>CM068762.1:10680848-11066312 GCA_035084275.1 Hydrolagus colliei | reverse complement strand
TGGCACAGGTGGCTGGCGTAGATCACCGTTTTATCTGCCCATATATCACAAGGATTTTTGTAAACACTGTACTTACACCGTTGCAGCCACCAACCTAATAAATCCTGAATAATTCACTGCCACCCAGGCTTGTTTAACTTTTCAGGTTATTTATTAAATATGTTGGCATAACCTTCAATCCTCGTGTTCTCTAGAGTACCTCACACAGAGGTTCCTTTGTGTGCCAAATACCCAGACCAACTGTTAATGTTTTCCATCGTAAATGCAGACTAAATCTCACTGCAAAGTTTCACAGAGCAACCCCCCCCCCCACCCCCCCAACACACGAAGACCTCCCAAACATCAGCTATGATTTTTTATTATTATTATTATTATCAAATTGTCTCTGCAGTAAAAATGTGCCCCCCCCTCCCAATATGACTGGATAATTTGCTGTTGGGGTGGTGTTCAAGATGCAGACCGTAGGAGCCTTTTGAGAATTGTCAACAACATGACAAGGCGCGGTATCAAGTGTATGGATTGAGTTAATAATGAATGAGGCAAAGCTGGGACGAGTAAAAAAAACGATTAAAAAAGTATGTAATACTGTTGAGTACCACGGGGTGGTATTCTGCACTCTCTTGGAGCTAATGACTGAAAAAACAGTCGCGGTTCTCAAGTGTGTCCCCAGGAAATCAAACACCTTCCACCTCCTGCCTGTTTATGTACCTTTCGCAGGCTCCAGGAAGGTTAACGTTAAACTCGTGACCAACAGGAGGAACATAAATTTTAATGCGTCGCCATGAACCCCCTCGAGGGCGGTATGTTTCATTGTCTCTTTTGTCATTGGCAAATGTGGTTTCACCCGGCCAAGGCCAACGGCGCTTCAGATTGTAATTTAGTTTGGGCTTTTCCCTTGGGAGCAAAGGCGAACACTGTACTGGATGACTTACACCAGCAGAATTTGAAGGCTCCTACCTCCCGCCATGGGGTGACTTGTTCCTTTCCGTTCCCTGGGCAGACGTTTCCGTGGAGGGTGCCTCTCGTTCAGCTAATCCTCAGTGACAAGTACATTTGGAGCTGCTGTGGCTTCTAACAATAACGATTGCGTTTGATCCAGCGCCTGATCACCGTATCGTTGAGACATCTCCGAAGCGCTCTTCAAGGAAGCTACAGTACTAGGAAGTGGATTGACTGTGTTCTTCGTGGACGAAACGCGGGGCAGCCAATTGCGAATTCTGTACATGGCCTGCCGAATCATGTTATGAATAAAAGTGTTTTGTTTTGCAACCGTGATAAAGATACCAAGTATGTCATAAAAATAACAGTTCCTCCCTTTTTCTTAATCAAACGAAGAACACAGAAAGTGCTTTCCTAGTGTCGGATTGCGTCCCTTGGAACTGAATCGTGTGCATTTCTCTCCCCCAATCTCCGAATGCCAATCCTGGAACAATTGTGGGATTAATTGGGTCATCTCCCATGCATCCTGGACTGTGGAGCCAAGACTTCCTCGCTTGCAAGCAGCAGACATTCCTCGTAATATTTTCAATCACAGAGCATTGCGGTTGCCATAGAAATGCACGTCGCTCCCAGAACTGCATGAGAACGCGGACTTAAAATAGCGGTTTCCGAATGGGATTTGGAGGGATGAAAGTGTGAAGACCTAGCAAACGTCGGATGGCCTTGGGAAGAGATGGGACAGGGAGTTTGTAACTCTTTTCCACAAAGTGGCCACGAATACATTGTTGGAGACGTACTTTGCTTTAGAAGGTGGGGTTGTTTCCCGGCCTATAACCTCATAGATAAAAATTGGGTTCATTCGCTTCATGGCTGTTCGCGGGACATCTGTAGTAATAATAAAAATGATCCTCGCATTTGATATAGAGGTTTTTTTTTACATCTTATCGACGTCTCAAAGCGCTTCACAGAATACACTGTAAAGTGAATTGCACACCTCTATGCGCATGGCTTCCACATTCTCCCACAAATATAGTCATTAGACTTTACCGTACACCTTGCAAAGCACCTAGCGATGCTCCCAACAAAAACGATAAGACGCTGTTTCAAAATGCAAGGGAATAGTATTACAACACTTAAGGGCTATTTGGATAAACCTCTGAAGAGGAATCATATGGAAAGGTACCTATAGGTAGAGTGCAGGGAACGGAGATGAGAGCAAGTAGTGAGGGGAGCGAACAGCATAACGGACTGAACAGCCTGCTTCCACGCTATTTCTGTGACTATGAATTGCTATAACTTCTCGGTTACGGTAGCAATACAACGACATGACACGCTTTGCTTTGGGTCGAAGGCTTTTCAGAGATTTAGCGGCCGACTAAAAGCTACAGTGGGAATTAGAAGTTGAGACAGCCATAAGAATCCACGCACTACACCTCTGTTTGGTTAGTACGCTGCGAACACCCACCAAGAGTGTGTTCTTGACGCAAACACAGAGCCAAAGGAAAGTGAAACAGTCATTATTCTTCGGTAATGTAAACATGTCGTAAGTTATTTAGTCACTAATCATCATTACATTGGTGACCGTGACAACATCTTATGTACAGTTAATATTGAGTTATGTAGAGAGCAGTGGCCAGGCATTTATTGACTTGTAAAGTGGGCCACATAGTGAAATGCTGGATGGAGGTGATTTTTCTGGCATCTGTTCAGATATCAATACTGTATCTCGATCCAGGATTACACCTCGTCTCAACTTGTAAAAAGCATTGTATCTTAAAATTTAAGATCGCGCAGCACTTCAATTTGGAGAGTTCTTAAGTTCCATCCAGACATGGAAGTTCTGTCCCTTTTAAGAACGGCAGAAAACAAGCTCATTTTGGAGTTGAGGAATTTTGCCTAATTCTGCATGTTCTTTACGGGGGGGGGGGGGGGGGGGGGGGGGGTTTGCAGACACTGTGCAGGCACTCCACCAGTCTCACTGGTATCCTGTTCCAAGCTTCAACTAACTCTCCGGGTGAAGAAATACTTCCTTGTGCCTGTCCCCAAATTGGACATTCCATTGAAGGACAGAAGGTGAAACCTTCGAATCCACCAAACAAAAGTAGTCGCTCATTTCATGGCTGTTTGTAGGACATTGCTATGCTTGAATTGGCTGTCACATTCACCGTAAATACGCAGTCTTCACAGTAAAATCCCATGAGGCGCTTTGAGACGGCTTGGCGGTGTGATAAAGGCACTCTACCAAATATAAGAATTAACTATTGTTATTATTTCTCCAGCGGACAGGAAGTTATAAGGCCTGAGCATCAAAAGTACGTTGAATTTTATGTTTGGTAAACAGGAGGAAAAAGTAAGCCATGATTCTTTGCGGTCCCCAAGGTAAAGCTAATGAACGCTAAATTAATCATTCTGATGAACAATTACTCCATTGAAAATGTTCAGGTTTCAAAACATCTAGGGCTACATTGATTGACGGTGGTTTAACCTTGGACATTGAAAGGTGAAATCTGTTCAGTCAGATACGGTGGAACCTCCCCCCCCCACCCTCTGACTCTGACCATTAATTATTCCTTAATTCAGCCGTCATTCATCTTCGTGTGCATATGCATCTTGCGGGAGAGCAGAGTTTAGAAGGAATCAGGGATCTGAAGGTAGTGCGTAAGTGGTGGAGCATGTGAAATTTCAATGCCAATCACTGCAGCTCCTATAGCTCAGTGGTTAGAGCCTCACAAGAGTGAGACCTGTATTCGAATCCAGGCAGATCAGGGCAAAACCTTGGGCAACTTTTCTTACTCCACACACACGCCTAATAATAATCAAATTGAAAAAAAACACAAGCATAAAAAATGGATCATTTCAATCCACGTCTGTTTGTGGGGGACGCTGCTGTGTGCGATTGGCTGCCGCGTTTCGCCCACAAATATACAGTCAATTCACTTTATAGTATATTCGGTGAAGCGCTTTGAGATGTCGATAAGATGTGAAAAGCGCTGTATCGAATGCAAGGATTATTATTATTATTAATTATTATTACAGCCAGTCACTTCAAGTGCTCCGACACTCTGCCCCACGCTAAGGGCGGTATATAACTCCACCTTGTTGTTGTTGCAGTTCTATTATGTGTGAACGATGTCCGATGTTATTGTTTGCTGATCGGGTAGAGACCTCGATCAGACCTTGATTTCATTAAAACAAATATAATAATAATAATCCTTGCATTTGATATAGCGCTTTCCACATCTTATCAACGTCCCAAAGCGCTTCACAGAATATACTGTAAAGTGAATTGACTGTATATATTTGCGGGCGAATTGCGGCAGCCAATTGCGCACAGCAGTGTCCCACACACAGTCGTAAATTGAAATGACCAATTTTATTATTGTAGTTTTTTTGGAGGGATTATTACTAGGTGTGTGGAGTAAGGAAACTTGCCCAAGGTTTCGCCCTGACCTGCCTGGATTCGAACACAGGTCTCCCCAGCTTGGTCTCCCCAGCTTGCAAGATAAGTGCTCTAACCACTGAGCCACAGGAGCTCCACAATATCTCAATAAGGTTGGGGGAAAGTTCCAATGGGTAGGGGGAATCTATCACCCACATAGACACAGTGGACCAAATGATATCCTGTGTTATAAACATTCTCTGCCCATGTAAGAGTGATTCTACACAATATAAAACTTTTGTGGGGGGATTTTCATTCTTACAATCTAACTCAGTCGCTGTTTGCTGTCCACACCCAGAAAAATACAGTCAATTCTCTTTACAGTATATTCTGTGAAGCGCTTTGAAGACGTGAAAAGCACTAGATCGATTGCAAGGATTGATATTACAGTACTATTGTATGTTTTTAGCAGATCCTAGGTAATGGGACGGCAGTTTGGAAGGAATCTTGAGAGAAGTCTTCACAACACAGTTCAGCACAAAATACACTTGCACTGTCAATACAACACAATCACAATACAATTTCCCCTCCACCACCAAACACCCATCAAATAAGTTTCTTTCATTTCATTTAACGTGACTCATATCTTTTCCTGTAACCGTGTCTTGAAGTGTAGTAAAGCAACAGAGCTGTGGTATTGTTTGCAAAATAGCCCGATTCTTCTGTAGTGACTCAGAAAAATGTTTACAATAATCTTTTTTTTTTGTGGGGGGGTGTATTTGACACTGGAAATTCTAATCGACATTTTGCTGAACGCACCCACCTGACAACGAAAAGTGAAAACTGCGAAGCAATTCGAACCTTCGCTTGTGCTTCACAATTCCCAGCTGCTACCTGTGCAAAGTATGACCAACGCCGTGAAATATTAAGCGGGGCTGACGCAAAATTGCTTTGATGTTTTGGGGTGTCAGCTGCTTGTCTGAGCCAGGACCCGAGCGTGTGGGAGGAAGGGAGCAGGGTTGGGATGCGGGAGGGCAGGGGGGTGGGGGGAGGTGGGGGGAGAAGGTGGTGGTGGCTGAAGGCATGGACGAAAAAGTAGGCTCTTGTTTAAGGTGTAACAGTTTAAGGTGAACAAAAGATTTGCCGTGAGACGCCCACGCAGAGGCGGGGGGGAGGGTGTGTGTTTAGTGTGTGAGCGTGCGAGTGCGGGACGATGTATGAATGTGGTGCATTTTCTGGGAATTCAAGGAGGGAATTTCCAGGAGGGAGGGAGAGAGTGAAAAACAAAGAGAAGTGAGAGGAAAGGTGGATGGATGGATGGGGGGTGGAGGTGAGGGTGGGTTGAGGTGGGGCGAAGAGATAGAGAGATAATAATACAGCGTTATAATAATACTTGCATTTGATACAGCGACTTATCACGTCGTTCAGACGTCTCGAAGCGCTTCAAAGATGATGCTGGAAAGTGGAGTGACTGTGTATACGGCGGGCAAAAGTCAGCAAGAGAAAGGAAGCGAGCAGAGAGAGAAAGAGAGAGGAGGAAGGAAGGGGAAACCTTTTCTTTGACACTCGGAGAAGCTCTTTACTTTCAATTTGCATTTTTTAATGTTTATTTGTTGTTCTCCATGGCTGCCTGTTGCGCAAACTGGCTTCGCACACAAATTATACAGTCAATCCAGCCACGAGACGTCTTGGTGACGTGGTGGAGTGCTGGAGCTAAGTGGTTAGAGCACTCGCCTTACAAGAAATAGACCTGGGTACGATTCCAGGCAGGGCGAAACCTCGGGCAAGTTTCCTTACTCCACATGCCTGGTAATAATCCCCCAAAGAAAATTTCAATCCACTGGGACACTGCTGTGCGCAATTGGCTGCTGCGTTTCGCCCACAAAATATACAGTCAATTGACTTTACAGTAATAATAATATTATTACAATAATCCTTGCATTTAATATCACGCTTTTCACATCTTATCGACTTCCCAAAGCGCTTCGCGGAATGTACTGTAAAGTGAATTGACTGTACGTATTTGTGGGCGAATCGCGGCAGCCGATTGCGCACAGCAGCGTCCGTCCCCCCCCGCACACAGTCGTGGGTTGAAATGACCCATTTTATTATTGCGTTCTATTTTGGAGGGATTATTATCAGGCGTGTGTGTGTGTGTGTGTGTGTGTGGAGTAAGGAAACTCGCCCAAGGTTTCGCCCTGACCTGCCTGGATTCGAAACACCGGTCTCCCTCCCCGGCTGGGTCTCCCCAACTCGCAAGACAAGCGCCCTAACCACCGAGCCACGGGAGCTTTGAGACGCAGTCGAGTTGGAAGACGTGACGAGCGCCAAATCCAAAGGCAAGGATTCTTATTCTTATTTTGAGAGAGGAGCGAACGGGGAGTTTCCTCAGCCAGTTGAGAACATGTGAAGAGAGAGGGTGGAGGGGGGGGGGGGGGTGAATGAAAGGGGAAGCCCTTTTATTTGACACTGGAAGAAACCCTTTATTTTGCATTTGACTCTACTCCTCCCACAGAGGATACACACACAGGCTTGTTTGGTTTGGAGCTGTCAAAAAGCCTCTAGACCAGCAGCAAACCAGCAAACAGAGGAGGGAGAGAGAGACAGAGAGAGAGAGGAGAGGGAGAGATATAGAGAAAGGAGAGGAGAGGAGGGAGAGAGACACAGAGGAGAGGAGGGAGACAGAGGAGGGATAGAGAGGGAGAGAGATAGAGAACAGAGACAGAGAGGAGGGATAGACAGAGGAGAGGAGGGATAGACAGAGGACAAGGGGGGTAGAGGCAGAGAGGAGGGGAAGAATGATAGAGAGAGGAGGGAGAGAAAAATAGGGAGAAAGGTAAGAGGAAGAGAGAGAGAAGGGGGTGAGAGGTGGTGGGTGTGTGGGGGGGTGGGGGGGTTAGAGACAGGGAAAGAGACAGAGAAGGAGAGAGAGAGAGAGAGAGAAAACGAAAGGAGGAAGAGAGAAAGAGAGGAGAGAGGTGCGTGATAAAGACAGGAGAGTGAGAGTGAGAATACAGAAGGTGGGGGTGGTGGGGGAGAAAGAAAGGGCAGGAGAGGAGGGAGAGAAAGGGAGGAAAGAGAGAGAGAGAGAGAGAGAGAAAGGGAGAGAGGAGACTGTATTGGGTGCGAGTGCGGAAACGCCAGCGACTGTCTCTCTTAATAATAATTCCTAGTTCATTATTATCAGTCAGCGAGCGAGAGATAGGGAGACAATGCCCAAGACTGCGGCGACCAATGGGACAGATCGGCAGCGCAGTTTGCACATCTTCGTGGAGCCACTGGGACGCCAACAACCACAGCCGCCGAGCCGCCAGCCCCACCCCGACCCCGACCCCGACCCCGACCCCCACAGACGCCCGGACAAGACGACGAAGCCGCCCGAGCCGCTCTCCTCCGTCCCCGTCTCCAACGCCAACGGCGGAGGCGGCGGCATCATCTTGCAGTGCGTGTGGTTGGGCAAAAGCAACGGCTCGTCCCTCGTCGCCACCGGTCTGCCCGGCCGGCCTGGCAGCCGCGTCAGGGTCAAGCAGGGAGGGCACAGACCCAGAGACGTGAGGACCATCTTCCTGCAGCAACAGCATCAACCACAACATCATCAGCCACAACATCATCAGCCGCAGCCACAGCCACAGGAAGACCCCAGGGTACCCGAGGAGAAGGGAGAGGGACACAGCTTCTCTCCCTGCGCGGTGTACAACTGGTGTGATGTGTGCGGACAGAGAATCAACATGTGCAGAGAGGCTGTCAGGTGTCAGAGTGAGTATCGAACACTGCATTTGTGTTTGTACTGCGCTGGACGCTGTGTGTGAGTGCGTGCGTGTGCGTGTGTGTGTGTGTGCACTCTGTGTGTGAGCGTGTGTGCACGTGTGTGTGTGACACTCCGTGTGTGTGTGTGTAAGAGAGAGAGACACACAGGTGGTAATCAATAATGATGAACTGTATAATAATTCTTGCATTCGATGTAGTGCTTGTCACGTCTTCTGGACGTCTCGAAGCGCTTCGCAGAACATACTGTGAAGTTACTTGACTGTATATTTGAGGGCGAGCTGCCGCAGTAGCGTCCCCCCCACAAACACTCGTGGATTGAAGCGACCGATTTATTACAGTGTTTTTTGTGTGGAGTGATTGTTATCAGGCGTGTGGAGTAAGGAAACTTGCCCAGGGTTTCTTTCGCCCTGACCTGGAATCGAACCCAGATCTCTCGCCTGGAAGACAAATGCTCTCTCACCACTCAGCTACAACACTTCACATAATGCGATCTGCTGTGTTATTAATAATAATAATAATAATTGTTGCATTCAATATAACACCTTATCACACCTTCGAGACATCTCAAATCTCGTCGCGGGATATGGTGTTGTGGAAAGTGGAGTGACTATGTATTTTGTGGGCAAAACGCGGCAGCCAGTTGCACACAGCAGCGTCCCACAGCGGGGGGGATAGGTCAGGGTATTAAGGGATACGGGGCAAGGGCAGGTAGGTCACTGGACTTGAGGTACAGATCAGCCGTGATCTGATAGAACGGCAGGACAGGCTTGAGGGGCTGAATGGCCTCCTCCTGGTGTTCCTGTAGCAGTGGAACCAATTCATCTTGCCTGCGACAGTGTCAAACAGAGGAGAACATGACTGATGAGGAATGGTGCTGTTCACCGATGTCCAAGCTCAAGGTGGCTTTCCTTCAGATGCACGGAGTGTAGGTCGGAGATAATAACACGAGCAGAGAGCTGCCTCCGTGCGTTCACGCCAGCCGGGAACAGCATCAGCAATAATAATCCCTGCGCGTGATATAGTGCCTTTAGTGATATAGTGTTTCGCCCACAATAGACAGTCAATTCACTTTGGCCAGGACATTTGGCGTGAATCCCCTTTCGTCCCCTTTCGCTTTCAGACGTCGATAAGACGTGAAAAGCGCTATATCAAACTCAAGGATTATTATTGCTATTATTCCTATTAATGAACAGTGAGACAGGACTTTGGTTTAACAAACCATTCAGAAGACAATCTCTCCGACAATACAGCTCTCCCCAACGCATTATGACAGAGTGCCACTTTTCTATTTCACAGTGTCTGTCTCAGTTTGGCAGTTTGGGAGTTAGAATACTCTCTCGAAACAAGTTTGGGGGAAGGAAAGTTAGTATTGGAAATTGGAATGAGCTAGGGTGCCATCGTTGGCACGACTTAGGAAATGTATCTAACTGGGAGAGGCAGTCACACAAGGGAAACGTTGCTTGGGTTTGTGTGAATACTGATTCATGCAAGTCAGAGAGGCAACGAGAGACTGTTCAAAAAAGTGCAGACACTGATGGTGGAAGGGAAGACTGCGTACGTCAGCTGGAGCAAAAGAAGTAAAAATTCTTTGTGAACCACATTTGGGAAGAATATTAATAAGAAGAATAATAATAATGACGAATAATGGGCGAAACGCGGCAGCCAATTGCGCACAGCAGCGTCCACACAAACAGTCGTGGATTGAAATGACCAATTTCTATTATTGTGTTTCTTGGGGGGGGGGGGGATTATTATTAGGTGTGTGTGTGTGTGTGTGTGTGTGGAGTAAGGAAACTTGCCCAAGGTTTCGCCCTGATCTGCCTGGATTCGAAACACAGGTCTCAGGCTTGTGAGGCTGGCGCTCTAACCATCGAGCTAGAGGAGCTCCGCACTGCATTAAGTGTATATATTTTTTATGAGCGAAACGTTAGCCGTGTTCCAAAAAACAAGGAAGTCAACGGTACAATAGTTTAACACAACCCTTTGGAAATTTGGATGCTAATGAATGAAGCTTGCGAGGGCTATTTACCCTGTGGTTTCACCTCTTTACATTTGGCAGTTAAGAGCACTCAATCAAGTGTGTTTATCTCGTGATATTTTATCGTGCCGTAAGACGGCTGGACCAACAGTGGCGGGAAGCCACAAAGCAACATCATCAGTGCGTGTGACTCACGGTCCTGGAAGTCTCTGTAGTTTTTTTCCATTTGTCACTCTGCCCCGCACTTGTGAGCGAGTGAGAGAAACCACAGCCTCCGTTCGGTTGCACCCGTGTCGTTTACAAATAATAATAATCCCTGCGTTTGACATCGCGCTTTTTCATGTCTTCTAGACTGTGTCTCAAAGCGCTTCACAGAATATACTGTAAAGTGAATTGACTGTGTATATGTGGGCGAAACGCGGTAGCCAATTGCGCCACAGTAGTGTAGCGCAAACAGTCGTGGATTGAAAGGACCAATGTATTTTTTTGAGGGGAAAGGATTGTTATCAGGTGTGTGTGTGGAGTAAGGAAACGTGCCCGACTTTCACCCTGGCCAGGAATTGAACCCAGGTCCCTCACTTGTCAGGCAAGTGCTCTAACCACTGAGCTCCAAATATAGTGGATTAGATCTGACGTGAATGATCACTTGGCAATATTGATTGACACACAATTGCATATCAGTAAAATCTCAAACGTCAGCATATGAAAATTGCCGCGTTCAATTTATGTTCGGGAATTCACTTTTCCATACTAATTGTGCGTGTGTATTTTTTAATCCAAATCTTAGATTTTTTTTTAACTTACATGAGTTGAGAATTTTGCAAAGCTTTATTCCTCCTTCATTTCTATTCAGAAGGAAACCACGAGGCTGAGGTTTCAGGTGTGTTGGAGCAGAAAGAAGGGGAGTTTGTATAATAATAATAATAACAATAATAATCCAATTGACTAACAAATGAGTTCCTACTTACTGCTAGGTAAACAGAGGCATGTGGAGGCATCAGGAAACTTGCCTAATGTCGCCTAATCCTGCCCAAGAATCGAACCGGCTCCTCTCACTTGCGAGACAAGTGGGCTAAACACTGTGCAATGGGACTCCACGAACGAGATAAGTACAGGGAACACTGTTGGCCATAGTTAAACACTAGTAGTTGTTTGGAACTTCTGCTGTGATTTATAGCTGGGCAAGGACTAGCAATGCAGGCAATTGCTTCTCGTGTATAAGTATATTTAAAGACTTTGCTGAGATATGGATGAGTAGCTGGCTAGATACAGCGTAAGTGCTCACTAGGTTTAATGATCCTTTCTTGTATCTTCGAGGCGTAAATTTATGTTTCGGTCGACTTGTTTCGCTGAGTATCTTCGTGAAAATTGAAAACATAAAATGCAGCAGTAAAATTAATTACTTGAACCAGAGAGGGACGAGCGCAAAATGCGACAAAACTAATTTTGCTGTATTTCACACAATGCTACAGTACTACCAATAATAATCCTTAAATTCAATATAGTGCCTTATCACATCTTCGAGATATCTCAAAGTACTTCACAGGATATACTGTAAAGTGAATTGTCTCTCTATATATGTGGGTGAAACGAACCAAAGATGACTATTTTATTATGGAGTCCTGTAGCTCAGTGGTTAGAGCACTCGCCTTATAAATTGTGTTTGAATCCAGGCAGGTCAGGGTGAAACCTTGAGCAAGTTTCCTTATTCCACACGCCTTATAATAAAGCCTCCAAAAAAGACCTATAATAAATTGGTCACTTCAATCCACGTCTGTTTGTGGGGGACGCTGCTGTGCGCAATTGGCTGCTGCGTTTCGCCCACAAATATACAGTCAATTCACTTTACAGTATATCCTGTGAAGCACTTAGAGAGGTCTAGAAGATTCGAAAAACGCTATATCAAATGTAAGGATTATTATTATTGGTATCATTATTGTCTCTGTGACAAGTTTTGATGTGAAGGACCCTGTCTAAAGTCCAAGTCACTGTTGTGTTTGTGTGTTGGCTTTGACAGTGAGAAAGTTAATCCGCTCAACAATGCGGCAGTCGTTTTGTGCTGCTAATGAGCCGTGTAAAATAGTTTATTCTCTCATAAATCTGGCTACTCCTACACCATCATTGACCACAGTGCCACTTGCTGAATCGTACAAATGCCAGGAATGAATGTGATATTGCAATTAAAGGTGAAGCGCACTTTTGCTGAATCCTTCAGTAATCCTAGATGCCGTTTTGTTGCAATAATCCTTGCATTTGATATAGCGCTTTTTCTCATCTTCTCGACGTCTCAAAGCACTTCACAGAATATACTGTAAAGTGAATTGACTGTATATCTGTGGGCGAAATGCGGCAGCCGATTGCGCCTAGCGGTCCCACAAACAGTCCTGGATTGAAATGAACAATTTTTATCGTTGTGTTTTTTTGGGACGGATTATTATTAGGCGCGTGTGTGTGTGTGTGTGTGTGTGTGTGTGTGTGTGTGTGTGTGGAGTAAGGAAACTTGCCCAAGGTTTCGCCCTGATCTGCCTGGATTCGAACACAGGTCTCACGCTCCTAAGGCGAGTGCTCTAATCACTGAGCTACAGGAGCTCCGATTATTTGTCCTTGAAATGTCCGCTGAGTCCTGTTAAACACCCCCCCCCCCCCCCCCACCCCCGGGTTTTTTTTTCCCCGCAGCGCACAGATCAACAACTGTGAAAGAATGATGATCATTGTATTCAGTGGAAGTCTTTTAACTCTATGTAGACGTTCATTGGATCAGTGCAAGTCTTATTTTCGTGGCAGATAATGATCTGTCGCCATGTTTGCGGCCACGTCTTCCGTCACGTGGACAGATGGAGTGAGGAGGTGAAATAATAATAATCCTTGCATATTGATATAGCACTTTTCACGTCTTCTAGACTGTGTCTCAAAGCGCCTCACAGAATATACTGTAGAGTGAATTGACGGTATATTCGCGGGCGAAACGCGGCAGCCAATTGCGCACGGCAGCGTCCCCCCCACAAACAGTCGTGGATTGAAATGACTAATTTTTATTTTATTTTTTTGATGGGGGGGGATTATTATTAGGCATGTGGAGTAAGGAAAATGTGTGGGAGGGGGAGAGGGTGGTGGGGAGGGGGGCTGGTGATGTAAGAGGACTTTGTAGACACCCTGGACAGCTCTCATCTCTCTTACCGCTGCTCACTCTGGTGTGGATACTTAAGAGGAAGGAAAATATCTCAGGTTTAGCAGGGGGTGGTGCTGGGGGAGTGAGCGGGTGGGGGTGTCTGGGGGGGGGGGGGGAGGGGAATGGAGGGAAAGAATTGTGGGGGGGGGGGGGAAGAAACGAGAGGGAGGAAAACACAGGATGTTCAATCCTCAGCAAAGACTCCGCTGTTGAGAAGAGCAACAGTGTCATGTTGATGAGCCACATGTGGAGTGTCTGTTTGCGCAGACTTGATTTGTGGAGCCTCCCACGCCTCGCACATCTGCTGCAAGACTGCAGCGTCTCAGCGCGGTGTGCTGCATTCCCCCTCGCTTGGCCAGGGTCTCGCATATTTCAATGCCCAGGACTCCCAAGCGGTGGGATTTCCGGAGTCCGAGGGCACCTTTTCCAGTGCCTCTGTAGAGAAGAGAGAAAGAAATGTGCCTTTGTTTAATTCCTATTGTTGCGTGGTTAGCGACTGAGGAAAGAGGGTTGTGGGAGAGTGGGGTGGGGGGTGGGGGGGAGAGGAGAGGGGGGGGGAGTTCTGCCCCTCTGTGCATGTACTCGACCCCTTAGATTTGTGTCTGGAATTTGTGGAGGGTTTGAAATAGGTAGGTAAGCAGGAGCCAAAGCACTGTGACTGGTTTACTTTGCCCCTCACTAGCTCAGGGGCAAATCGTAGTACTGTAACACCATCACAGCCTTGGTGAAAATCAACTACATTGGCACGGAACAGAGATAAAGGGAGAGACATTGCTGGTTCGTATGGCTCGATTCTACGCTGTGAAATATCATTATATTAATAAAGATAATATTAATCCTTGCATTTGATATAACGCTTTTCATCTCTCCAAGCGCTTCACAGAATAGACTGAAAAGCCAATTGACTGTATATTTGTGAGATAACATTTGATAGGTGTCATATCAAACGCAAGGATCATTATTATTTCTGAATGACACTGCGCTTTCCTTCAATGCGTTCTGGCCTCTATTCTCAATGTAGTCAAAATCCTACCTACTTCACCGACTCATTCGGTTCTTGGATTTTTGCGTATCTCTCTCCAGACTCGTTAAATCGGTGGCAGGTATATTTGATATATTTAATCAACTCCACCTGCAAATGTGTTCCTTGACCTGGGAAATGATTTTATGACCGTTGAACTCTTGAGTATCTTTCCAGGGGTTGTGGATAAATAATTCCTTATGCTGCTCCTACAGAGAACGAGAGAGAGAGAGAGAGCAAGAGTGAGTGAGTGAGTGAGATAGCGGAGGGAAGGCTTAGAGACTCTAGGACTGAACTGTACTCTTGTTATTCAGTGCCAAAAAATAATTGCTGGCTCGCCTCGTTCAACCCAGGTTTTAATGATCTTACAAGATGCAAAGTAGGAGCAAATCTCTTTTCCAGCATCGATGTGGAAAAAGAGAAATATGGGGACTTGGGGACCAGGAGAGTTGGGAATGCTACACATGGAGGAAAACTGGATGCGAGTCCAAAGTTCCCAAGACTGTGTTTAACCCTTTAACCTGCATCCGAACATACCGTCCTCGGGGGCGTCCTCCTGACGTGAAAGGCGCTCTACAAATGTACCACTAATAATCATCCTTGAATTTGATATGGTGCTTTTCACATCTTCTAGACTGTGTATCAAAGCGCGTCACAGAATGTACTGTAAAGTGAATTGACTGGTTGTTTGTAGGCAAAACGCGGCAGCCAATTGCGCACAGCAGGGACCCCCACAAACAGCCATGGATTGAAATGACCAATTTATTATTGTTTTCATATATCATTTTGTTGTTGTTGGTTAGTGTTTTTTGAGGGGTTATTGTTAGGCGTGTGTGTGTACGTGTGTGTGTGTGTGTGGGGTCAGGAAACTTGCCCAAGTTTTCGCCCTGACCCACCTGGAATTGAACTCAGGTCTCTCGCTTGCGAGGCGAGTGCTCTAACCACTGAGCTACAGGACTCCCCTGTTGTCCTGAACACCCAGGATCTTTTATTTTTAAAGAGTGTTGGATTTGTGGATCAAAAACGCCTCTTTCCTCATTTGTCACAATTGACACTGCCAATCGTCAGCAGCTAATTGCAATGTCTCTGGGTCCTGTTTCATTTTTAGTTGTGGGATGACTTTGCGTGTCCTCGGGTGACGAGGAGAGGAGAGGTCATTTAAGGGGCTGCGTGTTGTGGATTCACGACTGCAGGCTCCCATGGAAATAATCATGGTGACTGTCCCAGAACTTTCCATCCAGTTTGCTACATCCAAAATGCTCATACGCAGTAAAGAAGTGTGCATATCCAGTTTGCGGTATTTTGTATTGTGGGGTGGGTTGTGGACTCACCACTACACCGTTCACTGGCTTCTAGTGTGAGTGTGTACCACTGCGATGTGCAAGTGTGTTAACATTTGAACAAAGTTAAGTCACCGATATAGACACGCACCAAGTAATATACAGTAAGTGGAGTCCGGAGTAGTGTAGTGGTTAGCGCGCTCACCTTGCAAGCAAAGTGGACACGGGCTTGGTTCCTGAACAGGGCGAGAATCTCGAGCGACTTTCCTAGTTTGTAGTCGGTTGGCGGATTGCTTTCCTGGGCTGATCATTATTCAATCCGCGGTTATTCAATCCACGGCTGTTTGCTGGACGCTGCTCTGCGCTTTGAGACGTCTCAACGATGAGATAAGGCGTCGCATCCAATGCAGGCATTATTATCGCATACACACAAACACAGAATCCAAATAAATGTACAGACCCACACAAGCGCACAGAAACACGCACGGAGACATAGATGCATATACACGCTCACACTCAGACAGATGTAGACTTGCACACGGTTGGGAAACAGCAATGGTAAGCAAGCGCAATAGTTTTGAGGATGAAGTTTTGTTAATTGAGAATTTGGGAGCTAAAGTGACATCTAAATACTGACAGTACACACTGCATACCACACCACAGTGCTATCTTCCTGCTTTCTTGGTCTCCTGCGCGTTTACACAGACCAAGTTGCTTGTTGCCCTCCGCCAGAACGACAGCGAACAAGTTAGTAGAGATGACCGGGAATTTGGGTCAAATTATTGGGAGAATCAGGAGTTTTTTCCTTGGTTTCCGCAAACCGAGATCTCTTGCGGAAATCCTCAAACCACGTTGGAAATGCAACGGTGAGTCTGTTTCTTGAGCCACGTACATCAGCTTTGCTT
This sequence comes from Hydrolagus colliei, assembly GCA_035084275.1. Lineage (NCBI taxonomy): Eukaryota > Metazoa > Chordata > Chondrichthyes > Chimaeriformes > Chimaeridae > Hydrolagus > Hydrolagus colliei. Next base: position 11,049,873 of record CM068762.1, on the reverse strand, counting down.
GAAAAACAACAAGCCTTGCTTCATCTTAAAAGCCGCTCGCAGAGTTTATGGCTGGATTTATGTATTGTAGTTTGTAGGGGAATATTTTGTATTTTGTGATGCTACAAATCTGCCATTCGGAGGGAGATGTGAGGATTGGAAAGTAATAATAATAATAATAATCCTTGCATTTGAAATAGCGCTTTTCACATCTTCTAGACTTCTGTGTCTCAAAATGCATCACGGATTATACTGTAAAGTGAATTGACTGTATATTTGTGGCCAATTGCGCACAGCAGCGTCCCCCACAAACAGTTGCAGATTGAAATGACCAATTTATTATTCCTTTTTTTTTTGAAGGATTATTATTAGGCGTGTGCGCGTGTGTGGAGCAAGGAAACTTGTCCAAGATTTGGCCCTGACCTGCCTGGAATTGAACCCGGGTCTGTCGCTGGTAAGGCGAGTGCTCTAACCACTGAGCTACAGGACTCCCCAGTGCTTGTAATCAGAGGAGAAAGTCAGGACTGTATAAAATAATAAGTAATCTGTAATGAAAAACAAACATGAATACAACGTCAAATGTTTTTACAGGCTGCTACAAAGTATTTTGACCCATTTGAGACAGGTTTGCTATTTCCTTTTTTGTTTTAGCAAGCTTCAAAGAATAATATTTTACAAAAATAAGTTGGGTTGTGAAGTCGGCTGGTAACGTTGAGCAGTGTCGTGGCTGGTATTTCTGCAGCTTAAACAGCAAAACTTGAAATGAGCAACCTTAAATACACTTTGTTATTGGATAAATGTTGATGGAAAGCACAGTGTGTGTAAAACACGTGAAAGATTACATGAGCTCCATTCAGTACGAAAAGAGAATTTCTCCTTCGTCCTGGCTAGCAAGCCTCCCCTCCAATAATGTAATAAATAATACATCATTCATGCCGCGGCCCTTTGTGGGACATCAGTGTCCCTGAGATGTGAACGACCGATGCTTGTTTCACTGTTCATTGTCATATGTCACCTTTCGCCCACAATTTATACAGTCAGTTCACTTCACGGCATAGTCTGTGAGGTGCTTTGTGACATCTTGACGGCGTGATAAGGCGCTCTTATCAAATGCCAGGATTATTATTATCATTAATGTGAATTATTATGGGAATCGGAGTGAAAGGCTAACAGGATTCTCAACATTTCTACAGTGAAGCGAGGGTCGTCGTCCCCCCCCAAAAAAAAAATTCTGTGCACTTCCTGTTTTATTATCAGTGATATACTGCCGTACAGCATTTCTCACAGTGTCTGTTTTAGAGAAAGGCATTACCCCACCCACCCCTCCCCTCACCCATATCCACAACCCCAAATTCTTCTTGTCTTTGCATTCCCGTCAGTGATATACAGAGTGAATGATGAGCTTGTTGATGCATTCCTAGAAGTCCTGTTACATTAGAGCTTTACCTCTGAACTTTCAGCCCAGCCTGAGTTGGTAACGCTCTCCCCTCCGCGGACCTGTGTCGCAACTTGGAACTCATAAAGGAATGGATAGAAGTAACTAGGTATAACTAACCCTTTTCCGCCCACCCCACACCCCTCCGCGTGGAAACACTAGTAATACATATGGAAGAAAGCGGATGATTAAGCCAGAATTGACCTCACTCCCACCTCTTCGTAATAATATTCATTTGATGCAGCGCCTTATCACGTCGTTGAGACATCTCGAAGTGCTCCGCAGAATATATTATAAAGTGAATGTGTATTTTGTGGGCGAAAAATAATTGAGTGACCGCACCGGCTGGCCGACCGACCAACACGAACCTTTGCGGGCACCTTTTCTCTCTCATCACAAACTGTTGCAACGGAAATAATTAAACCTCATCTTACAGTGCCTACTACAGTGGATGACCTGAATGTCTGTGTTCCTACATTCCGTGCTCACCGACTCTATTGTCAACTCGTTCTGTGAGCTGCACATTAATCCAAGAATAATCTCCCTCGTCCTGTCCCCTTTCAAACCTCAGCCTCTGTTCCTTCACAACCTCCCTTCTCGACCTACAATGTGATCCAGAGATTGGCTCATAGGTGTTCGCATGTCGGACATTCTGCATGGAGTTCACGTAGTGATGCCAAACCTCTGGAGCGTAGAAAAATGCCAAAGAGAAAGAGAGAAAGAGCGAAGTAGCTTTAATTGGCACCGTGACATTTCCACTGTTACGCTCACTTGATGTTCCACGAATCCCGAGCTGCTAGAGTCACAGCGAACGAAAAACGGCGCGAGTTTCAGACGTACCTTCGGTTGACGGCTGAGGTGAAGCCCAGAGGTGAACAAGGTCGATCGCAGGCACGGACGGGCTCCAGGTCAATTTCAGAATAACCAACGAGGTCCCGGGCCAAGCAACAGCCGACAGAAAGCAGCCAAACCTCGTCAAAACCCCAAATGATGAGTAACAGTGTGTGAGAAATTCATCCATAAATAGAACAAATTGTACCATCTCACTCACAGAGAGCAGTCAACCCAACCCAACAACTAAACCAACTCAGCTCTGAATCCAATCAACTATACCAACTCTCAGCCCTGTACCTACTCACCAACTAAAGCCTTCAACCAAAGCGGACAGCAACTGACTCTCGGCAGCTACACAATCCCAGTCGCTAGCAAACTGACTTTGTATAAAATTAAAAGAAAAGGCCCATAAAACTACTCTCCTTCCCCTACCCTGTTCGGGTCCCGAACTAACTGTTCAACGCCTTGGGACGTCCTCCCGACGTGAAAGGCGCTAGACAAGTGTAATTTTGTTGTTGTTGTTTGAGTCCTTTTTTTTAATATTGGGGGAAGGTTGGGTAAGTGGAATTAAGATAGAAGTTTGAGTTCATCTGTGGCTAACTAGAGCAGTTAGGGAAAGTATAAAACTAAAAGAAAAGGCCTGTAAAACTGCCAAATATAAGGTCAGCAAACCTGAGGACAGAGTGTTTTAGGGATCAATAAAGAAAAACCAAAAAGCTCATTAAGAGGGAGAAAATGGATTATGAGGGCAAGCTAGCTAGGAACATTAAATCAGATTTCTAAGAGCTTTTATAAATGCCGTACATTAAGAGCAATAGGCTAGCAAAAGTAAACGTGGGTCCATTTACAGGCAGAGACGGGAGGAAGTATAATGGAGGATAAAGATATGGCAGAGTCCCTAAATAAATACAATAAAAGTTACTGGCAACCGTAACTTCCATATAACCGTCATCGCAAAAAAAAGGCCCGTATTCGATTAACCCGGAACTTATCTGGAAAAATGCATTACATTTATTTTTGCCGTTTTCGGTCGAATATCCGGCACGTGATTTAGCCAGCATTGGCCAGGCCCAAGGGTGCCAGATAAACCGGCTTTTATTGTATTATGTTGCCCGCCAAATTACATCCTTTGTCCTTTTGTTCATCTTAAAGCTCAGGAAGACGTGTGTGACCTTGAAACGGGGATACGTTGCTGCGGTAATGAAGATGTAAACGTTAGCTGGCAAATGCTGTGAACTGCGAGGCCAGGTATCATTCTTGATTTATCCTCGCAGGCGACTGGCGCATTTGATAGAATCAATGAGGCGTTGGAAATGGAACTGGAAGTCCATTCTGTGCGGTACCTAGTCAACTAACGTAAAACATAGCTCAAGGACACTCCGATTAGGAGCCAGTGAGTGCGTCGAATTACAACACCTGTCTTAGGTCTCTCTCTCTCTCTCTCCACCACATTTGGCTCGGCGGGCTCCACATCTCCCGACCCACCTGCCCCACCGTTGGAGGGCGAGCCTTCAGCCTTCAACCTCTGGAACTCCGTCCCTGCGGCCCCTCCGCCTCGCCACCCCCCCCCCCCCCCCCCCACCCCCTTCCCCGACCTCCTTCAAGTCCCGCCTCAAGACTCTTCTCTTCGACGGTCCCATCGGCAACTCCTAATCCCGCCGTTTTTGTGCGATAAAAAAAGTAACGGAATGAACATTTTAATGTCGGCTGATACATGTCCTAACGAGACATATTCCACTTACATTCAGAATTTTTTTTTATTACCAAAGCGCATTGAGTGAAATATTACGTTCTGTCAGAGCTTCCGATAAGTGTCCGATGGTGCACGGTGACCGAGTAGCATGAAGGAGACCTTGGACACTTTATCAGTCCTAGTTTAGCCTAGCGGAAAATTGGGTAGCCTGCTTGAGCTCCCTGCATTAAAACTGAAGTGGTCGGCAAGAAATCACAGCGGGGCGAAGGCAGAGTCAGCACTCACTGACGCTCGCTTAAGAGACTCGTTGGCAGAGTTTTACTTTGTCCTTGTCTTCAGCAAATACAGGTCCAAAACTCCACCAAGAGTTAACCTTGAACAATGAGAAGGATTTGTGTTTATACAGCAGCCTTTACCCGCCCCGGGCAACACCCGTGTTGTTCAGCGGAGTCCTGTAGCTCAGTGGTTAGAGCCTTACAAGCGAGAGACCCGTGTTCGATTCCAGGCAGTTTCAGTGCGAAATTTTGGGCAAATTTCCTTAGTCCACACGCCTGATAATAATGGCTCAAAAAAAGAAAAAATCGGTTATTTTAATCCATGACTGTTTGTGGGGGGTGGGGGGGGGGGCGACGCCGCTGCGCACAATTGGCTGCCGTGTTTCGCCCACAAATATATACAGTCAATTCACTTTACAGTATACTCTGTGAAGGCGCTTCGAGACGTCTAGAAGACATGATTAAATCCTTAATTGTATTAAGGATTTAATACAATCCTTGTATTAAATGCAAGGATTATTATCATTTCTCTCCAGGCCTGAAGTGCTCTGAGCCACTGTGTGAGGGGCACAAGTTGTTGTTGTTGTCGTTGTCGTTGAACTTCTGTGACCCAGAGTGTAAAATCTGGAAGTCATAGATCTGTGTGAATCCCTAACGTCGTGGGTGTGACCAAATACTGTGGTTTTACCATGACTCAGTCCACCAAACGAAAAAATAATTGGGAAGTATTATTTTTGTTGAAAAACACCATTTAAAATTTAGGCTTTAAGTTGTTTTTTTCCATGATGTGGCTGGATCCTCTCTTTCCTCCAAATTCATAGCTTTGCTCAGCAGCTCCAGTATTTTTTTTTGTTTGTGTGTTTGTGTGCGTGTGCGGAAAAAGTCTTTTTTTTTAACCAGACGACTATTCCTTCCAGATAAAATCCCCGCGATAAAATCAGTCATTCCTTTCACTGCCGTTGGGAGCATATTGCTGTACAGGACGCAAATTGGCTGCCGCACTCGCCTGCATAATGCGGAGCGACTAGCCTACGCTGTCGAATCCTGCGAAGAAGTGCTTTGAGTTTTCCCCCCTTGACGCGAAAGGCACTATTATCAAATGTAGAGATTTTTTGTTCGTTTAGGATTAATGTAGCGAGGGCGAGGAGTTGGAAAACAAAGGCGTCAAGCGGATTGGAAATTGTATCTGGTTTCTCTCGGGATGCGCAGCAGAGCGCGGCAGAGAAGATTAGTTAGTTTTACTGCCAGTGTCAGCGGGTGAATCCTATTCGCATTCTCCCCACGGGAAATCGATTCTTTTCGTGTAAATGAAAGCAGAAGTCAGGGCTGGAATTTTCTGTTCGTGGGGTTTTAGGTGAAAATCGACCGTCTTTTTTGCCACATCGGGTTGTATTATGACAGGGATTTTCCGGGAGCGAGGTTTACAGCACATTATTCCCCGTATTAAGGATTGTGTGTTTTGGCACGAGGTGCGGGGCTCGGCTTCAATTACCAACTCTACATGTTACAACATGAGCCTTTTTTCCTGACCCAGGGAATTAAACAATAGAGCTGTAAGTGACAGAATTACACAGAGAAATAATAATAGTAATGATAATCCCAATTAACACAGATTACCGGCAAAGAACAGGGGGATTCTCTCCCCAACAATGCCCTCTCCCACCTTCTGATAAAATCTACCACTCACTTCAGGGCTGTTCGTGTGACATCGCTGTGCGCGTATCGGGCTCCCTAGTATTCTTGCAAATGCACAGTCACCGCACTTTCATGGTAAAGCCCGTGAAGCGCTTTGAGGCGTGTTGATATGACACTGTAACCGATGCGAGGATTGTTACTGTCATTACGTCGGGCACGGGTTTAGATCAGGGTTCGTAAATCTGACCGTGTTTGAAGCGGTGGAGGAATACTCAGAGTTTCCAAACCTGGCTTCCTTGAAATGCTGAAGTATCGGAGTTTTTCTGCTGATGCGTCTTGTCACATTGCCAGCTGTTTTGTGTAGTTTCACAGAGTCTGCCAGTCTGTATCCAGTAGCAACACTGATGACATAATCCACAGTTTTGACACAGGCACAGTTTTGGAATGGATGAATAGACTTGCTAAGAGTCCTATAGCTCAGTGGTTAGAGCATTCACCTTACAAGCGAGAGATCCAGGTTCGATTCCCAGGCAGGTCAGGGTAAAATTCTTGGGCAAGATTCCTTACTCTACACGCCTGATAATAATCCCTCCCAAAACAACCAACACACAAATTGGTCACTTCTATCCATGACTGTTTGAGGGGAATCGGCTGCCTCGTTTTGCCCTTAAATATTCACTTTACAGTATATTCTGTGAAGCGCTTTGAGAAGACATGAAAAGCGCTATATCAAATGCAAGGATTATTATGATTATTAACAGTCCAACGTAATGTTACCATGACAATCTCTTCATTGGGTCATATTTGAGGCAAGAACGTTGCCCCCCCCCACCCTCCATCCACTCCCCTCCCCCCTACCACCCCAACATAAAATGTTAGAGTCTTTACTAATGGAGCAGGACGGGGTTAATTTTTCAGGGTCGACGGTGTTGCTCCTGAAAGAGGTTGCACAACATTCACGACTTGATTTCATTTCATTCTTTATGAGGTCTTAAGAAGAGGTGAATGAGTAATTTCTACCTAGAAAGGCGAGCTATTAAAATGTGTTGCAATCTTGAATCAATCACACCAGCGGAACCACACTACATACTGCCAAATACAATTTTTGGGGGGAGCAAGTTTCCAGTACAGGTTAGGTGTCAAATCATTGATTGGTTTTAACTGTGCATGAAATTTATTTGTGGTGATTGATTGACTGAGCAGATCCATATGTATCATACACCCAGAACCTGTAGCCTAGTACTTCAGTGATTATAACGGCTCTATCACACTCACTTCCTCGACCCAGATGATATAATAATAATAATAATAATAATTCTTGCATTGGATCTAGCGCTTTTCACGTCTTCTCGACTGTGTCTCAAAGAGCTTCGCAGAATATATGGTAAAGTGAATTGACTGTATATTTGTGGGCGATATAGTTTGCTGTACGTAGCGTTTGTAGCTCAGTGCTTAGAGCACTCGCCTTATAAGCGGCAGACCTGTACTCCAATCCAGGCAGATCAGGGCGAAAATTGCCTTACTCTACACACACACACACACACCTAATAATAATCCGTCCAAAACAAACCCACAATAACAAAAATTGGTAATTTCAATCGACGACTGTTTGTGGGGACGCTGCTGTGCACGATTGGCTGCCGAGTTTCGCCCACAAATATACAGTCAATTCACTTTACAGTATATTCTGTGAAGCGCTTTGAGACGTCGATGTGAAAAAGGGCTATATCAAATGCAAGGATTATTATTATTATCATTATTATCTGTACAGTGTTTAGGATCAGCTCGTCCTGGTTCAATGCAGGACGCTCACATTGGCCTGTGTTGGGAATTGCTATTAAAATATGATGAATGATTGTCTCTGAATGCAATTCCGGGCCACATGTTGATTTGTCTCAGGGGCAAGTTTAACCCTCGCAAATGTTGGAATTGTATTTTCTCCCCGTTGGGAGGAATTGAGCCGTGCACGGCTCGGAGTGGAATGATGTACGGTTTCCTCTCGGGGAGATGGGGGGGTGCATTTCTGGAAAATCAATGAAAAGAGGAAAAAAAAATGTTGTGGCCAGATTCACTTTGTGGCATCGATCTACCGTACAGTACGCACGCAATCTCCGGTGAACTAACGGAAATGGCTGACTCGTCTTTTTTATTTCTATCAGTTCTCATGAGATGAGATGAGATGAGATTGTGATTTTAATTATAGTCACTGCTGTTTCCTTTCTCCACACACATGCCTAATAATAATCCAACCCCCCCGCCCCCCAAAATAATATAATAAATCGGTGATTTCAACCCACGACTGTTTGTGGGGTTGCTGATGTGCGCAATTGGCTGCTGAGTTTCGCCCACATATACACAGCCAATTCCCTTTACACTATATTCTGTGAAGCGTTTTGAGATGCCTCAATGAGATGATGAGGCGCTTTATCAAATAGTAATAATAACCCTTGTGTTTGATATAGTAGCGCTTTTTACCGTCTTCTAGACGTCGCAAAGCGCTTCACAGAACATACTGTAAAGTGAATTGGCTGTATATATGCGGGTGAAACACTGCACCCCAATTGTGCACAGCAGCGTCCCCACAAACAGTCGGATTGAAATGACCGATTTATTATTGTTTTTATTTGGGGGGGGGGAGGGAGGAATTATTATTGGGTGTGTGGAGTCAGGAAACTTGCGCAAAGTTTTGCCCTGCCCTGCCCTGCCCTGCCTGGGAATCGAACCCAGGTCTCTCGCTTGTGAGGGCGAGTGCTCTGACCACTGAGCTACAAGACCCCCACGAGCTATAGGGCCCATCTGTTTGAAGCCGGTCAAGTAAAGGCTCATAAACTGACTGATTTCAGCCACTGAATGCATCGTTCAATTTGAAAGTCTCTTTGGGGGGCAGCATTGCAACCAACAACTGCTCCCACTGTTCCTGAAGTCGTTTGAGGCGCTCTGAGACGCCGTCCGGCGTGGAGGGCGCTATATAAATCAAAGTTGTTGTTGTTTCGTTTTAATCCTCACCAGAATTGGCTCGCTCCCTCTCAAACGAAATTTGGCATTAATCTGCGTCGTGAAAAGGTTTCCGCGAGAGTGTTTTTGTTTTTCCAAGTGAGATTCAATTAAAAGAGTCAAAGAAAATCAAATCAGCAGATCAAAAAAAATATCCCCAGAGACTTTCCCAACTCCACCACGAAAAGGAGTTTGTGTGTTGTTGTTTTGTTGACATTTACTGGTAGATGCAGTTTTTTTTCTGTCGGCAAGCTTTTAGAGATAAGGGGCTTTTTTATCGTTGACCTGGGAGGAGACTTAACTAAACATGCTCTGACAAGACATCTAGTGGGAGAGGAACGTTTGTTAAGCTAGAGAAATTCTTTACTGAAAGGGTCATGTGCAACAAATGAGGGGAACAGATAAGTCAGTCTTTTTGTTCAAGGCAATAGATTTATTGGAAATGATTGTGTGCGTTAAACCCGCCAAGGTGGCAATAATCCCTCCCAAATAATTGGTCACTCAATCCACGACTGCTTGTGGGACGCTGCTGCGCACAATTTTGGCTGCTGCGTTTCGCCCGCAAAGTACACAGTGAGTCCACTCCACTTCACAGTATATTCTGCGAAGAGCTTTGAGACGTCTCAATGATGCGATGATAATAATAGTAATAATCCTTGCATTTGACACAGCGCCTTGTCATGTCTTCGAGACGTCTCAAAGCGCATCACAGGATATACCCTAAAGTGAATTGACTGTATGTTTTGTGGGGCGAAACTTGGCAGATCATTGCTAGTTGATTAGGGCGCTGTGTCAAGTACAAGGATTGTTGTTATTTTATGTAATTTTTGTGTGTTCCACAATCCTTTCCCCTCCCTGAGCACGAGTGGAATGCCTGGGGAAATTCACTGATATTCGATAAAACAGTTCCTTCCTCTTGTGGGTCGACGATTGAGTGACATTTCTGATAGCTATAAAAATTCCCACAGTCTCTAGACTAGACTGTACTGTTTTATCCTGTTGGGGAGAAGGGATTGCAAACCCTCCCACAACTACATCACAGTCATATTTAATAATAATAATAATCCTTATAGCGGCTTATCACATCATTGAGACGTCTCAAAGGGCTGCACCCAGTATACTGGTAAAGTGGATTGCCTGTGTATTTGTTTTCTATTGTTATTTTATCCCGTTTCAAAAAGTTCATTCATTTTTTTAATCCAATTACTCAGATATTTAATGGATGAGTTTAACTTTAAACTTACGAACAGCGGATTTTTGGCGTTCAATGAACCACCACAACAACAACTTGCACTTATATAGCACCCTCCATTCAGGGTAGCGCCTCAGAGCGCTTTATCTTCTGGCAATGGGATGGAGAGGGAGCCGCTGATAATGCTATCAAAACACAAAATACTACAGATTGCTGGGAATCTGAAACGAAAACAGAAGTTGCCGGGGCAAACTCAGCAGGTCAGGCAGCATCCATGGAGAGAGGAAATAGAGTCAACGTTTCACGTGTACAACCCTTCGTCAGTTCTGAAACGTCGACTCTTTTTCCTTTCTCCATGGATGCTGCCTGACCTGCTGAACTTCTGGCTAATGGCCACTAGATGGCATTGTGTCCTGCCATGTGTAAACCTTTACTCAACCGGCCTCTTAATACTGTATTCATTTACAGGCAATTTTTATGACATTTACTGAAAGTACTTTAACGACAGTGAGTAATTGCTACATAGCGCTCCCACCAATAAACATGTGTGTCACCTGGTCAAAGCTTACGATTTGGCAGAACTCTGGGCTTTGAAAATACTGTTTTCCGTGGATTTTGTTAAGTGCTGTGCTACAGTTTTGTTCAAGTGAAATTTCGTTCAGAATATTTCCATTGCATCTCGCTCTTAACTGGTTACATCTGCCCCAACCTCTCGATATGTCTGAAACCACCCCCCCCCCACCCCCTCCAAAAACAATATGTTTGCCCACAAAATACACACACATACAGTCACACCACTTTTACTGTATGTCTGTGTTCTCTGAAGTGCTTTGAGACATAATAATAATCCTAGCATTTGATACAGCGCTTTTCACGTCTCAAAGCGCTTCACACAATATACTGTAAAGTGAATTGACTGTATATTTTGTGGGCAAAACGCGGCAGCCAACTGCGCACAGCAGCGTCCCCCACAAACAGCCGTGGATTGAAATGACCAATTTTTTTGGAGGGGAGACATTGAGATGATGTGATGAGTCGCACTATCAAATGCGACCATTGTTAGTATTACAATCAGGAATCTTGACAGAAAGTGGGGAAGTCTTCAATAGTTATCAATGAGCAGATTGAGGGCAAGTGTGGGGGGGTGGGGGGGAGGGGGTAGGCACTATATAAATCCAAGCTGTTGTTGTTGTTGTTGAGCACAGCAATGACCGAACCACGGCCTCGAGGGTGAGGTCGTCAGTTATGGACCATCACTGGGACATTCATCTCGTGCGATGGGACAGGAATATTGACTGATCAGTCTCGCTGCAACGATCTGTTAAGAAAAGTTGCCGGAGCAAATTGATTTCGGAAGCTTCATTTAGAGCAATCTGCCGATCCATGGCCAATGTAGTGGCCGCCAAATGTGCCTCGCTCGGTGGTTTAGTTTGCAGCGCAATCAATCTGTGGGTTTCGAGACTCATCGGGAAGAAATTTTGGCGTCACCGTAATCCTCGCGTTTGTGGAGCTGCTGTAGCTCGGTGGTTTAGAGCACGCTCGCCTTCCAAGAGCGGGAACTGTGTTCGAATCCGGGCAGGTCAGGGCGAAACCTTGGGCAAGTTTCCTTTACTCCACACACGCACACACACACGCACGCATAATAATAATCCCGATAAAAAAAAAACACAATAATAAAATCCGTCATTTCAATCCACGACCATTCGTGGGGGGAACGCTGCCGCGCGCAATCGGCTGCCGCGTTTCGCCCACAAACACACAGCCAATTCACTTTACAGTATATTCCGTGAAGCGCTTTGAGACACTGTCTAGAAGACGCGAAAAGCGCCACATCGAATGCGAGCATCGCCGTCGTAATTGTCTACAGTTCGCGTCGATATACTTTCAGCTGCCTCGACACATTCCCTGTGCAAAATCAGTGGTCCGCCCCATTGATGAACCCCGGTAGATTTTAATCGCCTGCCTCTGATGTGATCCTTGTTCCCACAGACTGCAACTGCACCACTCACCAACACTGTAGGAACTTCATCAAACTCGACTGCCAGCAATGGGGAAAGCTATCAGAGGAGACAGTCTCTACGGGAACAACGACAGAGCAGACTGCAGACCAGGTAGGGCTTTTCCCATTGGTTTGCTCTATCGATCTTGGACGCACACGCAGCCAAAAAATCCATCGCTCTGTGTATTGGTGATACGGGCTTGTGGCCTGAGCTCAAGTTTAATGAGTCTCCCGGGGCAACCTCCGGAGGAATGGTATTATTCCTTGCGTGCGATATAGCGCCTTATCGCGTCTCCTAGACGCCTCAAAATGCTTCACAGAATACGTTGTAAAATGAACTGACTGTATATTTGTGGGGGCGAAACGTGGCAGCCAGTTGCTCACAGCAATGTCCCCGCAAACAGTCGCGGATTGAGTGACCGATTTATTGTTAGATATTTTTTCTCTCTTTCTATCGTTATCTCTCTCTCTCTCTCTCTCTCTCTCTCTCTCTCTCTCGGGATTCTTATCAGGCGTGTGGAGTAAGGAAACTTGCCCAAGGTTTCGCCCACGCCAGGAATCGAACCCAGGCCTCTCGCTTGCAATTTAGCACAATTTAGCTGGGTAGCTCTACCACGGCAGGCACTCACTGGCCTGGCGATTTGAAAGAAAATTCGATAGTGATTATTTTTATTCGTTCATGGTTTCACCAGGTAATCCATGCTGAGCGAGAGGTGATGGCGGGCAGGCAGCTAATTAACAGGAGTATTGTCCAATTATTTATTTAACACGGTCAATGCGAAATGCCCAAATGACTGCGTTAAATGAAATGCTTTGGAAATGCTTTGTTTTGGAAAACTTTCTGTATGTAAGTAGTCAGCCAGCAGAGACCAACCTTGCCCCCCCCCCCCCCCCCCCGCCCCCTTTCCCACCCACCTCCTCCCGCTGCTATTTTAACAACAGTTTGCATTTGTGAAGTGAATTCACTTTACAGTATATTCTGTGTGTCAATCAACAGTGTCCTTTGATTTGCTGTTGTCGTTTTGAGATGTATCGATGACGTGATAAGCCGCTGAGTTCAAACACGTGAATTATTAGTCTTATGTTCAATCATCATCCATGTTCCTTTTCCAATCCTTTTTGTTCAATTCAAGGTGATTGTGTGTTGTCCGTAAAATGGATCTGCGCTGCAGTCGAGTCTAACTTTGGCTACTGCAAAACAGGAAGTGGGCAAACACATTACCAGAAGTAGATCAAATGAATGTGTAACAAGGAGCGTGAACCAAAGGTGGATTTTGGCTGCAGTAAGGTGTACACAACATTGGGGACATTGGTGACACACAGCCTTGCCTTGAGAAGACACTAGAGATTGGGTTCAAAGAGAGAGAGAGAGAGAGAGACGAGGGAGAGGCCTAGTGATGGGAAAGTGGACCTCCTGTAGCTCAGTGGTTAGAGCACTCGCCTTACAAACATGTGTTTCGAATACAGGAAAGTTAGGGTGAAACCTCGGGCAAGTTTCTTTACGCCACACACACGCACACGCCTAATAATAATCTCTCCAAAAAACCAACAACATAAAATTGGTCATTTCAATCCACGACTGTCTGTGGGACAATTGCTATGCACAATTGGCTGCTGCGTTTCACCCTCAATATACATTCAATTCACCTTACAGTATATTCTGTGAAGCGCTTTGAGACTTCTGGAAGACGTGAAAAGCGCTATATCAAATGCAAGGATTATTATTACTATTGTTTTATTATTATCCCAGCAACACACTGTGGCCAGACACTTGCCAACGTAATCAAAGCGTCACATGAATTCTGATTAAATACTGTACGATCCTTGGACAAGGGGATAGGGTTGTGAGGTTTTGGTGAGGGTGGGGAAATCATCAATCAAACTCCAGATGTTTCGCGCTCGCTCTGACCTCATGGCCATACAAAAATAGTCTCGGCCTCTACAGGCGATGGCAAGCCCACACAATGAGTGATTTGTTTTCAACAATTGGTACCAGAAAAATTTAACAGACTGACTTTCCATCCAATTGACATCCTGTCGCTCGGTAAGGGAAGAATGGTCCTCGTTATTGTGCGCTTTCCTTGCAAAGTGTTGTCCTGTTAAAAATTATAATCCTTGCTTTCGATATTAGCGCCTTATCACTTCGATGAGACATTGTAAAGTGGATCGACTGTTTTGTGGGTCACAAGCAGAGCCCCGCAAAAAAACAGTCGTGGATTGAAGCGGCTAAATTATTCTTTTTTATATATATATATATATATATAAAGAGAGTCCTGTAGCTCAGTGGTTAGAGCACTCGCCTCACAAGCGTGAGATCTGTGTTCAAATCAAGGCAGGTCAGGGCGAAACCTTGGGCAAGTTTCCTTACTCCACACGCCTAATAATAATCCCTCCAAAATAAGAATATAATTGGTTATTTCAATCCACGACTATTTGAGGGGACGCTGCTGTGTGCAATTGGCTGTCGTGTTTCGCCCACAAATATACATTCAATTCACCTTACAGTATATCCTGTGAAGCGCTTTGAGACGTCTAGAAGATGTGAAAAGCACTATATCAAATGCAAGGATTATTATTATTATTATTATTATTATCATTCTAAGTATGTATTTTGTATATTTTATTGCTGAAACGCCTTTAGTTCAGGTATTGTTCTTTTCACTCCAAGTTGTGGAACCCAACTCAGTGTTCGCAGGCTGGTATTCCAGTGGGCAATGGTGATAGCAACAACTGAATGCAGTGTCATGAGGTTTTTCAATTTACAGGCTGTTATAAATCGAGAAGTTCTTGTTCCTTGCAATGGATTTTAATGGACTATATAAATTATACCGGGCATCAACGTAATTAGATTTTGGATCAATGCAACACAGCGTTTGCTTTTTTATCTCCTTCCAAATCTGGTAGTTACAAGGAGCCAGTATGGGCTGTGTGGTGTGGCGTTTCTTATATTCATATGATTATCCGTCGCCCCATAACAGATTTGCCAACACAGGTGCAGAAAGCTATTATCAAGGTTAATGGAATGCTGGGTTTTCAGAGGAAGAGGTATTCACTTTACAGTATATTCTGTGAAGCGCTTTGAGACGTTGATAAGATGTGAAAAGCGCTATATCAAATGCAAGGATTATTATGATTACTATTGTTAGGTCATACGTTTCGTCCACAAACTACACGGCCATTCCACTTCACAGTATATTCTACGAAGCGCTTTGAGATGTCTCGATGATGTGATAAGGTACTTGCATTTGATGGTCAAAGCCCTTTCACAGAATGTACGGTAAAGTGAGCCGGCTGCGTATAACGCGGGTGAATCGCGGCACTCGATCGCGCGCTGGCAGAATCAATCAAAGCACAAGGGCGCAGTGATTTAACACGCAAATGTTTCCCTCGAAGCAAATGCAGAAGAGCTTGGAGAATGGAGAGTGACATTCAGGGAAGTTCGGAAGCAGTCACCGCTCCGAAACCTCAGGCTATTAAATTCC
Organism: Hydrolagus colliei; assembly: GCA_035084275.1. Lineage (NCBI taxonomy): Eukaryota > Metazoa > Chordata > Chondrichthyes > Chimaeriformes > Chimaeridae > Hydrolagus > Hydrolagus colliei. Next base: position 11,034,355 of record CM068762.1, on the reverse strand, counting down.
TTCTCCTTTCAGCCTGCTCTTTAAACTGAGGTAATTAACTTTTATGGTTGCCAAGGCTACTAGAATCTGAGAGGTAAATGCCACAAATCCTCGTAGTTATACACGCATCTCACCAGCTGTAGGTAGATTTTTTTAAATTAACTCCCTGGATACCGAATCTTGTCCAATCTTTCCCTGCCTGCTTTGTTGATCTGAAGCTCGACAGATCTGTAGATTCTTAGGACCGTTGTTTGAAAGAGTAGGACTAATAGTGAACAGCAATACACAGTGTACAAAGCGAACCTTCTTATTAAACTAATTTCACCCTTCTGACTTGCTAAAAAATATTAATAGTAAAACATACAAGCGGAGACCTGTGTTCAAATCCAGGCAGATCAGGGCGAAACCTTTGGCAAGATTTCTTACTCCACACACACGCCTTATAATAATCCGTCTTAACAAAAACACCCCATAATAAAAATTGTTCATTTCAATCCACGACTGTTTGTGGGGGACGCTGCTGTGCGCAATTGGCTGCCGCGTTTCGCCCACAAATATACATTCAATTCACTTTACAGTATATTCTCTGAAGCGCTATATCAAATACAAAGATTATTTAAAAAATAATTATCCTCACATTTGATGGAGTGCCTTTCACATCAGTAGGACTTCCCAAAGCAGGGAATACAGTAAAGTGCAGTGACTGTGTGTTTCGTATGTGATCGCGCGCAATTAATGTGAATGACAGTACTCATTTCAAGCAAGGTTAGTGCGATTGTTTGGGCCTGTGCAGAACAATTTCAACGTAAAACGCTTGTCTTTTTTTTATTGAATGTGTTGACTCACGCCTGCTCGGCGTGTGGTTGTCTCCTCGTACATTAAGCACGAGGAGACGGGAACAGCTATCTATTCTGTGCTGGCTGCTCTGTCCTTATCTATTTACAACGAGACCAACCATCCAACAGGATCCTGTTCAGTTTCCTGTTTGCCTTTGACGAGCGTGGGGCAAGAATGCGTCTGATTTCCCCGGCCCCCCCTGCCCCCCCCCCCCCCCCACACACCTCCCCACGTGTTAGACCGTGGCGACAATAGTGAAAGGGAAATGCAAGGTTACAGCCCAACCTGTTCGACAGGCCATTCAGTTTAAGTAAACAGTTGCACATCGATTGTATAATAAATCCTAAGAATGTTTCCCGATGGAATCACAAGCTAATCGTGCAGTGAAAGTAATGGCACTCAAGGTCGTTTTGCTGCTGCCATTCTCCCCAACCAACCAACCAACCAACCAACCATCCAATAATAATAATAATAATCCTTGCATTTGATATAGCGCTTTTCACGTCTTCTAGACGTCTCTAGACGAATATAATGTAAAGTGAATCGCCTGTAACTGTGCGGGCGAAACGCGTCAGCCAATTGCGCGCAGCAGCGTCCCCTCACACAAACAGTCATGCTTTCGGAGGACCAATTTATTGTTGGGTTTTGTGAGGGATTATTAGCAGGCGTGTATGTAGAGCTAGGAAACTTGCTCAAGGTTTCGTCCGGCTGGGAATCGAACCCCGGTCTCTCGCTCGTAAGGCGAGCGCTCTAACCACCGAGCTACAGGACCAACCGCGAGAGGTAAATTGAACGTACGTCAAATGCGCGTACGTTGCAAGTAAGTTGCAGTCTCCTCCTTGGAGAGGTGGTTCCAAATCAGTTCCACTTACTAATCAATCAGAAGTAAATAGTGGGGGGAGGGGGGTGGGGGGGAGGGGGGGGAGGGAGGTGGGGGGGAGGGGGGTGGGGGGGGAGGGAGGGAGGGAGGTGGGGGGGAGGGGGGTGGGGCGGGGGTTTGGGACGGGGTTGGAATCACAAGAAGTGATTAAACAACAGCTGATAAGTTGACATTTTTGAGCAAATCCGAGTAAATCAGCCCAACTGCAGATTTTTTTCTGACTCTTTGCAGTTAAAAATGGCTGCTTTCGGCTCGAGCGTCGCACACTTTAAGCCCGTTAAACGAGTGAAATTTTCAATGCGTTTTCAAACCTCGCCCGCTGTTAAACCCGCCGATTCATTTTTCGTTTGAAAATATCGTGGTCGGGACAGGGTCGTGGGTCATTTTCAATTCTCGCCTGTTTGTGGGACCCTGCCCCGTGCAATTTAACGCTCCCAGGCCAGTGTTTTGCATGAAACATCTGCTATATAACTGCAAGCTGTTGTTATCACGTTAGCTTTGCGATCACTGGGAATATCTAAGGAGGATTTATTTAAGAGTACTGTTGCCTGTGTTTGCCTAGCAGTAAGCAAGAAATCTGTCAGTCGGTGGGAAGATTGCAAATGCAAGGATTATTATTAAAATTGTTATTATTGTTAGATCCTCAACTAATTACAATAATAGCGGCTGATTCCTTTGTCCATCCCTGGCACAGAGAGCGTGCTGAAGTGAAGTGTAGTACTGTAGTGAGATATAGTACTTTCAATGCTGGGATCGACTAACACAGCACGAAATGCTAATGGAGCTCGGTCTCACGCGAGGCTGTAGCTGTAGTTAATATTGATCAGGCACTTCATGGCTCTTTGTAGGACATTGCTGAGAACAAACCGTCTACCTGGAGAATATACAGTCACTACACTTCACGGTAATTCCTGGCGAAGCGCCTCGAGACGCCCTCCCCCCACTCCCCCCCACCCCCGTGAAATTGCAAAAGGTTGTTGGGATTGCTGCAATATGTTGCCCCCTTTCGCAATATGTTCATCCGACTTAAAGCTTGAAAGCGCAGTCGGAAATTCAGCCGCGAGTTGCAATTTCATCACTTCGCCGTTGTGCAAAGCGCTCTTTTATGTTTGCAAAATCCCGAGAAAAAAACATTTCGCAACACCCCAAACAGTGTGTGGCTCAGTAGGGTTATTGCGCTCGCGTTACAAGCGAGAGACCTGTGTTATCGATTCCCGGCAAGTCAGCGCGAACCCTTGGGCAAGTTTCCTTACTCCGCAGGCCTGATAATAATCCCTCAAACAAAAAAGAACAATCATAAAATTGGTCTTTTCAATCCACGACTGTTCGTGGGACACACCGCCGTGCGCAATTGGCTGCCGCGTTTCGCCCAGAAACATCCAGTCAATTCACTTTACAGCGTATTCCGTGAAGCGCTTTGAGGCGTCTAGAAGACGTGACAAGCGCTATACCAAATGCAAGGATAATTATCACCCTTCCCACACTTTATTTAAAGACTTCCTTAACGCACCTTGCTGCTCAGTGGGACCAACTTACACGCACCTGCGTTACCTGCAGTTACTACAACCTGACTGGCTCGGAGGTGGCCGGGTTACAGCAGGTCAGATCTCAGTAGGAAACCTGCGAGGACTCAAAGCGATCGAAAGGTAGAAGTAAAATGCTGGAGGATTAATGAAATATTGATAGCGGTGCAGACCTGAAGGAAATAAAACTCCTCGTGTGGTGCGCAAGGCAATAGAATTCTAAATGCAGCGTGCTTTTATTGGGGGATTGCGAATGTCTCCGAAAGTCAAATAAATCAACGTGTATGTGTGAATAAGTGTTTCAACAGGAAGTGGTTTTGGTTTGCTGAAGTAAAAAGCTGTGTAGGGAAGGCAAGGCAAGGCAGGAAGGAGCTCATGTACGCATGCAGATAGCTGATTAGCCACAGATGGAGAAAGCTTGTCTGTAGCTCCCCAGTCAGGCTGTCGACTACACTACGCTGAGCTAAGCTGAGCTGAGCTGAAGTGCCTGCAAACAGCCCGTCCTTCTCACACGCAATGAAAGATGGGTGTGTTGCCCAATGAATAAGACACAGTCAACTGGTCGACAAGAAGGGAGCCGAGGCACAGAGGGCAGAAGATTAAGTGGTTAAACATTAACAGCGACCAAAGCAAAAGGCCCTGGAAGGAATAGTGGAGACAGTTCACATGTGTGTGTGTGTGTATGCGTGCGTGTGTGTATGTATGAAGCCCTCTTTCCTGCCTTGTGCAAAGCAACTGCTGTGTCTGTTGGGAAATTGCACGGCGGGTTCCTGTGCTGTACGTCTCCAGGTCTGTTAAATAGCAGGCTAAATTCCTCCCGGATATTCTGATGAATTTTGATCGCCAAATTGTATCATTGTACCAGCATGAGCAGTGGATATGGCAGCCTAGAAGAAGACTGCTTTTTTACTGCGAAGACTTCATTCTTCGGAAAGCCCAAGAGCAAGCCATTAGTCAAGGTAAAACTCCACTGAACTCAACCCTATTGGCCACTTTGAAATCGATGAAACTAAGATGCGTAAATTTCCAATTGTTTGGTAAATGGCTTAAAACGAAACGGTTGAGACAAACTCAACTACCGGGAGGGAAATTCTACATTTCACTCGAAATTTACTCTTGTTTGTCAAGTAGTCTGGGACGCTTAACCTGTGTGTGTGGGGGGGGTGGGTGGCGGGTGGGGGGGGGGGGGCTTTTATAAATGCAAGTTGTTGGTGCTGTTGTTATTTCGGAGTCTGTAGATTGCGACAGATTCCTTCATTCTCAAAGCCGTTTTTTTTTTTTTTGCTTTCCGTCACTCTCTTTCGGGAACCGCAGACGTGATGTACAGCTTCAAAGTTCACCACGACAACTTTGCGTTCGTGTAGCGCCCGCCACGCGGGGCCAGGGCCCCCCGAGCTCTTAAAGTTGGATTCAACAAATTGCCCAATACCCGAACGCTTCGAAATCGCTACATACCCATGAGCAGAGTGAAAAATATTCAGGTTTTTTTTTAAGAAAAAAAAAGACGAAAGGCTCGAAGATATCAGTTTAAACTTCAGAGCTAAAGCAATTTCGTCGCACTAAGTTGCGTTGTGAAGGAGTGATGTTTGTCACTGAACAAAAATGCACAAGACACTCATAGTATCTTTGGTTGTAACAGTTTTTAGCTATATCTCTGTCGACACTTTTGCTCCACCATTACTGCAGAGAGGCATACCTGTTTGTACCATGCTTTTGGTCATCTTCTCGCCTCTCCCCTCCCCTTCCCCTCCACTCCTCAGCTCCTCACTGTACCCCCTTTTCCCCCCTTTCTCCCCCCCCCCCACAACCCCACCAGCTTGGGTGCTCAGCCAATGTCCCGACATGGAAGGCAACATCTAAATGTCAAATGTTATTTTTGCTTTCCGACACTCTCTTTCGGGAACCACAGACATAGTGGATTCGCTGCCATTTTTCCTCAAGCGGAATGATGCCTGCCAAACCAATGTGCTGAGATGAAGTTTGCTTCGTAGAAAACTGTGTTGGTGCAGAATCACATAACATTGTGACAGATTCCGAGTAGAATTGATGGGAAAGTGACGAGGAGTTAAAATCATAATAATAATAATCCTTGCATTTGATATGGCGCTTTTCACGTCTTCCCAGCGTCTCAAAGTTGTACAAACAGCATTCTATGTAACACAAGATGCCAGCTTAAAGCCTTTGAGTGTCAGTCGTCAATCATAGGCTCGAGATTTCTCTGCTTCAGCCGCAGCGAGCGAGTGAGCGAATTATGAAGGAAGGTTCCCCGGGAAAATGTCTTTGAGTCCGCCCGTCTTACTAATGCAGATTCTCCTGAAATGTCATCGTCATCAAGGAGATTTCTCCTTTGGAAAGTCTTAAAACCTGCAATTAGCCTCGTCTCCAAATTCCTAATCAGTATTTTGATCAGGCGTTTTATCTCCTGCCATGTAGATTTTTGCTGCAAACGCTTTCAATTTGTAAGCACCCGAGGAATAAAAAACGTTAACTCGAGAGATTTTAATCTATTGCTTATTTAATAATAATTCTTGCATTTGATAGAGCAGCTTTTCACATCTTGTCGCGCCTCAAAGCGCTTCACGGAATGTACTGCTGTAAAGTGAATCGACTGTATCTTTGTGGGCGAACCTTACGTAGAAATGCTGTACATTAGCACGTCCTCAGTTTCAGCGACATTTGTGATGTTAATGATAATAATCCTGGCGTTTGATAAAGCGCCCCAACACCTCGTTGAGCCACTTCAAAGTGCTTCAAAGGATATCCTGTAAAGTGGAGTGACTGAGTATTTTGTGGGCGAAGCATGTTGAACATGAACTGGCACCAAAATAGACCGGGCAACGCCTTGAGACATCCTCTCAATGTGAAAGGCTGTTCGCAAATGTCATTTGTTGTTGTTGTTAGTTGCTTGGAAAAAATCTTAAGTTCGTTGGTATCAGATTCAGATATTTCCTTGTGTGAGGTGTGAGTGGGTGGGGTCACATCAATGGCAGACAATCATTGCTATTGTGTGTGTGTGTGTGTGTGTTGAGGTCGAGAGCCACTGGGGCAGTGAGTACACTTACAACGCATGTATTTGTGCTATTGGTTGATGGACATTCAAGGGTCCAATGGCAAATAGGATTTTTGTTTGGCAAAGACTGGAGCACTTCCAGCGGCCTTCGGCCTGCTCCGTGTCCCCCGCCCGACCAGCCCTACCATAGGTGGCCGGGCTTTCAGCCTCTCTGCCCCTACTCTCGAGAACTCCATCCCACAGCCCCTTCTCCTCGCTCGCTCTCCTGTTTCCTTCGTGGCCGGGCTCAAGACCCTCCTCTTCGATCGTGCCTTCTGCTCTCTCTCCCTCCCATCCTAACTCTCTCCCTCCACCTCCCCACTACCCTGCCTCTCCCCCAAGCCCTTCGCTTGGGTCCCGACCTGACTGTTCAGCGCCTTGAGACGTCCTCCTGACGTGAAAGGCGCTCTATAAATGTAATTTTATTGCTGCTGTTGTTGTTGATATGTCAGTGTGAGAGTACCCCTGGGAAGAGTAGACTTTTCTCTCCTCTCCTCCTCTCCCTGCCACCACACCTCAAGATGACCCCAGGCATGCTTTGCCAAAAGCCACTTCCGCGCAGTCACGCGTTTGAGAAATCCCCCCCCCGAATCTTGGTTGGGAACCCCCAATAATTTACCAAAGAACTTCCCTCCCCCTGCCCCTCCCCTCCCAAACCCCCCCCCCCCCCCCCCCACCACAAAAGGGACCTTTCCAGTGGTGTAGAAACTGCAGAGTTATGCAAATCTTTATCACTTGTTCCAGTTTAATTAAGATTAAAATTAAACTTTCTCTGACAGGCTTTAGGCGGCCATCTTGATTCTCCAGCTGGTTTGAGGAGCAATGATTCGCGAGGTCAGGGTATCAAGGGATATGGGGCAAAGGCGGGTAATTGGAGTTGAGATACAGTTCAGCCATGATTCTAATAGGCTCGAAGGGCTGAATGGCCTCCCTCTGTTCCTATCTCACACGGTCAGTCAACAGGTGCTGACGCACACCAGTGTACTGTACTGTCTACCCATCTCCTGAGTCAATGCCTGCCCAATCCGCACTGGTTCCAAGTGTATCCGATCTCACAGCGAAAGCATTTCCCTGATGTGCAGAGCCTTTTGTGCCAAAATGTGCTTTGAAACGTAACTTGTTTATTTGTGCCTGCCCACGCGCCGACATTCACAGCCGCGAAGCGTGAGCCAACACAACGCCTACGTACGCATCCGTAGCCTGGCGCAAAGCGATCCATTGTTCGGCCGCAGAGCATTTCTGTGCAAGAGCCTCGGGAACGCTATCTCGGTAAATCAGGGCACCGTTCCATTCCTGCATCGCAAGCATTCTTTGAATGTTGTGACATTTTATACGCTTATCTATTCAAGCACAGTACTGGAGGTGTAGACATACAGGACAAGTGGCTATGGGCTAGTTCATTTGACGACCGACGAAACGAGTCTCACTCTAATTTTTACCCATTTGGGATGATTTCGGTTTACGCTGTTTGAAGGTAGCATAAAACGCCTTTGACTCATTTTTTTTCAGACATGAAAGTTTTTTTTGACGGGGGGGGCGGGGGCGGTGGTCTATGTATGCGGTGTGGGGAATGGTGTGTACAGAACACCAAGCGGCAGCCTGAGGAAAAGCTTTAAAGTGTTGCCGTTGAAATTGAACAGGTTGTGAAATGCTGCTAAATGACAGGAAACAAGTTCCTCTGCAAACAAGAGACATCCACAATGTGCCAGAAAGCCTACGCTGAAAGCTATTGAACATATAGTAATAATAATAATCCTTGCATTTGATATAGTGCACCTTATCAGGTCTTCTCGACGTCTCAAAGCGCTTCGTGGAATATACTGTAAAGTGAGTTGACTGTATACTTGTGGGCGAAACGCGGCAGCCAATTGCGCACAACAGCGTCCCCCACAAACAGTCGTGGATTGAAATGACCGATTTTTATTATGTGTTTTTATTGGACGGCTTATTGTTAGGCGTGTGGAGTAAGGAACCTTGTCCAAGGTTTCGCCCTGATCTGCCTTTCAACGCATTTCGTACAAGTACAATATAATGAGTTTGCACAAACTCTTAAGTTATTCTTATTCAAGTGAATCTCAATCTCTCTCTGTCACATACTTTTAAGACATTTTCCTACAGTCAGGCTACTTGCTGTCGAACAGCATGTGTTTGAGTTAACACGCAGACAGTAAGATCTGACAAATCTTATGAATAAGGGATTGATAGCAAGCCACATCAACACAACAAAATGCTTGTGTTCGGGCAACTAGACTTCATTGCTTGTTGACTCCATTGGGTCACGAGTGTGGTCGAAGGCAGCTATCCAACATTCCCATCGCGCCCCCCCCAAAATACTCAATGATATAAAGGTATTAAACTGAAAACTTGGGGCTTCAGGATCACAAGACTAGTGATCACAGTTGTCTTAACAGCCAGGGACAATTATGTGTGTCCTGCAGTGATCTTCTAGTCACATATCTAGTCACATAAAAGCAATTGTTTTTAAAAAGTGTTAATTCTACTTTACTGTAAGTAGGACAGGAAGTTTTGTGTGTTTTTTTACTCGAGCGCTACGCTTAGCCTTCGATTTGTTTTGCAAGAGTTTGATGTAATCAGTCTTGTCAAACCTCACGCCCTCCCGAAGATGTTCATTACTTCGTGCAAAGAATTTCTCCGTTTGTCTCACTCCGAGCGAAAAAAACAAACACAGGAGCCGGTTTTCCAATTTCAGCCAATTTACGATCTGTCATTTTGATGGTTCCTGTTTTTTTTAAAAAAGAAACATGACCTTGACAAACGATACATTTCCACTATTTAGAACAATTCGGAAATGTGCATTTGTGTTTTTTTTTTGAGTCAGTTGGAATTCATTCTCAGAATAGATAACGTGTAATAATTGAGATTTATATCACGGGCATTAAATACTGCCACACGCTATCGTGAGACGCCGTCCGGCGTGGAGGGCGCTGTATAAATCGAAGTTGTCGTTGTTGTGTCGTGCACATTTTGAACAATTAAATCCCGTGTCTTTCAAATGGAAACTTTTACTTTGACTGCTTAAGCGCTCTGGGACCCGAGCTTTCCCCATGCGATTTAAATGCAAGTTGTTGCACTCTTCCACCTCTCGAAGCCAGTCAGGAACCTGGGTGTCTTGTTTGACCCCGAACTGTCCTTCCGCCCCCCCCACATCCACGCCGTGACTAGTACTGCCTTCCACTACCTCCGTAACATTGCTAGACACCACCATTACCTCACCCCTCAGGCCGCCGAAACCCTTCTCCGTGCATTCGTTACATTAAGGTTTGACTGTGGAAACTCCCTCCTCGTCGGCCTTCCCTGCGCTTCCCTTCACAAGCTGTAGATCATCCAGAACTCTGCAGCTCATGTCCTCTCCCTCACCAAGCTCCACGACCACATCACTCCCACCCTCGCCCAGCTCCATTGGCTCCCCAGCCCCCAGAGGCCCATTGGTGAACCATTTCAGCCTCTCTGCCTCACGCTCTGGAACTCCATCCCATAGTCCCTTCGCCTCACTTCCTCCCTCGCCTTCGTCAAGGCCGATCTCAAGACCCTCCTCTTCGACTGTGCCTTCTGCCACCCTCCCAGCTCTCTGCCTGCCTTCCCCACTACCACATCACTCCCACCCTCGCCCAGCTACATTGGCTCCACTTTGCTCGGGTCCCGACCTGACTGTTCAGTGTCTTAGCCCGTCCCAACATGAAAGGCGCTCCATAAATGTAATTCTATTGTTGTTGTTGTCGTTGTCGATGATCTCCCAGATTTGTTTGTGTCAAAATTTAACGTGGCCTGAAATTGATTCTGGTTGGGAGGGTAAATAGTCAACGCATAACACACAGTAGTTAGTTGATTGGTAACAAGGGAATGTTACCAGAATATTACCATAAAGAATTAACGAGCATATCTGAATAGAAGCTTCATGCCACAGGCTATTGAAGCTGAAAGCACTCACAAGACAAGAACTAGAATAGAGGAATATGTACAGCAAGCACTTTGAACATGTATTTGATGAAGACCCTATAACTGAGTCCTGGAAAAGAATAGGGAACTGAGATTTATGATAGCCCTAATGAGTGAAACAAGCACTAATGTGGGCAAACAGCTTCACTCATTTCCATGATTCCACAAATAAGTTGGTTCAAAACCCCAACCCTACTTTACTCATCGTTCGTTGAGATCCAGAATGGCCCTCGCTTAACACAGATGCTGATCCAAATTTGGGTGTAATTGCCAGAGACATCTTATGTTGTCACACTTGCCAAATCTGCTCCGCTCTAGGTTACACTCAACCCGTGGAGCTCCTGTAGCTCATTGGTTAGACCACTCATCTTACAAACGTGAGACCTATGTTCAAATCCAATGCAGGTCAGGCGCAAAACCTTGGGCAAGTTTCCTTACTCCACACACACACACACACACACTCACATACACACTCACACACACACACACGCGTGCCTAATAATAATCCCTAAAAAAAACCACACAATACTAAAATTGGTCATTTCAATCCGCGACTGTTTGTGGGGGACGCTGCTGTGCGCAATTGGCTGCCGGGTTTCGCCCACACATATACAGTCAATTCATTTTACGGTTTATTCCATGAAGTGCTTTGAGACACTGTGAAAAACTGCTATATCAAATGCAAGGATTATTATTATATTATCATTATTATAACCCTTAACCTGAGCCTAATTACTGAGCCAAATTTAGGTAAACAGGGTTTGTTTCCAGCGAGAGGGAAATTTCCAAGTGTAGGCGGCGTACATATGTGGATCTCTCTTGAGCCCAGTGATGGTTTTTCCTGTGTGTCAAACCCGAAAACAAAAATAGCTGAATGTAGAAGATTAAATGGAAGTAAAGTGAGACAGCTTCCTCTTGGCCTTGAGACTTGGCTGGTCGGAGGAGGGGAGGTGTAACCTTTCGCGCTAAACTCTGCAAAAGGTGGTTTGGTGGTTGAGATGGTTTGTGAACTAAACGGTCGCAGTTGCACAGGCAAAGAAAGCTATTTCCTCTTGAGTTTTGCGGTGCAGCCTGCAGTAATACAGAGAAGCGACTTGTGCGGAAATGGCAGGGACAAGAGCTGTGTCCCCCCAATGGCAGGCCGGGCTTTACTTGTGGCTCTGGGTACTTGCCTGGAATTCATTCCAGTAGGTATTTAATTAGCCGCTAATTAAATATTTGAGTTGCTATAGCAGTAGATTCTTTACCAACTCATTAGGGTTCATTTCACCCTAACACAACGTAGAACCCACCAGCACAGATTATCCATATTACTGCACTCGAATTTGGCATGTGCACGGGCTAAATAAAGGCGCGTGTCTGGGTCCAACACATTTCTGTAGGGAGGGAATCCTGTAGCTCAGTGGTTAGAGCGCTCGCCTTACAAGCGTGAGACCTGTCCTTCGAATCCAGGCAGGTCAGGGCGAAACCTCGGGCAAGTTTCCTTACTCCACACACCCACACGCCTAATAATAATCGCTCCAAAAAACCCACAATAATAAAACTGGTCATTTCAATCCATGACTGTTTGTGGAGGACGCTGCTGTGCGCAATTGGCTGTCGTGTTTCGCCCACAAATATGCAGTCAATTCACTTTACAGTATATCCTGTGAAGCGCTTTGAGACGTCGACAAGATGTGAAAAGCCCTATATGAAATGCAAGCATCATTATTATAATTATTGTTGCAACAAGGTCTGGAATAAGACACCTCGAAATGTTGCAAAAACAGTTTGGGGAACAAGCATGAATGTCACAGCTGTACTCGGAATCTGCTGCTCATTTTTTAATTGAGTCACTTTCCGCCCACCACAATTTGACACAGGCTTGGCCTCGCTGACACCATGACATAATAATAATAATAATACGAAGAATCCTTGTATTTGATATAATGTCTTTCGCGTCTTCTCAACATCTCAAAGCGCTTTGCAGAATATACCGTGAAGTGAATTGACCGTATATTTGTGGGCGAAATGCGGCAGCGTCCCCCACAAACAGTCGTGGATTGAAATGACAAATGTTATAATTGTGTTTTTTTTTGAGGGATTATTATTAGGCGCGTGTGTGTGTGTCTGGAGTAAGGAAACGTGCCCAAGGTTTCACCCTGACCTGCCTGGATTCGAACACGTGTCTCACGCTTGGCAGGCGAGTGCTCCAACCACTGACCACTGAGCGACAGGACCACATGCATTGAGACATACAGGAGCGACTATGAAATAAGAACTCATTGCGACGATACATTAAACATTTTGTTTAATGAAAAAAACGACAATTCAGAAGGCTAAAGAACAGCAAGGTGCTAAGGTGTCAGCCCTGGTTCAGTGGTGGCACTCCCACCAACTGATCAGAAGGTTGGGAGGGTTCAAAGCCCAACGGACTTTTCATTCACACAGTCCAGGCTGTGTGGGCCAGTCATTTGTTCATATTAATCATTAACCAACGTTAATGTAGAGCCACAGAATATGCAAGTGTACAAATCAAAAGAAAAGGCGACGAGTAATATAATGATCCTTTCTCTGTGGGCACATTGGTGTTGGCTTTTGGGGTGAAATGACATTTCTTTCCAGAGAAGTTTCGTGGTCTTTAGCCCACATACCATGGTAAATGTGTCCCATTACCGCTTGCTCACTTCTGTTTTTGCCCCCGAACCTGCTGCTTTAAGATGGAAAAAAAACAATAGACCGACTACATCGGAATGAACGGCTCAGCTTCCAAATATATGGTCTCCCAAGTTTCGGCAGCTTTGCTAAATCGTTGCCTAAATCGTTGCCCTCTATCAGGAGTTCGTCCCAAGGCGCTGGACAGTCAATGTGTCAGACCCGAGCTGGGGACAGTGGGGGCAAGGCGGGGGGGAGGGAAAGGGGGCGGATTAGGAGTTGCCCATGGGTCCATCGAAGAGGAGAGTCTTGAGGCGGGACTTGAAGGAGGCCAGGGAGGGGACGAGGTGGAGGGACTGCGGGATGATGTTCCAGAGGTTGGCTGAAGGCTCGTCCGCCAATGGTGGGGCGGATGGGTCGGGGGATGTGGAGCAGGCCAGAGCCCACTGAGCAGAGGGGGCGAGCAGGTTGACCTATAAATGGAAGTTTCTCTATTTCAAGAAATGATGTGCGCACTCTCTCTCTCTCTCTCTTTCTCTCTCACACCCCCACAATTTTATACCCCTGCCTGACTAATTCTGGAAAGTACTAGGCGCGTGGTGGTAAGAGCCAAGGTTTGGGGATCTCGGGGTTGTGTGCATTGGTCAGTAACTGCTGTTCTTTAGTCAATTCAAACTACATAGCTGTCTCCTCTCATTGTAGGCCTTTTAACACTTAGTAAGTGAGAAGGCAAACTTAACAGCTTCTAAAATCAGCCCCAAACCACTTCTAACAAATTGGTAATGGCTCCCAGTCATATTTCTCCGAAACAATTCGAAGTTATAAATAAAATGACCAATTTTGTTAACCATCCAATAAGTTTACAGAGGAATCTGCTTCGGTTTGTTGGGCCTCCCCTGACATTGTTACATGCAGCTCCAGGTATATATTTTCGAAGGGTTTTGACTTTATTGTCAGTTTGGCTCCGTTTGTAGCTCTCTCAACCCGTGAGTCAGATGGTTGATTTGGAACTCAGATTGTTTGGACTGACATTCCAATGTAGTCCTGCAGTTCAGTGGTTTGAGCGAAAACCCTGAACAAGTTTCCTTACTCTACACGCCTGATAATAATCCCACAAAAAAAAACTGTGATCATTTCAATCCACAATTGGGGGGACGCTGCTGTGCGCAATTGGCTGCCGCGTTTCGCCCACAAAATATACAGTCAATTCATTTTACAGTACATTCCGTGAAGCGCTTTGAGACGTCTAGAAGATGTGATAAGGCGCAAGATCAAATGCAAGGATGATTATTATTATTATTTACTCACTCCATGTTTCGGATGAAAACAGAGGCCTGGTCTGCATGTTCAGTTGGATGTCAATGAACTCATGGCACTATTTGAAATGAGAAGATGGTTTCTCCCAGTGTCCTGGCCAATAATTCCCCAGATGAAAATTGGTCATTCACTTCATTGGCTGTTCATTGAGTGATATGACTATATGCAAATTGGCTGCCACTTTACCAGTAGATGGCTACCGGTTAAACCTGTGAAGCTCTTTGAGAAAGTTTGATGACGTGATTCGGCGCTGTATCAAATGGGAGGATTTTTTTAATTATTATTTTTTATTATTATTGCTCCATATGGTGATGGATGGGGTGTAAAGTGAGACAACAGTAAGCAAACACTAAATTCCAACATCAAAGGTCTATCAGTTTACACCTTGAATTCCAAGTTTTATGGGATCTAAGTTACCAAGGCGTAGTTTTGCTAAGAGTATTATTTTCAGTACATGTGAAGAAACCGTAGAAAGAGGAAGTATGCAAAAGTATCATTTAGATTTCTTTCTAAAAAGGAATGTTTTGCTTCTTTTTTTTTAAAAAAAGTTCCTTTTTCACATTAGGCACTTTTGCAGCCTTGTATTGAACTGATGTGTGTGTGTGTAGGTTGGCTGGTATCTATCTCATAACAGGTAAGAGATTCAGAGGGGGTAATCGGACGAAAAAAATACGCAGGAAAATTGAATTGAAAGATCTGCTGGGATGGAATAGCAAGACAAGGTTAAATGGAGTTCTTTTGACCCTCTTTCGCTGTCTGGCTCATTTGCGGTTACTGCAGCGAAATTTCAAGACTGAGTTTCAGCACGGTGGGACAAGGAGATAAAGAGACAAGTGAAGAGACTTTGGCGAGACTACATCCTGTGACAGGAAGAGAAGCAGAGAGTCTTTGTTTTTTTTCACACACTTCGTTATGTGTTATGCATCACCCTGTCTAATCAACTATTAATGCGCGGGATTTCTGCTGTGGGGAGCAATAGTTTGACCTGACCAGGACCTCAGGTTAACTTGTTTCACCTCAGTATAAACCTTATAATTCCTGCATTCGATATCACGCCTTATCGCGTCATCAAGACATCTCAAAGTGCTTCACAGGACGTGTCGATCTGTGAAGGGGGTTTGACTGTGTATTTTGTGGGAGAAACAAGGCAGCCAGTTTGCGCACAGCAGTGTCCCACAAACAGCCATGGCACTGAGTGAGTGACCAATTTTATTTGGGAGAATTGTTGGCCAGGATACCTGGAGAGAGAAACTCCCTTCTCTCTCCTCGATAGCTATGGTTAAAGTTTAGCAACGGCCCGAGACGCTAACTGCAGTCTCCATCTTCTCGATGATTCAAGCCATCATCCTGAAATTGATTTGAAAACAGCAAGTTGTTGTAACAAATCCAGCGAAGTGGAATTAAATATAAATTCTGCGGAGAAAAGAATTCAGAATCCTATGCGGTAAAAAATACTTGAGAGGATTCGGAATATTTGTTTCCCCTCTAGAAATTATATTTCTTTTGAAACCTTGGGAAAGTTTCCTTATTCCACATACATAATAATAATCCCTCTCCACCCCCCCAAAAAAATTGGTCATTTCAATCCACGACTGTTTGTGGGGACGTTGCTGTGCGCAATTATTGCCGCGTTTCGCCCGCAAAATGTACAGTCAATGCACTTTACAGTATATTCCGTGAAGCGCTTTGAGACATCTAGAAGATGTGAAAAACGCTATTATCAAATGAAAGGATTATTATCATTATTATTATTATTATTATTATTATTATTCTTAAACCTGCGACAGTTGTGGCTTTTTATTCTTGTCTACGTGCCTGGTATCTACCAAATCCGGTCTCTGTTTCTGAGGCGCGGAATGCGGGGCACGTCCGCTATTCAAACCGCCCGAACAACTGTTGGCAAGCAGGGGAATTTACCAGTGTCCTGTCTGACAGCTCCGGGCCGCAAAAGTACAGTACAGCAAGTTGTCGCACTCAGTCTCACCGTCCGTTTTAGGCAAAACTATTGCGCATAACTATATATACTGCCAAACTACCTCAAAAAATTACTGCTCGGAGGCAAACATACAGACCAATGCCGATCCGCTCAATCCATTTGAAATCAAATTCTGCGTTTAGATTTTATAATATTAATAATAATAATTTTGATACAGCACTTTTCACATCTTCTAGACGTCTCAGAGCTTCTAGGCATCTCAAAGCGCTTTACAGAATATACTGTAATGTGAATTGACTGTATACTTGTGGGCGAAACGCGCACAGATCTGATAGGAATATTGATATGCTGAGCCTCCAACTAACAGTAGCGGTTTCATGTTGGGAGGATGTCTCATAGCGCATCGCAGGTTACAGTGTAGTGACGGTGTATTCTGTAGGTGAGAGTACATTATACGTTACATGTACCGCCATCGATGCTGGCCCTTTTCCTTCTTATACCCCTCGGGCAAGGAGAATTCATGGCAGCTGTTACTTGGTGTAATTCAGTCAACCTTCTCGGGTCTCCCCATAGTGCAGCAAATGTGAGAGATAATCGCCAGTGAAATGTCGCCCTAGACACAGAGGGTCACGCAAACCTTTCTGTTTATAGAACAGAGGCAAACAAACATAGGTCTGATTCTCACAGCGCCAAGTGCTGTCGGCCGTTACTTTGTTACCCGAGCCAACGCAAAGATGTCCAGAGATTAGACTCTCACATCTCGGCAGCCCAAGCCCCAGCACTCCAAAGAGATTGAAGAGCCTATTTGTGGCCGTGTCTTATGTTACAAGCACTCTGAGAAGCTGTCCTGCATGGAGGGCGCTATATAAGTGCAATTTGGTGTTGTTGTTGCTGCTGCTATTCTCCCACTCAGCTCCTGTTGACCCTGCGAGCCAAAGCCCTGATCGGTTAAGTGGACAAGTGACGGGGAGAGCTCGCAAAGTAGCGACATCAGTAGCAAGCTATGTGGTTTTAGCTGGTTAGACTCCAGGTAGTTATCCTAACGCACTCTCTGGCATTCCCCCAAGTCTTGGCTCTTGCCAACCTGAGCTTAATAGTTTACAGAATTAGGTAAACTTCCCTCCAGGGAGAGAGATTAGAGAGAGAGCATTCCATTCCAACAATCTGTCTCTGGGATTTCCATATGCAGGTGGGATGGATGCATAGGATTCTCAGTTTGGTTTGGAGGCTCTTATTATAATAATAATAATAATAATCTTTGCACTTAATCTAGCGTTTTTCACGTCTTCTCGACGTCTCAAAACGCTTCACAGAATATACTGTCAAGTGAATTGACTGTATATTTTTTGGGCAGGACGGTGATGGGTTTCCACGTGCGTCAGACACCTGGCTGATGCCCCCTCCCAACCACCCATTCCACCCCAAAAAAAATACAGGAAACAAAGGGAAACGCTGTAGGAAAAACAGCCTGTGCTTGTCTGTGGCAGCTTTGCTACTCTCATTTGCTGACCAGGCCAGATAGGCAGTTGCCAGCGGACAATCCGTACGGACTGATTGTAACCTACGCTGGGGTCTCAGTGTCGCAGAGGGAAAGGGCATCTTTTAAGCCAGGTTGGGGTTATCAGAAGTTCACTGTATTTACAGTATTTCATAAAATGTTATTTTATTATTAAAATGTCCATTGTTTAACGATGGCGTTGAATACCGCTGTAATAATAATACTACTATTAATAATAATCCTTGCATTTGATGTAGCGCTTTTCACATCTTCTTGACGTCTCAGAGCGCTTCACAGAAAGTACTGTAAAGTGAATTGACTGTATATTTGTGGGCGAAACGCGGCAGCCAATTGCGCACAGCACAAACGGACATGGACTGAAATTACCCTTTTTTTTTATTATTGTTTTTTTTTTGGACGGATTATTATTCGGCGTGTGTGTGTGTGTGTGGAGTAAAGAAACTTGCCCAAGGTTTCTCCCTGACCTGCCTGGAATCGAACACAGGTCTCACGTTTGTAAGGCGAGTGCTCTAACCACTGAGCCACAGAAACTCCACGTAAGATGAATTGACATCTTAACGAGCCACGAAATCGTGCCAAGTCAAGACAGGCCGATCAAGACAAGCCAAGAGTCAACATCGACAGCCTGATAGATGTGCCCTAAACACTGCTCTTATCCAACACACACACAATGCGTCTGTTCAGGACCCGTTCGTGGGTTGGAGTCAGACAGAAAGCCCATTTGTTCCTCTTCCGTCAGTCAAAGACCCCAGATTGTAGCAGGTTATAGCTCCCCATCCAATCCTGGGCTCGCGATTAACTAACTCAATAACCCCGCCAAAACCGAGGACTGAATTGAAACTGGCCGGTTGGCTTCACTTCACTAAAGGAACCATCGGGGGTGGTGGGGGCCTGGCCTCGATGGGTTTGCAGTTCCTCTTTACGCCCGTTTCATTATAAATATCGAGTTGCAGACGTTAGTAAGTTTTTTTTTTGCAACTGCAGCATCCTATTTCCTGTTTTGTAGACCCTCTCGTATGATTTGAGGGAGACACAGAGATGACACTCTGTTCATGCATCGAAAAAAACGCACCCGGCACTTTCTCCTCTCCGTCAACTCTGAGCTGCTTCACGCCTTCCTCTACCGATTCCGGTTACTTTAACCCCCCGCCCCTCCCACTACCCCTCACCAGATAATAGTGTACAAATAATAGTGAAAGGAACTGTTTGTGACCACCAGGAAGGCTTCTCACGGAGAGGAGAGGCCACACGCTCGATTGTGAGCAAAGGATTGTGTTTCTTATTGCGGGTGAAAGGGGACTTGAAAGCGCCGTTTCCCATTTTTCGTCCTCACGATGTTCTTCTTTTATCCAGTTCTGATAATAATTAATGTAGAACGAACGCTCTTAGCGCCACTGACCGAGGACCGCCCGGTTCGCCTTCAGTCATCCTGTCGGTCACATGCACATTGTCGTGTCCCAGACTGTATCAATGCAATTTTGTTGTCGTCATTGTTGTTGTTGAATAATCCTAGCGACTCGAGCCTCTCCTCATAGCTCCTCATCGTGGAGGTTCTGTAGCTCAGTGGTTAGAGCGCACGCCTTACAAGCGTGAGACCTGTGTTCGAATCCAGGCAGGTCAGGGCGAAACCTTGGGCAAGTGTCCTTACTCCACACGCACGCACACACACACGCCTAATAATAATCCCACAAAAAAAAACCACAGTAATAAAATTGGTCATTTCAATCCATGACTGTTTGTGGGGACGCTGCTGTGCTCAGTCGGCTGCCGCGTTTCGCCCACAAGTATACAGTCAATTCACCTTACAGTATATTCTGCAAAGCGCTTTGAGACGTCTGGAAGATGTGAAAAGCGCTACATCAAATTTCAAGCGTTATTATTACCATTATTATTATATACTGTTTTGTTGTTGTTGTCTTTATTGTTCAGTGTAAGGCAGGCTTCGGCATTTTGATGTGATCTATAGCTTGTCTCCCATGATTGAAGCTGAATTATTGTGCAGTACTGAGGCCAAACTAGGCTTTACATGGGGAAATCAAGCAAAGGGCTAGCCCTCCACATCGCACATCACCTGCCAAATGTCTTCAGTCCAACTACACGCCTGTGCAGCTTCTATATTTGTCGAGGTGTCTATTTTGGTAGGTGCACAGTTCACCAGAGCTTGGTTAATAGGAAGCAGCTGTTGTGTGTGTGTGTGTATGTGCGTGCGTGCGTGTGTCTCTCTAAACATGACCATATGATACTTTAACGACGAGAAATATGTCATTAATTTTTGTAACACCGCGCTTCAGATTTAGGGTGCAAGGATACAGTACAGGGAATTCATCCCGCTTGTTTTTTCTGCCTGTCTGCCTTGCGCTTTTCCTCATTTGCTTCCCTCCCTTCTGCAAAGCACCCAAAGTTTGGGTGGATTTCTCGTACTTTCACCAATCTTGTGTCTCCGTTCAAGCCACGTCTCAAAATCCTCCTCTTCGAACCCCTACCTTCCCTGTCCTCCATCCTCCTGAGCCCCAACCCCCTTCCCCCCCCCCCCCCCACCCACCCCCCAGCTCGCGTCCAAATTCTTGACTCCCCATCACTTTGGGACATCATTGTGAAAGGTGCTGTGTAAATGTTAATGTGCTGTTGTTCCTGTTTATTCCTGCAGGAACTTTGCTTTGACTAAAGAGACTATTACAATTATACAGTCAATTCGCTTTCCAGTATAATCCCGTGAAGCGCTTTTGGGCGTCTAGAAGACGTGAAAAGCGCTATATCAAATGCCAGGATTATTATTGGTATTATTACTGTATTATTATTATTATAAACCAACCCCAATCCTAGGTTTAGACAAAGCCCTTAAGGTGCATTAGATGGGGGAATCCATGTCTGATTTTCCTCTTCACCCATGCTACCTTAGTGATATTGAGGTCAGTAGCTGTTTGCAGGACAGTGTGACCATTTCAGCTCAGTGGAGGATTGAATCTGAGACACTGCGTGACTCCATATGTCTCATTGCGTGTTGTATTTACCCCACCGAGCCATCAATATTTCACAACAATAACATTGCATTTGTATAGCTAGCTATTGGTATTTTTCTTACTTGTTCTGTCGCTGAAGTTGCTGCCGTCACCAGCACCATTGATTGATTACTTGTGTGTTTGTCTGTATCGTTTTGGAGAGGTGGGGGGGGGGGGGCGTGGGGAGGGGAGATGTGAGGACCACCTTTTAAACAGAGTGTTTTTTTTTGTGTCTCCCCATGTTTCAGAATGTGGAAAAAGAGGAGGAGAAGAAACAGACGGTCCTCACGAAAGAGGAGGTTAAGCAGAAAGTTGAGCAATACAATGGGAAGGTTAAAAACTGCTTCGGGATGCGTTTGGTGAGTGTTACTAATAATAGCTCCTGTAGCTCAGCGGTGAGATCGCTCGCCTTGCCAGCGCGAGACCTGTGTTCGAATCCAGGCAGGTCAGGTCAAACCTTGGGCAAGTTACCTTACTCCACACACACACACACACACACAAGCGCCTAATAATAACACACAATAATAAAATTGGTCGTTTCAATCCACGATTGTTTGTGGGAACGCCGCTGTGCGCAATTGGCTGCCGCGTTTCGGCCACAAATATACCGGCAATTCACTTTACAGTACATTCTGTGAAGTTCTTTGTGACGCAGACTAGAAGACGTGAAAAGCGCCATATCAAATGCAAGGATTATTAAGTGTGTTCCGGAGTTTCGCGGCGTAGTGGCTGGAAAGCCACCGATCGGCCACCGATCGGGGTAAATGTGAATGTCAAAGTGGATTTAAAGGGGGGAGAGATAAGGAGAGAGAGAGAACGGGGGAAACCTGCCTTAAATTAGGCGTAGCCAAACTGTAACACTCCCTCAGGGTAAAACTACTGTACTAGGCACACGAGCTGCATCCTCAATTTCTAACTTGAGAGCATTGACAGAACCGTTCAGGTGCGTTAAGCCGCAGAATAACACTCGGAGGAAGCTTTTTCTGTTTACCGTTTAATGAATCCCAGACGTATTGTAGTGAGAGACGTGGCTGTGTGTGTTAAGGGCCCAAACAGTTGAATCCTATTTTCGTCACATGTGGAATTCAGTGCTGAAGTTGATGGTTCAGCCACCAAATGCCTATCATTGCTGAGCCCCGAGACTATAGCTGACTGTTCAAAGCTATTGAGTAGAATTATAGCCTCGGGGGGTGGGGGCGTTTAGAATGCAAACGTTCACTGGCAAAAGAGTCCACGTTGGGAATTTGAACCCAGTTTCCATTCTCCACACCACGACTCACGGCTGATTGTGGGGGGGAGGGGGGGGGGGGGGGGGACGCTGCTGTGCGCAAGTGGCCGCCACGTTTCGCCCACAGAATCTATACAGTCCAATCACTTTACGGTGTATTCCATGAAGCGCTTTTTGCAAATTGGCTGGCTGTTACCCCCCCAGTATGGGCGAAACGCAGCAGCCAATTGCGCACAGCAGCGTCCCCCACAAAAAACGGTGGATTGAGTGACCAATGTTTTATTGGTCTTCAGTCAGGTTGATTTGCGTGTCTCTCACATCAGACTTGAATAAGGTCAAATCCAGCCTGGCACCAACACTGTGTTTGTAGACATGGCCATCCACGTGAGCTCCTCGATTGCTTGCCCAGGTTCCAAAGTGCGCCACCACTTTGTCACTCGTGTTTGCGTTGTCAACAGAGTTTTATTACCTTCTTGTTGAAAAGTTTAGACTAGATGTTAGTTAGGCTGTCTTTGGGAGGTGGGGGGGAGTGAGGGTGGGGGGGGGTGGGGGGTCGGTGTCAAGAGCGAAATTGTTTTTGTTGCAGGAGAGAAAAGAAAGGTCTTTAGCCGAGACCTGAAGGTAGGAAGAGAGGGTGGGTCTGGGGGCAGGTAGAAAGAAGGAGGTCCTTGTTCGCATTTTGCTGACAAAGTCACATTGATTCGCTTTACAGTGTATTCTGTGGAGGGCATCGAGACGTCTCAATGGCTCGATAAAGGTGCTGTCTCAGATGGAAGGATTATTGTTATGATTATTCATGTCATCATAAATATTATTCACGTCCACCGTTAAGTGAATCAATTCCGGCTGAGGCGCCGAGAGAGTCGGCTGGGTTGAACATCTTAATTCCCTCGTCCTCCCAAACAGTTCAAAGGCTGTTCTGTTCCTTATAAACACATATATAATAATAATCCTTGCATTTGATATCGCGGCTTTTCACATCTAATCGACGTCTCAGAGCACTTCGCAGAATATACCGTCAAGTGAATTGACTGTATATTTGTGGTCTCCCAGCCGCCAATATTAACCAAACGATCCCCCCCCCCCCCCCCCCCCCCTTCTCTCTGTTTTGGCGCAGAGCGCTGATGGCTCCTACACCGGCTTCGTGAAGGTCCACCTCAGGCTGCGGCGCCCGGTCACGGTGCCGGCGGGGATCAGGCCGCAGTCCATCTACGACGTGCTGAAGGAGGTGAACCCGGCCGAGATCACCGACAAACGCACCTCGTTCTACCTGCCGCTGGACGCCGACAAGCAGCTGCACATCAGCAGCCGGACCACGGTGAGCGAGGTGATCGTGGGGCTGCTGAAGAAGTTCATGGTGATCGACAACCCGCAGAAGTTCGTGCTGTTCTACCAGACAAAGGAGGACGAGAAGGGTAACTACCACCCACGCTATTGCGCTAGTGGGTGGGAGGGTGGGTGGAGGGGGTGACGAGGGGGGGCGTTCCTGCCGAGTCTCCCGTGGCTCAACTCAGCTTACACAGCCAGCGGAACTGGGTTCGATTCCGGGCAGGTCTGGTCAGGTCAAGACAGGACAGCACAGGTCAGAATGAAACCTTGGGGCGAGTTTCCTTACTCCACACACACACACGCACACACACACACGCACACACGCCTGATAATAGTCCCTCAAACCCCAAAATAATAATAAAATTGGTCATTTGAATCCACGGCTGTTTTTGTGGGGGTGTGTGGGGGGAACGCCGCTTGCTGCGCACAGTTGGCTGCCTCGCTTCGCTCTCCCACAAAATGTACAGTCGTTTCACTTTACGGTATCTCCTGTGAAGCGCTTTGAGACGATATCGAATGGAACGGTTGGGTGTCACGTCAGCGTAACCGGCAGCAATTTGAACTGTGTTGTCTGTTTCCGCCAGTGAACCTGCAGAGACTCAGAGAGAACGAACATCCGCTGTTAATCCGTCTGTTGGCCGGGCCAGACACAGACGCCTCGAGTTTTGTCCTGAAGGAGCACGAAACCGGGGAAGTGGAGGTATGTATGTGCGTGTGTGCATGTGCGTGCGTGCGTGTGTGTGTCTGTGCTCCCTCCCTCTCCTCTTCAAGGCCGGCCTGAAGACCCTCCGCTCCGACCGTGCCTTCTGCTGCCCTCTCAACTCTCTCCCTCCCACTCCTAACTCTCTCCCTCCACCCCACCCCCCGCCACCCCGCCCCACCCCTGCCCTGCCCTGCCCTGCCTCTCTCCCGTCCATCTCTGTTCAGTGCCTTGGGACATCCTCCTGACATGAAAGGTGCTCCACAAGTGTAATTTTGCTGTTGCTGTTTTTGTTGTTAAATTGCCTCTGTATTCCTCTCGCAGTGGGATGCCTTCAGCGTGCCTGAATTGCAAAACTTCCTCCTCATCCTGGAGAAGGAGGAAAAGGAGCGTGTGCAGCAGCTGCAGGAGAGATACGTCAAGTTTCGGCAAAAGTTGGAGGAGGCCTTGAAGGCGTCTGGGAAGCCGGTTTAACCAGACACTCGCTCTCACCCCACCTACCCCCCCCCCAACCCCCGAGATCCAGACATCCATCACCAAGATATATTTTTCTTTCTTCAGCCTTCGCTCAGGATTCTTGGGCAGGACAGGGGTGATCTCCAGATAGGGTCAAATGGGCCACCACAGGACAAGTGGATACCAGAAGGCTGCTTCTTCAAACTGTAATGTCCACAGACTGTGCCTGCCTGTGTGTGTGTGTGTGTGTGCGCGCGCGAGTGTGTGTGTGTGAGTGTGTGTAAAAACAACCACTCACAGCCAGCAAGGAGGTGCCTCTCTTTGAACTGATTCCATTCCAGCTGCTTTTTTGTATTATTTTTCTTTATTGAATGGAGAAAAACAAGGTTTGTTACGTCGAGGAAGGGAGGGAAGGTTTGGGAGAGGGGGGGGGGGGGGGGAGGGTTTCAAGGGTTTAAAGAACTAAATCCTTTGGGCATTGATGTGTTTCAACCCAAATTGCAAAGGTGAAAACAAACTTTTTGTGAAAGAATGGGAACACACACACACGCACACACACAGACATAGATGCACACACAGACTGTGGAAACTGTACATTGTTTAGATTCATTTGTTGCTTAACGGATTTCGCTGGAGACTTTGAGAACCTTTAGTTCAGACATGCTTTGGTCATCGTACCATCCAAGTTATTTTGTTTTCTCACAAAAGATTCTGCCTTGTTGAATGGAGACTGCGTACTTCAGATATATATAATATATATATATATATATCTCAACTGCGACGACATGTAGGAGGAATTGAGGGAGCGCTTTGATTTAAAAAATCACCTTTATTTTTCCAATGTTTGCTTGGAATCGCCTCCATCAACGACAACAACAACAACAGATTACATTTGTACAGAGCCTTTCGCGTCGGGAGGACATCCCGAGGCCCAGTGCGTTCAGAACCGAGACAGAGGGTAGAGAGAAGGGTGGAGAGACATCAGAATGGAGGGTGGGAGAGGGCGGGAGGGTTTTAGAGGGCGGGGGTACCCTCAGGTTCAGTGGTTGTGAGCACTAATCGGAAGCTGATTCCTAAGCATTTTTTCGCGTCTTCTGGACGTCTCAAAGCGCTTTGTAGAATTATACTGTAAAGTGAAGTGACTGTATATTTTTGTGGGCGAAACGCGGCAGCCAATTGCGCACAGCAGCGTCCCCACAAACAGTCATGGATTGAAATGACCAATTTTATGATTGTATTTTTTTCGGAGGGATTATTATTAGGTGCGTGTGTGTGTGTGTGTGGAGTGAGGAAACTTGCCTAAGGTTTCACTCCCTGGCCTGACCTGCCCGGATTTGAACACAGGCCTCACGCTTGTAAGGCGAGTGCTCTAACCACTGAGCTACAGGTTGAAACAGGTTCCCTTCTCAGTGCTTTTAACGTCCCACACTTTTGTTGAGCAGAAATCATTTCAAAGAAAAGAATCCTCTTTTTAAAAAAATAAAAAGGAATTGCCAACAATGGACTTGAGTGTTGTGAATGTCGTGGGTGGGTGGGTGGGTGAGTGAGCGTGTAGTTGGAGGAAATCGATAGCTTCTCACTTCCTCACATCTCTTCCATTCATGCCTTACTGTAACCTTAATATACTGGAGTCATTATTGCAGTATCGGACCTTTTTGTTATGCACTTAATCTGTTTCTGACTTCTGCAACTTAAATATCCAAGTTAATGTTCTTTCCCCCCCCCCCCCCCCCCCCCCCTCTCTTAATGAATCAATTACAAGCCTCAAATGTTTCAACTCGGAGAAAACAGCTAAGACTCTGGCAGAAGCAATGTAAGACGCAGCTTGCTTGCGCATAGCATCCTCCTTTCCCCATAGTATCCTCCTTCTGTTAAGGGGAATGCCGCAGGCTGTGTATAGAGAAAGAGCCAGTGCGGACAGCGAAATGGAATTGCGCAAAATTAACTTGGCACAGTTTGTGCTATGAAACCAGTGGAACCATTCTGGCAATAGGGCCACAGATAGTGTCAGCAAATTTGAGCCGTGGAGAAATTCCATCTGGGTCTAGATTTTGCTCGACAGCAACTCTGAGCGTCTACGGTTTGGCAAATATTTTTAAGGCAGCTTTTAAGTTTGACTAAAGGATTTGCCTAAATTACTCCTTAAGGAGTTAGAAGAAAAAAAAAGGGGCTTCACCAAATCGAGATGGAATTCAATCATTCGCCAAATTCTGTATGATAACAACAATGATAATCCCGTCGTTTGATTCGAACGCCTTATCACGTCTTCTGGACGTCTCAAAGAGCTTCACAAAATATACTGTAAAGTGAATGTATAATTTGTGGGTGAAACGCGGCAGCCAGTTGCGCACAGCAATGTACCGTGGATTGAGTGACCAAATTATTATTTAAAAAACTAAAAAGCCGAATGCTCTGAAATGCTACATAAACAAAATTTAAAAAATACATGAACCTGTAATAAAAAAAATCGGACTATCGACTATTTGTGGGGGACGCTGCTGTGCGCAATTGGCTGCTGGGTTTCGCCCACAAATATACAGTCAATTCACTTTACAGTATCTTCTGTGAAGCGCTTTGAGACATCGATAAGATGTGAAGAGCGCTATATCAAATGCGAGGATTATTATTATTTCTATTATTATAAATCTAAACCCAAGTTGAATTCCTATTACAGTATGTATAGTACAGAAACTACAGTATAGAGTATCAATTAAGGGCAGTGCCTTTTGCTTATTTTACAATTCCACCTTTGTATCACATCATCGCGTGTTGTATAAATTTTAGCGAGAATCTATTGATCTTAAATAACAGAGATGTATATGTGTAAGTTGTGGTTTATAATTTATTGTTCAAGACGTACCTTACTAAAAGCAACGACATTTTAAGAACAAACCTTTCACCCAGAACAATTCTGCAGAATTGATTGCATCCTCGGCTGTGGGAATAATCATTTTCAGGATTTTGTTTTGCGAAGTACAGTGTTACACCCTCGGATTAAAGGGATGATTTAAATGTGAAAATGTCTCATGCATCAATTTAAACTGTAAGAAAATATTTTGTGTGCGTTTTTTTTAAAGATTTTTTTTTTTTTCGTTTGTGTCGTTTAGACAAATTGCTACCTGGGTTATGTCTCTGAATGCATGGGGGAATACTAACAGTTCATTGAGTGTTACTCTACATAAAGTTGGCAAACCTGGGAAATTTTTACAATGTGCTAAATAAAAGTTTTTGTAGGAGTTGTCATGTGTCCTATGTGAGTACTGCGGGAATCTGTTTCAAAGTCACCTCAAGCTATTTTTGTAAGGAATGAAGTACTGTGTATGAAAAGTTTGAATCATCTGGGTCCTGGTTCTACGCTTTTAGCATCACAGCAATATCTTGTGATTGAGTGTGGATATACAGTGTTGTGTCTCTATCGCTGGTTATTGTAGGTCAGTGGTTAGAGCACTCGCTCTACAAGCGTGAGAGACCTGTGTTCGAATCCAGGCAGGTCAGGGTGAAATCTTGGACAAGTTTCCTTACTCCATGCACACACACACACGCGCGTGCCTAATAATAATCCCTCAAAAAAAAATTAATAAGTTGGTCATTCTAATCTACCACTATTTGTGGGGACGCTGCTGTGCGCAATTGGCTGCCGTGTTTTGCCCACAAATATACAGTCAATTCACTTTACAGTATATTCTGTGAAGTGCCTTTGAGACTTCTAGAAGACCTGAAAAGCGCTATATCGAATGCAAGGATTATTATAATATTATTTTTGTGTGACGTGACTGAACGCTATGAATCAACTCACCACTCCACACAGTCGCTGATCACTGTTCGGCAACCTTGGAAAAGTCAATGAGAGGTCAGGATAATAATAATGAACAGGAATATAATAATGATGTTAATCCTTGCATTTGATATCGCTCCTTATCGCATCGTCGAGACGTCTCAAAAGCGCTTCACAAAATTTGCTGTAAAGTTAATTGACTGGTATGTCATGTGGGGGTGTTTGCTCTAACTTAAGCGACTTAAACTGCCTGAAATGTGCTGTTAATATGCTATTAATGTGTCTATGGAAATGAATATCCAGTTCATTTTCACGGTAGACTGAGCTGGTATAGATTTATGCTTATTTGCGGCCAGCGGAAAAGGAATAACAGACTCCGGGAAATCAATACAAGGCAGAATTAATAGCCCGATTTTTTTTCCTGATGGAATATTGACAGAACGGCGTTGTATTGAAAGCTCCGGCGTTTGCGTGTTCTGAGGTTAAACAACCGTATTATCCCACTTAAACCGTGAGACGCAAATGCCTAGTTTTGCTGCTTGCTTCGAAGACCTGAAATTCTACCTTTGTCAGGCTAATTTAAGATTGCACGGAATTGTGAAACATTCCTAAATTCGCTTTCAAATTGGAAGCCGAACCTTTGAACTCGCAATTTCAGCTGACACTTTACTGCAACATGTCTGTTTGCCAACATTATCTAACGTGACCTGCAGTGAGCTCTCCCTTCAGTAAGTTATGAAATAGGTACAAACCCTCTAAAAACAATCTAGAGAAACCTTCTTCTTCCAAAGTGTTTTCGACAAAAGAAACTGAAACATCCCTGAAAATCAAAGCCATGCCCTTGAAGGGGGTTTAATCCGCTCTGTGCTCTGCATTCAGTTAATACTTCATCCCTTTATCTCCCTCCCTCAATTGCCTCCTTCAAGGCATGTCTCAAGACCCTCCTCTTCAACTGTGTCTTCGATCACCCTCCTAACCCCCACCTTCCCTGCCTTCCACCACTCCTGATCCCAACCCACATCTCGGTCTGATTTGTTTATTAAGTCTTAATCTCTGTTTCGCAAATGTTGTGAATTTGTCCTGGCTCTGAATCACATTACATCTAGAAGCCACGAAAAGCACTAAATATATATATATATATATCAAATGCAAGGATTATTATTATTATTATTAACATTAATTGTCATGATATGGGCCCGGTGCTCTTCTAATCAACTTAACATTTCATTAACAAAACTCAAATTGAAATAGACATTTCAAATGCCATTTAAGACAGGCAACAACAACAACAACAAAATTACGACAACAGTGTCTAGCCATCCACAAAGAAACTGACTTTAGATAAAGGTTTAGGATTCCGCTCTTTGTCTATTTCAATTAGGGTTTGACTAAATCCAATTAAGTGAAGCGCTGAATCTGAGAATGCCAACCAGCGTGTGTGTTTGCAAACGAGCCTTTGAAGAAACCTTGCGCAAAACGGCTTTGCCTCTGGAAAAGAAGCTGGAGACGGAGATTGGGCTGCAGCAATGTAGAGTATTCTCGGGTCAAAAGTATAACAAAGCTACTCTCGGGCGCACAGTCTCCTGACACACTTCAAAACTGACGCAGAGAAACCAGACAGTAAACAGCGTTTCGTTGTTACGTTTCAGGTGTGAACAACTTGGCCTGGGTCTGACACACGTGATCTAACCCAACCTTGCTCAACTGTCTTGGAACCTGGCCTGGCTGTCTCCCTCTCTCTCTCTCTCTCACTTTCTCTTTCAATCAATCTATCTCTAGAACCCAGTAGTGTCTGTCCGGAAGTGCTTTGCGATAGTAACCTTTTGTGTTGATTGGACGCCGGGCTTTTGCGTACCAGTTTTGGGAGAACGTCACAAAGCGCTTCACAGGATTGAACTGTAAAGCGTAGTGACTGCGCATGAGTATACTGTGGGCGAATGTAATGTACTACCCTCCGTTGGTTGAATGTTGAAGAGGCTACATATGCAAAGTGCTCCCTCTGCTGGTTCTTACTTCAGGATCAAAAGATGATTTAACGTGATTACTGGATGATAATAATAAGAATAACAATCCTTGCATTTGATACAGCGCTGTTCGCGTCTTCTAGACGTCTCAAAGCGCTTCACAGAATATACTGTAAAGTGAATTGATTGTATATTTTGTGGGAGAAACGCGGCAGCCAATCGCGCACAGCAGCGTCCCCCACAAACAGTCGTGGATTGAAATGACCAATTCATTGTAGGTTTTTTTGGGACGGATTATTATAAGGCGTGTGTACTTTGGAGTAAGGAACTTTGGCCCTGACCTGCCTGGATTCGAAACACAGGTCTCACGTTTGTAAGGCATGTGCTCTAACCACTGAGCTACAGGAACTCCACGATGATCTTAAAGAACAACCTGTTCCACCGAACAAGGTTTCTGCCTCACTGGACAAGATCTGCTGTGTTTCATTTTTACTTCACTTGAGATGTGAATGTAAGGGCGAATGATCAACCCCACTCCACCTCTTACTGCATGTGTTTTTTTTTAATGGTTCTTTGTACATCTGGCCACAAGGAGTGCGGAATCCAACAGAGACAGCCTTTGTCTCAGGTTCACTGGATATTAGAGTCAATTTTATCGATCGCAGAGTGAATTCTGTTTCCCGCTTTGTGATACACGTGTAGCCACAAAGTCTACTCTGTGCATCCAAGAGTTCTGTAGGCTATTGGCTATAGCGTTCGTCTTGCAAGTGAAAGGATCCAGATTTGATTTCAGGGCAGAGAGAAGCCTCTTTACTCCACCCACCTCTGTAATAATAATAATAATCCTTTCATTTGATACAGCGCTTGTCACGTCTCAAAGACGTGACAAGACGCTCTAGACGTCTCAAAGCGCTTCACAGAATACACTGTAAAATAAATTGACTGCATATTTTATGGGTGAAACGCGGCAGCCAATTGCACACAAACAGTGTCTCCACAAACAGTCATGGACTGAAATGACCCTTTATTAAAATATTTTTTTTGGGGACGCATTATTATCAGGCGGGTTTGTGGAGTAAGGAAAGTTGCCCAAGGTTTCGCCCTGACCTGCCTGGATTCGAAACACAGGTCTCATATTTGTAAGGCGAGCGCTCTAACCACGCCTAATAATAATCCTTCACAAAAAAAATAATAAATGTGTCATTTTCAATCCGCGACTGTTTGTGGGGACACTTCATGTTGATATGTAACACTAGTAATATTCCTTGCATTTGATGAAAAATGTAATCATTTGGTCGCTCGAATCCTCCACTGTCGTGCGTGCGGTTGGCTGCCGCGTTGCGCCCGCAAATTTGCGCAGTCGATTCGCTTGACAGTAATATTCTGCTCAGCGCTTCGCGACGCTTCGAAGACGTGAAAAACGCCATATCAAACGCAAGGAGTGTTACCATCATTATAGTTCCTGATGCGAGCTCACTGTATTTGCACCTACCATCGCTGATAGACCGCATACGAACAGATCTCATGAGCAAAGAGAGAGAGAGAGAGAGAGGGAAACTCCTTGGATCATTTTCTTTGGGATTGTGGGAAGCAATCTGTCACAATACAGTAGTCTCCACTCCGTCAAACCGCGTTTTTTTTTCAAACCGAACTGATCATCGATTAAATTCTTAAGCGACCTCTTAAGGTTTCATCTCTGTACTATGGTTTTTTTTGGGGGGTAGTGGGGGAAGATGGAATACAGTACAGTACTGTATGCTTTTCCTCTTGTGAACTGCCTACACAGTAGAATACTGCAACAATACATGTCCATTTTACTTAAGATAAGAACAAAGGGGGTAGTATGGTGGTGGGGAGGTGGTCATGTGTGTTTGTATGTAAGTATGTATGTATGTGTGTGTATATGTGTGTGTGTGTGTGTCTGGTTGGGAATGAAAGGTGTTTGTGGAATAATTAATTGAATGCGGATCATTGCAGGGTGAGAAGTGCACACACACACACACACAAAATATTCCTGCCTTCTGCCTGGGAAACTGAGAGTGGATGGAGCTTTTCAACATCTCATAGGGTTGAGATATGGGATCAGATTATACTTGGATGTGGGACTGAACATTAATCAGATCAGTGACAGATAGGATTGTCTTTTGCGTGTGTCTGTGTCTCTAACCTATCCCCAGTTGGCATAACAGAAGCCACTGTTAAATTGTCAGGTCGGTGAAACAGATAGAAGGAGGAGTGTTGGGTGGTGGTGGAGTGGGGGGAGGTTTGGAAACGAGAAGGTGGGAGAAAATAGCTCAAAGAACTGATTGATTCTCGATGCATCCACTGTCTCTGACCAAAGGCAGTCTAACACCGCCTCCAACACAAGCCTGATGTCATTCCACACCAACATTGGTAAATAGAAGGTGGAGCTTTGATACATACAGTACAAGGCAAATTTCCTCACACAGCTGAGCTGAGGCTGCCTGTATCACAAGATGTACTGAGGCAGAGTATATAGTACAATTAAGCTATTTGTTTCCCCCCCACCACAACCCCACCCGGTTGCAAGAACATATTGGTAACTTTGCAAGACAAAAAGGTAGAAGGAGGTGTGTGTGTGTGTGAGAGGGAGAGAGGTCGACAAAGCAGTGATTTGTAAGATCCTAGTTAATGAGTTGATTTTTTTTTGTCTGTCTGTGTGTGTGTGTGTGTGTGTGTTTTGTGTGTGTGTGTGTGTGTTTTGTGTGTGTTTTTTGTGTTGGTGTGTGTGTGTGTGTGTGTGTATTGCTGCAATTTGATTTTCTGCATGAACCAATATCAAGTCCCTGTAGTAAATTTGAACACAGCCAGACATGCTGGGAGGTGCCTGAGAAAGAGGAAAAGCAGTCTTGGAACAGTGATCAGTAATGTTCTGCAGAAAAGGAAGCACATTTCTCGGAGTGCACCTCGGTTGCTTTGCACCTTACAGTCAGGTAACGGTTTCATTAAAACTGGCGTAGATGTGCTGTCTGTTGTTAGGCGATCGGTCTCTGTCTCTCTCTCCTTCTCTCTCTCTCTCTCTCGCGCACACACTCTGCGTCTCTCTCCATCTCTCTCTTTCGAATGGTAATCACAGCGATTCATTCTCGCATTCGATACCGCGCTTCGAGACGCCTCAAAGCGCTTCGACGGACATGCTGCCAAAACGATTCGCCCGCGAGACCATTTACTTTGAAGCCTTTGACCAGGATTCCAATGTGTTAGGAGGGGGCGGGTATTGGGGAGATGGGGGAGAAATATTGAGTGGGGCGGTGGAGTTGGGGGGGGGGGGGGAGAGAAATTTGATCAATATCCTATTTTAAAGAAAGCCAGCAGATTTTAATATGGGACAGTTGAAGAATTCTTGTTGTGCGGATTATTAATTCTAGATTCTGTCTTCTTTTAAGGTGCCTATCTTGGTACAATTTTTTTTTTAAGTTTGATCTCCCCCCCCCCACCACCACCCGCCCATCAACCCTCATGCTGTTCCATTTTTAAGACACGTTCCTGCATGGAAAGTTTATTGCCCACCTGTGTATTGGTTTACACCGCACAGGAAAGGTTTCACCTTGACTGCACACTGAGGTACGAAGAGAGTATGTTCAGTACTCACCTTCATATCTTCTTTGGGTTCATGCCAACAGAGCCTCTAGTGTTAATGTTTGCATCGGTGGTTGGTCGCGTGAAATCCTCCCGATGTGAAGGACGTTCTATCAATGTAATTTTGTTGCCGTTGTTGTTGCTGTTCAAGTGTGGAAACAATAATAATCATAATAATAATCCTTGCATTTGATATAATCCTTGCGTTTTATCCCATCGTTGAGACATCTCAAAACGCTTCACTGAATATATCGTAGAGTGAATGGACTGTATATTTTGTGGGCGAAAGGGCGCATAGTAATACCCCCGCAAACAGTCGTGAATTGAGTGACCAAATTAGAATTAAAAAAAATATTATCAATAAAATATCGATCGCAGTGTATGAAGAGAGGAGAGAGAGAGAGAGAGAGAAGACGAGAAGACATTTCGAGATCTTGATTAATTGATTTGAAATAAGACCAAAAAAAACTCTGAAGAGGCTGGAATTAATAAATAATAATCCTTGCATTTGATGTAGCGCTTTCCACGTCTTCTAGATATCTCAAAAGCGCTTCACAGAATATACTGTACAGTGAATTGACTGTATGTTTTTGTGGGCGAAACGCAAAAGCCACTTGCGCACAGCAGTGTCCCACACACAGTCGTGGATTGAAAAATGACCGTTATTATTGTTTTTCCTGGAGGGATTATTGTCAGGCATGTGGAGTAAGGAAAGTTGCCCAAGGTTTTGGCTTGACCTGGAATCGAATCGTGTTCTCTCGCTTGAAAGGCGACTGAGCTACAGGACTCATTGCACTTGGGAGGTGAATCTATCACCATTTCTTAATTTCTCTTCCTCCCACTCCTCTTTTCCCACAGGAGTGAACTAACAAGAACAACTTGCGTTTATATGGTGCATGTGATGTCCTGTAGCTCAGTGGTTAGTTAGAGCACTCGCCTTGCCAACTTGAGACATGTGTTTCGAATCCCAGCAGGTCAGGGCGAAACCTCGGGCAGGGTTCCTTACTCCACACACACACACACGTGCCTAATAATAATCACTCAAAAAATACACACAACAATAAAATGTGGTCATTTCAATCCACAACGGTTTGTGGGGACACTGCTGTGCGCAATTGGCTGCAGTGTTTTGCCCACAAATATACAGTCAATTCACTTTACAGTATATTCTTGTGAAGCGCTTTGAGACTCTGCGGAAGATGTGAAAAGCACCACATCAAATTCAAGGATTATTACATAACATATAAAGACACAGGGTAGCATTCCAGAGTGCTTGACAGTCAGTGGTGGGGGAACTTTTAGTTTGTGGGAGTGAAGGGAGGTGATTTTTTCTTTTTCTTACAATTGGGTCTTTGAGAGGTCAAGAGCTTTGCTACTGTCCCGATCGCAAATCGTTGCAGTCGGATGGCGTAGCCGGAACATGCAAAGATCCCAAAGCCACTGTTTGATGGCTTTGTTCACTCCAGTGGCAACACTCTGGCTACAATCATCTGGAACATTAAAGGCCATTGTCATGGAGATCCCATCCTCTCTGTGTCACAGTGACGCGCATAACCTAGAACTTGATCAGATTTCCTTCCAAACAGAGCGATCCAATCCCACAGTAACAAAAATGATATTACACATCTTATCGACGTCTCAAAACGCTTCACGGGATTTACAGTAAAGTGAATTTAGGGGGTCGTGGACCCGAAACGTTGACTCACTTTCCCTTTTCTCCATCGATGCTGCCTGACCTGACCTGCTGTGTGTTCCCAGTGACTTCTGTTTTTGTTTCGGATTCGTGGCATCTGCAGTAATTTGGCATTTTTGTAACCGTGTACAGTGTTCTCTAAACACACAGGGACAAACCGGGATCTCATACCAACATACTTTACCTCGGTGGTGTGGTGGGGGGGGGGAGTGGGCAGAGAGACACAGTATGATCAAATGTTCCAAAGAGTGCTGTGATTCTCAATGCACTAGTGATAGTGGACTTTACCCACCCTAGCTCCTGTTAACCCTGTAAACCAAAGCCCTAACTGGCAGGTAGGGTGGTCCTAGCTGGACAAGCAGCTGGAAAGCTTGAGGACATCGCTTTCAGTTACTGTCCAAGGTTTGGAAAGCCACTGAGGCGTATTCGAGTTGCTGTCCTTCGGGTGAGGAGTTAAAACTGAGGTCCTTTCTCTTTGTTCTGGGGAACGTTAATGATCCCGTGGGTTAATTCACAAAGCGAATGCCCCTGGCCAACAATCACCCAGGTATAATCCTCCTGATGTGAAAGGCGCTATACGTAGTACAAGTGTCATTTTGTTATTGGTCACTCACTTCAAGGCTGTTTGTGGGACTTTGTTGTGTGCAAATTGGCTTGCCACAATAGTTTACAAAACACAGACGGTTCACCTTATAGTGAGTGTGTCCTTCAAAGGCTTTTTGAAACGGACCGCTGACATATAAAACATCGTACAAATTGTGGTGTAAAATGTCAAGAATAATTAAACATTCTCGGTAAAGGACTTTCAAGGGTGGACTTAGAGTTTAAAAACCCAAAAGGATTTAAAGTCTATCTGCCGAGGTGAGCTTTCCTACCCCCCACAATCCTAGTAGCAGGAATCTCCATCAATACAACATTGGCAGCAGATAATCCCGGCTAAGATTGGACAGTTTGAGGGAAAAGGCAGATGTAATTAATGTACCTCTTAGCTCAACCTTTGACTAGAACACGCCACAGGCTGCCCGCGCAGTGTTGAAGGCTTTTATTTAGGTCAGCGTGATGTGGATTCGGAATCTGGAGTTCAGCCATTACTCCTTCTCGCTCAGCCCCTGCCTGGAATTGCGCCACCACACGAGAACCCCCCCCCAAGCTCGCTTTATTTCAAACAATTGGTGAAGACGAGAAGCAAAACATGACCAGAATACGAGCGTCAGAAACCATCTCTGACAAGAGCAATGTTGCACTTTTCTCCTCTCCCCACTTCACCCCCACCCCCACCCCCACCCCCACCCCCACCCCCACCCCCACCCCCACCACCACGACTCCAGCACCAGGCAGGTCAATTCTATCTATTTCCCATCGACAAACTCAGACCTACGATTTATTCCTCTTCAGTCAATCGCAGGTGAACGATTCTTCTATCAAGCCTTTTGAGGATTTGAACCAGTTTTCATAGATCCAGCGATAGATATAAGAGAGAGGAGTTCTCTGTCCCCGCACTCTGGATCTCCATCCTACAGTCCCTTCACCTCACTTCTTCCCTTGCCTCCTTCAAGGCTGGTCTCAAGACTATCCTACCTCTCCCTCCCGTTCCCTCTACCCTGCCCCTCCCCCCCCCCCCCACCTTGCTCGGGTCCCAACCTGACTGTTCAGCGCCTTGGGACGTCCTCCCGACGTGAAAGACGCTCTATCAATATAAGTGGCTGTTGTTCAGGGGGAAACTCTTCATAGAGAAGATGGTGGGTTTGTGGCGCTCATTGCTGGAGGAGGTTGAAGCGGGATAGCATCATTGTATTTATTACTTGGCTCTCATATTCTAATCGGAGTTGTGTTTGCAGACAAGGTTTTGTGATGAAGTTTATTTTGTTCGTCTTAACAGGTGCTGACCCCCAAATGAAGCTGAACATAGAATGTCCGCCAGACCAGAATGGATTTCAGCAGGTCTGTGACCCTTTTAGTTGACTAGACCTACACTTGCGTTTCCTGCCAGTAGAACATGTAGTTTAATAAGCACATAACAGCAAAATTCTGCAGCTCAGTGGTTAGAGCACGCTCGCCTTACAAGCGTGAGACCTGTGTTCGAATCCGGGCAGGTCAGGGCAAAACCTTGGGCAAGTTTTCTTACTCCACATACAAACACATGCCTAATAATAATCCGTAAAAAAAACCATCATAATAAAAATTGATCATTTTAAAACACGATTGTTTGTGGGGGACGCTGCTGTGCGCGATTGGCTGCCGCGTTTCGCCCGCAGATATACACTCGATTCACTTTGCATCTTCACATCTTCTAGACGTCTCACAGCGCTTCACAGAATATACTGTAAACTGAATTGACTGTATACTTTGTTGGCAAAACGCGGCAGCCAATCGCGCACAGCAGCGTCCCCCACAAACAGTCGTGGATTGAAATGATCAGAAAGCTTTTGCTCTGCCTGGATTCGAACACAGGTCTGACACTTATAAGGCGAGTACTCTAACCACTGAGCTATAAGACGTCTTATGTTTATGTAACATCTAGCCATCAAATGTCTGACTGGACACTCCTTACTTGGGGTATATTGATCATTAGTCTGCATCCTGACTACTCCACTGCCCTCGAACATAATACAGCTTCCCTCCCCCACCCTCCCATCCCCCCCATCCTCCAATACTCTCTGGATCACTCCCTACACTGCTCGCCTTTGTTCATGATACACCCTTAAGACTGAAGCAGTGTTTCTGACTGACTTGCTGATTACAGTGTGCTCCTCTGTTGCACAACTCACTGAGAGAAGATTACACCTTTAGGACGCTACTGTACATCAGAGAACAAAAGCAATTATTCAGCGCTGCTCTCTGAGTAACTGCTTCCAGTTAGATATTAGGCTCGAAGGAAGGCATTTAGCCTTTGAGGCATGACGGTAACCTTACAACTGTTAGAGGAGACACGTCCATATCTCCTCTGTAAGGTGGAGGCTGATTAAGTATGACTCCTTAGGGAATAGGAATGGTATGAGGAGTTTGCATGACTCTCTCGTTAATTAACCTTTCGAATCTGGGTTGGAAACCAAAGCGTGGAGAAGAGGATAAGTCTTTCTGTCTGATTTCCCCCCCCCGCTCCGCCCATGAAGGGGAGATCAATTCAAAAACTGTCGGCATTCGTTCCCCATTGGAGTTGGTCAAGGCTTGGGTCACGAAATGTGCCCCCCTAATTGCGCTAGATTATCAGCTTCAGATCGAGGGAGCAGTGTGAGAACAGGGAAGGTTAATACCGAGGCAGCGGTTGAAGTGCCACGGAGATAAGTCCGGTAAACCTCACTCACATGAGCCATTTGAGGCATGACCAATCACGCACAGGAATGTCCCCACAAACATTCATGGATCGAAATGACCGAATTTATTGTTGTGTTTTTTTGGGGAGGGATTATTATTAGGTGTGTGTGTGTGTGTGTGGAGCAAAGAAGGTTTGCCTAAGGTTTTGCCCTGATCTGCCTGTATTCGAACACAGGTCTCATGCTTGTAAGGCGAGTGCTCTAACCACTGAGCTACAGGAGCTCCAGTAAGGGTAGGTTGGGCTGCCTGGAGCCAGGCTATTGTCTATTCTCATTGTAACTCAGAATTTCATCTCAGGAGAGAACGTCCATCTCGGCCAGGATCAATTAACGTTAATTAACTGAATTAATGATATTGACTGCCCCATCTCTGGCTTTCAGTGTTAAATACATTCCCCCTTGGGTTATAGGACGTGTGAAATAACATGCTTAATGAACGTCCGTGTGAGAAAGCGCTGAATGGGGGAAAACGGTTACTTGTTTCGTCAAGCCAGTGCCTCACACAGGCCTAGCCGCCCATTGTGGAGCCCACAACATCCAATCTGTCTTCAGGGCAAATGTCACACATGGTCCCTGTATGGAATATCTACAGATCTCCACATTCTCACTGTTCAAGCTTGAATCCCCCTCCCTTACCACCCCCCCCCACCCTCCCTCAACAACAACAAATTATATTTGTATCTCGCCTTTCATGTCGCGAGGACATTCCAAGGTGCTGAAGCCCTTGCCTACACCAGGCGTGCAAAGATATATACAGCACCTATATAAACGAATGAATCACAGACCATTTATTTATCTGGGTCTGTCTGATATTCTCTGAAAACCATTGTCAAATAAATAGCTGGTGCAGATCTTGAATGAAGGAATTTCCTTGGCACTGTACCAATTTGTGTCGTGCCTCTGTGTCAAACACCCATTACCTTGTCACAACACATCTTAATCCCACACCTGGTGCTCTCTCGATCGATTCGCACCTGAATTAAAACAGTCTCCTCGTCCTTCTCATCATATTAAAGACTTGCTGCTCGTTGCCGAGTTTCTGACATTGAAGTTTCATGGACGAACGGAAATATATATATATAGTGTATATACAACGACGACGACAACTTCCATTTGTACAGTGCCCTCCACGCCGGACGGTGTCTCAGAGCGTTTCAAAAATGAAGTGAATTCCCCTCCTTTGATGCGTTCAACGTAATAGGATGCAAGGCAAACAGCCAGTGACTTTTATCGGACGGTCAACAGATTTGACGGTTGCTCGTTCATGGAGATTTGGTGGCAACTTGCATTTTGGTTAAAAAAAATAAGGGAACCGGGGAAATGATTTTGACGGATCTGTCCGTTCCTGTTCATATAAATCAGTTATCGGGGCACTGATACCCGGACTGAGTCACTGTGTCGGTGCCTGCAGCGTATTTCAATGGAATTTTTGGCTTCAAGTTATCAATAATGATAAAAAATAATAATAATGCTTGCATTTTATATAAAGCCTTTCGGGTCGGAAGGACATCTCAAAGAGCGTCACAGGATTTTACTGTCAAGCGCAATGGTTTAATTTAATCACTCGACCCA
Organism: Hydrolagus colliei; assembly: GCA_035084275.1. Classification (NCBI taxonomy): domain Eukaryota; kingdom Metazoa; phylum Chordata; class Chondrichthyes; order Chimaeriformes; family Chimaeridae; genus Hydrolagus; species Hydrolagus colliei. Next base: position 10,994,094 of record CM068762.1, on the reverse strand, counting down.
CGTCTGTTCGTGTGACACTGTTAGGCGCAATTGGCTGCCGCGTTTCGCCCACAAAATATACAGATGGTATGTTCTGTGAAGCGCTTTAAGACGTCGCAACGATGTGATAAGGCTGGACATCACATACAAGGATTGTTATTGTATACAGCGACTGAGTGCTTTGTAGGTGATGAACGAGTAGTAAACGAGAAACCTGCTTCAGGCAATAATTTGTGACTCTTCTTTGCCTTTTCGCAGTGGTTTGAAACCTCTCGTGCCCTTGTGTGGTTACCGGCTGGGATTCCGAAACATTGGAGGCACAGGGTAAGCCAATGATGTCCTGGCAACTCAACTACTCTGCCTCTCAAACCATCCATCTATGTATCCATAGTTCTGATAACGTCCCCAAGTCTCGCTGGGCATTAAAGCTTTTCATGCCTCACGCCTAATAATAATCCCTCAAAGAAAGCGCTTCGCAGAATATACTTTTAATGTGAACTGACTATATATTGTGTGGGTGGGCAAAACGTGGCAGCCAATTGCGCACAGCAGCGTCCCACAAACAGGCGTGGATTGAAATCACCCAATTTTTTTTTGAGGGATTATTATAAGGCGTTAATTGGCACATTGATGGCTTTTGTTGTGATTTCGCCCCCGTACACACGCAGACACACACACCTCCCTCCACCACAAGCAATTAAATTGCAATCAGAAAGCAATTCACAAACGCCCGACAATCCCACACGAACCGTGATGCGGCGCTGATGAGATTCGGGGAGAATTTTAACAGCCGCAAAACACAAAGGTGTAGATCAGAGAGAGAGAGAAAGTGGAGGCAAAGGGCCAGTCAGAGGTCCCGCTCAGGGCAGTTCCCTCGCGGAAACGCGCGCTGGTGTCTGGCGAAGAGGGAAAGTGCTGACTAATGTCAGGAGGATGTCTAAAGGCGCTGGACAGTTTCAGACCCGAGCTGGGGACGGCGGGTGGGAGAGGGAAGGGGGGGGATTAGGAGTTGCCAATGGGTCCAACGAAGAGGAGAGTCTTGAGGTGAGACTTGACGGGAGGCCAGGGAGGGGGCGAGGTGGAGGGACTGCGGGATGGAGTTCCAGAGGTTGGGGTCAGAGTGTCTAAAGGCTCGTCCGCCAAAGATGGGGCGGGTGGGTCGGGGGGACATGGAGCCTGCTGAGTGGAGGTGGGGGCGCAGGTTGCTAAGAGGTTATGAAGTCACGGATGTAGGTAGGGTAGGGGGCGAGGTTGTAGAGGACATTAAACGTGAAAGGCAAATAAATGGGAGAGAATCACTCCCGCACCAGGGGCAGAGAGCGAGTAACCTTAACCGTATGCTTGAAAAATATTTATCCGTTCGAAAACATTACAGACCTTCCTTGACTGGTTCAACAGGGATTAAGAGGAAACTGCAGGAATTTGTCGAAACAAATCACTACCACAATTCAAGCCGCGCAGATAATCAGTGACTGATAATCAGAATTTATAATACTGTAATAATAATAATAATCCTTGCGTTTGAAATAGCGCCTCATCACTGCAGGTTTTGGGAAAGTCATCTGATCCGACAATGCCAAAGGTACATTGTCAGAAGGAGCCCTGTAGCTCAGTGGTTAGAGCATTCACCTCACCAGCCAGAGACTCGAGTTCGATTCCGGGCAGATCAGGGCGAAACCAAGTTTCGGGGAAGTTTCAGGGCAAGTTTCCTCACTCCACCCGCCTGATAATAATCCTTCAAGGAGAAAAAAAAAGCAATAATGAAAAAAAGATCATCTGAATTCACAACTGTTCGTAGGACACTGCTGTGCGCACATTGGTTGCCGGGCTATATTCTGTGAAGCGTTTTGAGATGTCTAGAAGGCGTGATAAGGCGCTATACCCAGAGCAAGGACTATCATTATGAACGCATGAGATTCAAACAAGGATTATTAGTGTTATTATTAAGGTCAGAAATTGGCCAGGATGTTGGATGGGCCCTGGGTAGGCGTTGGCTGGTTTTCTGCGGTTTATTAGCATTTAGATAGATTAACGTGGAGAATGAACGGTGCGAATGAACGCAGCGAAACTGCGATGTCTGTGAAATTGGAATGAGATATCACAGGGACGTCTCGCAGTGTGTGTCTGGAGATTAAGGAAACAGTTCATTTGCGTGGCGTTCAACACGGCGAGGAGACTTGTCATGTCTGGTTTTCAAAAGAAATTCTTTTAGAAATAGACTTTGGTAATTAAAATGATGTTGCACTTAGCCAGACATCATGTACAATGTAACTTTCACGTCTTATTGTGCGATTATCGTGGAGTCCTATAACGCAATGGCTAGAGCACTCGGTTTACAAGTGAGAGACCTGGGTTCGATTCCAGGCAGGTCAGGGCGAAACCTCGGACCAGTTTCCTTACTTCCACACGCCTGATAATATTCCCTCCAGAAGAAAACAGAGTCAACTGGTCATTTTTCAATCCACGGGTGTTTTGCGGGGGACGCTGCTGTGCGCAATTGGCTGTCGCGTTTCGCCCACAATGCACCCAGTCAATTCACTTCACAGTACATTCTGGAAGACGCGAAAAGCGCCGTATCAAATGCAAGGATTATTATTAGTATTATTATTATGATTATTATTTTGAAACAATGAGTTCAAATCTGTCCCGAGGCAGATTTCCGTACCTGAAGCATTCTGACGGTTGGTTAAATGGCGGCTTTTTCCGTCTCCTTTCCGCAGGTCTGGCTAACGTTGGCTCAGCATTACATTCAGAGCATCTCGGTTGACTGGGAGAAAAACAAGGAACTTTATCTTCACGGGAGAGGCGACCAGGATGAGAATGCCCTGGGAGTTCAGATAGACAAGGTAATTCCCAAAGGGCAAAACAGTCACAGAACGTTTGGTCTAATCCCGAGGTGAATCGGACTGGAATCTGAAGTGTAAACCAGCTGTTCAATAGGAGACTTTGTTCTCCAATTGTAATGTTGGAGCTCCTGTAGCTCAGTGGTTAGAGCACTCGGCTTACGAGCGTGAGACCTGAGTTCGAATCCAGGCAGATCAGTGCGAAACCACATGCCTAATCCATCCCCAAAAAACCTATAATAAATTGCTCATTTTCAATTCATGACGTTTGTGGGGGACGCTGCTGTGCGAATTTGGCTGCCACGTTTTGCCCACAAATATACAGTCAATCCACTTTGCAGTATATTCTGTGAAGCGCTTCGAGACGTTGATAAGATGTGAAAAGCGCTCTTATCAAATGCAAGGATTATGATTATAAAGAAGTAGCAACAGCAAAGGAGTAACAATCCCAATCAAACACACCCAGGTTGGCATTCCATGTTAGGAAAAGAGGTACAGACCCAGACACCGAGCTCTCTTTCCCTGCCCTCCACCCCTCCTGATCCCAACCACCAGCTTGGGTGGGAATTCCTGACTGTCCCTCTGCCTTGGGACATCCTCCTGATGTGATAGGAGCTGTGTTGGGGTAATGTGTTGTCGCTGTTGTTCCACACTGGGCTTTCAGGAGATCCAAGGAGAAATTGTGGATGGAGCTTGAATAGGTTACCTGCCCCCCACAGCGAGAAAGAGCAAGTGAGGTTGGCTTGGGCCACTCTTGCTGACTTGGAGCAGCTGGAAGACATTTGGGAGCAGATGGACTTCCCAGCTGCCTCACGGAAGCTCGTGGAGCTGAGACTTAACGATGGGCAAGAAGTGAACGCAAGAGTTTATACAAACGGACAGTCATTTGAAGACAGCCTCCTCCTCGAGGCTCTTCTCCATTTGCTCTCTGTCTCTGAGATGGATCGCAGATGGATCGCTTGATGATCGCAGTTGGGCAGGTTCACACCACGAGAAATGGGATAGAGAGAGAGAGAGAGAGAGAGAAGAGAAGAGAGGGAACAACTAACCAGTGACGAACTAACCAACTCGTTTCTTTTAACGATTGGTGAGTCGGTCCCATCCCACCACAGCCCCGTCAATACAGTTCCCGGTTTTCGGAGTTAATAACAACAATTATTACTGTTGCATTTTTGATATGTTGCCTTATCACGTCTGCGAGAAGCATCAAAGCTCTTCACGGGACGCAACGAAGAAACCCGGTTGTCAGTCGATTGGCGGATCGCTTTTCCGGGAATAATAATCCTTTAAAAAAAAAAAAAATCTAGTCCATAGCTGTCTGTAGGACACTGCTGTGCGCAATTGGCTTCCCTGTTACACTATATTCTGTGAGGCACTTTGAGACGTCCAGCAGATGTGAAAAAAATAATAATAGAGAAGGTGGTGGGTGGGCTAGTGTGGGGGGGAGGGAGATGGCCTGATAAACCAAACCCTGTTTGCACACATTATGTTTCTCTCGGCGTGGGCTGAACTCATTCTGGATCCAAGAAGCTGGAGTCGGCAGTCACTGCAGAATCAATTCTCAATTGGTATTTACACCCTAAAGTGCTCAGTCAGTGTAATAATAATCCTTACATTTGCTACAGCTCTTAAGATGCTGACCGGATAGTTTTAAGTAGACGCGACAACTAATTTGTGCATGGCAATGTCCCACAAATAGCTGTGTAATGAACAGCCAATGAATCCGGAAGATTGTCAGCCGGGCAGAAACTCGCGTCCCTCTCTGATCAGGGGCGTCCTGTAGCTCAGTGGTTAGAGCACTCGCCTCGCAAGCTCGAGAGACCCGGGTTTGATTCCCGGTAGGGCAAAACCTCAGCCAAGTTTCCTTAATGCAGACGCCTGATGATAATCTTCCAAGAAGAAAAAAAAACCGATAATAAAGCGGTCGCTTTAATCCACGACTCTTTGTTTGTGGGGGGAACGCTGCCGTGCGCAATTCACTGCTGCGTTTCGCCCAGAAATATACAGTCAATTCACTTTACAGTGTATTCTGTGAAGGCGCTTTGAGACCTCGGTAAGATGTGAAAAGCATTTTATTCAAATGCAAGGATTGTAATAATAATAATACTCATAATAATAATAATAATAATAATAAATCCTTGCATTCGATGTAGACCCTGATCAAGTTTTTCTCACACCTCAAGGCGCTTCACAGAATATACCGCAAAGTGAACTGATGGTGTATTTGCGGGCTGTCGATATACTGTTGTCGATGTGCTCTCTCTCTCTCTCTCTCTCTCTCTCTGCTGTTCAGGACCTGCAGCAGTCCAGCTGTGAGGGTCCCTGGGGTGCGGATGCGAGGTCCTCCCGCAGTGCGGTGAAGCGCCTCCTGCTGGCCTACGCTCGCTGGAACAGGCAGGTCGGATACTGTCGAGGTTTCATAGAACCCGGAGCGCTCATCCTGGAGGTGATGGGAAGGGATGAAGGAGACGCGTTGAAGGTGAGCTGTGTTCGACTTTAAAGCTTCCCCGCACCCCCCCCCCCCCCCACCCCCCCACCTCCCACAAAACGCACAGTACATTCACTTTGCAGCGTGTTCTGCGACGAGCTTTGAGACGTCTCAGCGACGTGAAGAAGCGCTGTGTCAATCGCGAGGATTATTGTAATCCTCAAAGGGCCACAAGTTTCTCTTTAACTTCAATATTGCGTTAATGCTTCAAGCACAGATCAGCGATGGTCTAATAGAACGGCGGAACAGGCTCAAGGGGCTGAGTGGCTTACTCCTATGTTCCTATGAACTGACAGTTGATGGGATTAGAGATATTAGTGTCACTTGTCAGGTTACGCGTTCCCTCATTTGATCTTGTGGAGCCTCCTGTAGCTCGGTGGTTAGAGCACTCGCCTTACCAGCATAAGACCTGTGTTCGAATCCAGGCAGATCAGGGCGAAATCTTGGGCAAGTTTCCTTCCTCCACACACACACACATACGCCTAATAATAATCACCCATTCCCCCCCAAAAAACACAGTAATAAAAATTGGTCATTTCAATCCACGACTGTTTGTGTGGGACGCTGCTGTGCGCAATTGGCTGCCGTGTTTCGCCCACAAATATACAGTCAATTCACTTGGCGGTATATTCTGTGAAGCGCTTTGGGACGTCGATAAGATGGGAAAAGGCGCTATACCAAATGCCAGCATTATTATTATTATTATTTATCTATTCAATGGCTCAAGCTTGCGAGTCGGGTTAAATAATCTTCACGTTTGATGCGTTGCACTTTCCCAGGGGAGAAAATCGTGACTTGGAACAGCAAACGATATTTCCCAATAGTTGGCTCGATTGATCCAGTGAAAGGCACGCGTATCCACACATCAAGAAACTGTATTTATTTATTTTTCCTTCCGAATGCACATGCGGGAGCCGTGGGACTGTAGTGGGTAATGTCTTATTCATACACGTCCCATGTTGCGTGGGTTAAAAAGCTTTGATAATTCAGAGTTGGGGGGAAATTGTCTGTGATGTGTTCGGCAACCGAGAGGATTATTCTTGCTGCTGACTGCAGTGTTTTGCCCTCCGTCAATCAGACAATGTAGAACTCCTGTAGCTCGGCAGTTAAGAGCACTCGCCTTACAAGCGTGAGACTCGTGAAAAGCGCAATATCAAATGCAAGGATTATTATTATAGACAGACGAGAGCTTTTCCCCGGTCACTGAGACGCACTACATTAAACTGGTGTCTGGCGCGCTTCACATTAAACCTTGCTTCGCGCAGTTAACCTTGATCGGTGATGCAAAAAGCAGAATGTTCTCCCAAGGAAATCACGATACGGTTCAGATTTTCAACCTGATGTCCCCACACACGCGCACACACACACACACACATACTCTCCGCGGAGTGGGAGTAATACAAATACGCAGTCACTTCAATTAGCAGGAGAGCCGCGCGAAGCTCTTTGGTGAAAGGCAGTGACTGTGCCAAAGGAAAAGGATTACAATTAATATTGTTCTGATACAAGATTGGATTTGTGATCTGGCAGAAACATATCCCAATGTGTAGAGTTCCCCCAAATACTCCACTCACTCACACACCACTCTCTCTCACACACACATACACACACCATTTGCTCTATCGTTCAGCCCTCTGTCTGATGAGAAACTATTCCCCCATCAAATCCCACCGCCTATCGTGGCTGATTCATGCATAACATTAAAATAGAGAATAGGGATTTTTTTTTGCAGTAAAAAAAATCCATTCAAAAGTCATTGGAGAATATAAACCATTCAAGCATAAAGATTTGCTCGAATACGCACTCGATGAAATATAGTCACTAAATGTCAGGGACACAGTTTCCTTCACAGTCAAACAATTTTCGTGGTGAACATATTATGGTTGAGTGCTTCGATTTGGAATGAGTTGCTGAGGGGGGATATGCTTTGGGGAGTCCCAGCTTGACAGCTTTTATCTCGTTTAACACAGGTCCCTATCCGAGCAGTATGTTGCTTGGCAAATTAAGCTTCTGCTTATTGGTGCTTCATTTGTGTTAGAATTGCTCGGAGGCTTTTGCTCGCGCTCGTTTTCAATAGACTTCAATGGGGGGGTGGGGGAAACAGATACTGAAATGGTTTGCGGACGGATTAAAAACAAACGTTTCCAGACTTCTCAAGTGTCTCAGCGTCAGCCTGGCTCGCTCACTAGCAACTCTCTTCGCTGAATCAGAAGGTTGCGGGTTCAAGTCCAATATCAGGGCTTTGAGACTCAAAATAATGATGATAATAATAATAATAATCCTCGCATTTGATATAGCATTTTTTCACGTCTTCTAGACGTCTCAAAGCGCTTCGCAGAATATACTGTAAAGGTGAATTGACTGTATACTTGTGGGCGAAACGCAGCAGCCAATTGCGCACAGCAACGTCCCCACAAATAGTCGTGGATTGAAATGACCAATGTATTATTGTGTTTTTTTTCGAGGGATTAGGCGCCTGTGTTGGGTGATGAAACTTGTCCGAGATTTCACCCTGACCTGCCTGGATTCGAACACAGTTCTCACACTTGTAAGGAGTGTGCTCTAACCACTGAGCTACAGGACCCCATGGTCTGCTTCTGGTCCAGATTGAAACTCTATTTCAGAAATGTGCATAAGAGGGAACGAGGGAAGAGTAGGGAATTGGGTATTAGGATGGACGGGGTCACAGACGAGCAAACACTATAATGTTTGCAAACAGATAATGGGCCAAAAGATCTCCGAATGTTTTGTGTCTCGGCATAAGAATAAGGAGCAAGAGAAGGCCATTCGGCCCCTCCATTCAATAATGTCATGCCTGATCTTCTAATCTACCTCCACCTGCCCCTGCCCCTGCCTTATCCCCATATCTCTTAACCCTGGAACGGGAAGGGCCGTTGAAGCCAGGACTCTAGACTCTTGGTGGGAGGATATGAGGGTAGATATCCTGCGAGGATGAGATCAAATGGGCCAAAGGATCTTCTTGCTTTAAACCTCTCTGCTACTCTTGTGGACCAAGCTTGGAAGACAGCATTGGACGGGGGAAGCAAGAGGGTCCTGGACCTAAGTCCTTGCTGTTTATGAGTTGGCCACCAGATGGTGCATGGAAATGCCTCAGGCTTGTTCCCTCTTTAACCCTCCCTCTGTCTGTGTTCAGCTTGGTGGCAGATTATCAGGTCTGCTTGCAAGCGACGCTAGCTCTGTAGTGCAACGAAAGGAAGCTGATGGAAGCAAGGCTCCAGTTCCTCGGCGATTGTTAGATGTACAATTCCAACTCGTTAGAATACAGTACTGTGTGCGGTTTACCCCATTCTCCACACCAATAATTTCATGGACCTTGAGAAAAGTAAATTTCGATGCATTTTGCCGGTGAATGCGCTAGCCAAATTGTCAGTAATATCACACAATTAGCCATCAAAATGAGGGACCCGAGTTTATTTTTTTTGGGGGTGCTGGGGGAGGGGGTCGGTGGGGACGGGGTTGGGGTGATGGGGGGATGGATTGTCAGCCATGAGAAACACGCATCTCTTTTCAAATCAAAGAGCGCCTTGGGATCTTTAACGTCTAGCTGAATAAGCAATCGGGTTATAGTTTAATGTTTCATCCGAGGGACTACACATCTGACAATGTAACTCTCCTCCCCCTGGACGGGACTAGAGGGTCAGCCTGGAGATGGTTATGATGTACAACCATTGGGCTAAGGCTCACAACAACAACAACAACAACAACATCAGAATTACTTTCACGTCAGAAGGACGTCCCAAGGCCCTGGACAGTCACTGCTTCAGATCCGAGCTCGGGACAGGGTGGGGAGGGAAGTGGGGGGTGGGGAATAGGAGTTGCCGATGGGTCCATCGGAGAGGAGAGTCTTGAGGCGAGACTTGAATGAAGCTAGGAGAGGGTGGCGAGGCCGAGGGACCGTGGGCGATGGGGGGCAGAGTGGCTGAAGGTTCTCCCGCCAAATAGGGCGGGAGGGTCGGGGGTACGTGGAGAGAGGTGGTCACTCCCGAGCCAGGTTGACTCCCTTCAATTTGGTCCATCCCACGCTAAAGCTCTTTCCTTTATTCCCCCTGCGAGGTGCTGATTTATCTGCTGGAGAGAGTACTGCCGGAGAATTACTTCTCTCCCGACCTCAGCGCCTTGACGGTTGACATCGCGGTCTTCCGCGAACTGTTGAACCGCAAGCTCCCGGCGCTGGTGAGGCATCTGGACGGCCTTTATCGAGCAGCCGGCGACGACCATGACGGTGGGTTCTGAGAGGACGGAAAGGATATTCATTTGGACTCCTTTGTAAAAAAAAAAAAAAAAATTATTTAACAAAAAATTCAATCCAAACAAATTGTGTGGTGGCGGAAGGGAGCGATTTCTGTTTCACCAAATATTTCAGCCAAAGTCCGAACAAATCTTCGCATCGCCACGACAAGACACACCGTCCGCTCGCAGGCAAAGTCAATGTCCCTCCCGCTAAGCGAAGGAATTTTGACAGCGGGGGGGGGGGGGTTACTGATGGATGTGGTCGCGGCAGCCACATCAGTACAGTGGAGCGCAAGTAAAGCGAGCGAACGCCATCCGTCTTGAGGTTTTTAGCTAAAGGGACGATTAATTAAACAGCTGTACGGCTAACAGATAAATTGAGGCGCATTGAGGGAGAGAGCGAATGTGAGACAGAGAGAGACACAGAGAGAGAGTGCGTGCGGTGAAGGACTTTGGGACGGGCTAATTTGAACTCAATGGTCTTATCCAATCAGTCACAACCCTACGCAACTTAGAGATGCACAATTGACAGGGAAACTTCCATCGCTTAGACTCTTGAGATTTGTACGTGAACGTCAAAATTCTATTTACTATAGATAATCAGCGAAGCGCTTTGGGACGTTGTGTCAAGCTGCTTTGTAAGATGCAAGGATTGTTGTTGAGGTTATCATTTCTGATTAAACAAATTTAGGATTCGATTTTGAGGGGAGACCTAATAGAGGTTTAGAAGATCATGAGGGGTTTCGACAGGGCAAATAGAGAAAAACAATTTCCACTCGTGGGTGAATCTGTGACTCGTGGTCACAGATTTAAAATAGTTTCAAGGCGCAGTAGAGGGGAGCTGAGGAGAAATTTTTTCACTCAGCGAGTTGTTCGAATCTGGAATGCATTGCCTGAAAAGGTGGTGGAGGCTGATTCGATAACAATTTTTAAAAGGGAATTAGATCTTTATTTAGGGAGAACGGGTCTATTAGGCTATGGGGAGCGGGCAGGGCAGTGGGATTGAATTGCTCTTTTCAAAGAGCCGGCACAGACTAGATGGGCCGAATGGCCTCCTTTTGTGCCGTAAAATTCTATGATTCTATGATTCTATGATTCTATGATTTCACCCAAAAGGATGGAAACGGTGAAAATGACTTTGTTTCCAAACAGGGAGACTCGTCCTGCCGCTCACCAGCGTGGTCACCATGCAGTGGTTCCTGACCCTCTTCACCTCCTGCCTTCCCAAGGACTCCCTGCTGCGCGTCTGGGACGCGGTCTTGTTTGAAGGCTCGGAGGTGCGGCTGCGAGCGGCGTTGGCGATATGGATCCACCTGGCAGAGTGAGTCAAGCGTTTGGTGGCTCTTCCCCCCCCTCCCCCCCCCTCCCCCACCCGGTGATAAGATTGCCCCAAAGTGGAGGGGGTTGGGGGGGGGGGGGGGGAAGCAAAAAAAAAAGTCTGTTACCGGGACGGTAACACCTGGCTCATTGCGTCGGCGTTCGGAGGGCGTCCGATCGCGCGCTGGTTAGAGCGAACGGGAGGCCGCAAAATGTAGTCAATTCGCTCCACTGCACTTGATCCTACGTCAGGTATATTCTGTGAAGCGCTTTGGGACGCCTCGAAGACGTGATCAGGCGCTGTATCAAACGCAAGGGTTATTATTATTATTATTATTATCACAAAACGCGCGAGGTTTTCGTGCTCGGTGGCTGGCCCGAGGTAAGGCTGACCTGTTTCGCCGCAGGTGGATTAAGAAATGCCAGAGTACCGACGAAGTTGTCAAACGGCTGAGTCAAACGTCGCTGGAGGCAAAGTTGGCGGACGCGAGCGAGCTCACGCAGGTGAGAGATCGGATGTCGGGGCGAGCGTCAGGAGTGACGCAGGTCGATTTAAGCCGCTCTCTCTCTCTCGGGAATCCCCGTCGTTGTGCCTCTCGGTGACATAATAATCCGTCTGGAGAAAAACACCACGATGAAAAAAATTGCTCGTTTTCAATCCAACCACTGCTTGTGGAGGGGGGGGGGGGGGGGGGGGGGGGGAGGCCGCCGGGTTCAATTGGCTGCCGCGTTTCGCCCACAAATATATACAGTCGATTCACTTCACCGTATATTCCGTGAAGCGCTTTGAGACACGCATCTAGAAGATGCGAAAAGCGCTACGGCAAATGCAAGGATTATTATTATTATTACGTGTTATTGTTTGCAGACTGTGCATTCGATGGCGAGCTTCCCCGTCTCCCAAGTGGCCGAACTGAGAGAGAAGTACAGTACGGCCCCGCTCGCAACAGCATCCAGGTACCTACCCACCACCTCCCCGCAGTGGGGAAAGCGAGCGCGGGTCTCTTTCGCTTCGAACGCAGCTCCCGTTGAAACAACTGGATCCGCGGAGTGGCGTGCGGTTTATTTTGCTTTGCTTTTCCCATCAGCTGCCATCTTAGAGAAAGCCAGGGTGAGGGGAAAGCCCAGGCAGGTGTCTGCCTCCTCACCTCCTCCGCGCCGGGCTGCGGACGAACGCACGTGGCCGCACAAGATCCACAAGACACAGGTACGGGCTAAGCGGATACGGTGAATGCTTATCGAGGCACTAAAGTCATACAAATCACATCCTCTGTTTGTCCAGTTGGCTGATCGTAGGAAATATACACACACACACACACACACACAAAACACACACACACACACACACACACATACAACAAACACACATCTCCGCGGAGGCCGAAGGAATGCAGATCAATGAGCCTAGAAGTGGTGATTCGTCAGGAACGTCTTAATGAATTATTGAGACAAATCAGGCGATCTGCCGGAGGGTGGAGGGTTGCAAATCCAACATGCTGAGTCAGGGGGAGCAACACATCGAGATGGCAGCTCAGTTACAGTCAGCGCAAACGTCATAATAATAATAATAATAATAGTCCTTGCATTTGCCTCCTTCCAAGACCCACTTCAAGGCCCTCCTCAGCTACTGTGCTTTCCATCAACCTCCTTCCCCCCCCCCCCCCACACCCCACCCCGCTGCCCTCCACACTCCCCGTTCCCTTCGCCCAGCTCCGAAATACTTTTATGTCCAACGCCTTAGGACGGGAGGTTAAAGGCGTTACACGGGTATAATCTTGTGGTTCGCTGTTGTTGATATGGCTCCTTTCACGTTTGTGGGGGACGCTGCCGCGCGCAATTGGCTGCCGCGTTTCTCCCACAAATATACAGTCAGTTCACTTTACGGTATATTCTGTGAAGCGCTTTGAGACGTCTGGAAGATGTGATGAGGCGCTACATCAAAATACAGGGATTATTATTAATTATTTTTATGTGCGTGCGTGTGTGTGTGTGCGCGGCTTCGTCCTTTGCAGGGAGCAAAGGTCAGTGCGCTCACGTGACACCCCTGCGCTCCAGGAAGTCTAAAGTCATCAACCACTTGCTGGGCGGGAAGAAGGCGAAGAGCGGCAGCAAAAGCAACCGAGTCCATCACACCCCCAGCCCCCAGGCCTCTCGGCGCGCGCAGCGAGACCAGAAGAACAAGCTGAGCGTCCCCTGGTGCTCTCAAAAGAGAGCCTCCCACAGGAGCCTGGCCAGGAATCTCAGGACCAACAAGCTGGGCCACGGTGACACCGTGGGTCTGTTGGACGAACAGACGGAGGCGGTCGCCAAGGGAACCGTTGGCGGAGCCGGGGTCGCGGCCGGCGACGCTCCTCGAGCCCGTTGGGAGACGCTGCCGTTGGAGAAGGACGCGGACGGCCTGGCGGAGGTCGAGAGCCTGTTGAAGGCGCTTCGGGTGGGAGAGGAGAGGCGTCCGCCCCGTCACGGCGGAGTCCGGCGGCCAGCGCACGGGCCCGAGGCTGCGTTTGGCCGCGTTGAAAAGGGATGGGTCCGTGGCGAGAGACACGGCTGTTCTGCCTGACACCCACCTGTGCTGCTTTGAAGAAGGTCAGAGGCAAAAGAGTTCAGGGTTACGCGGACCATACAATGAGATTCAGGTGTATCTATATATATATATATATATATATCTATACAGTATATATATATCCCTGTACAATTATGCGTCGCCAAGAGCGATGGCAAACCATCAATGTTGCTGTGGGTATTGGGTAGAGAGAGAGAGAGAGAGAGATGGTGAGCCAGTGAGTCACATTACTTCAGACAAACTACTGGAGTTCAACGCATAGTCTTCAAGATCATTTGTGTGGACAGTATACAGTACTGTGCAGTACTTAAGATGAAATATGAATGCTGTAAGCCACAGGGTGTTAAGGGCTGTTGCGAAAAAAAATAGTTCCCCCTCGGCCAAACTTCATTGACTTTGCAATAATTAATTTACAGATAAAAGTGGGACATGTACTTACTGTACAACGCCTTGTGATAACCACATAATGTTCCCAACAGCGTTGCTTTGCGTATTGGCCGTGTTTCAACTGTCTGACAGCCTCTTGAGCGGGTCTAACATTCGATTAGATACCACGGTGGAACTTGCACAAGTTTCTAGCCAAGGTGCGTGTGGATTTCAGACTGTATGTTAGGCATGTTTTATTTCTGTAACCTTTCCGAATGCATTTAGAATCTTGCGCGGTAGTTAATGGTCGCTGTTCCCTTTTGAGACAGGGAGCTTATTTATTTATTTAGTTATACCGGGTGTTTATGCTTTAGGGTTTGTATGCGGACCTGTGTTTGCTTTCGGAATCTCAACTACTAGGTAAGAAGTAGTTATCTATCCAGTCAATGTGTTATTGATACTATAAACTTGTGTGAAATCTCGTTCCTAGGCATGCCTTTCATAAATCATAAATCTTACTCGGTAAAAATGTCCCTTTGTCTCATAAAACAGTAGGCTAGCGTACCGGTGGTTTGGTTTGTCAGTCACTTAATTACAAATATGAGAAGATTGAGTGTCCCTATAAGATTCAACATTTAGAAATGTCATCGTCAATTCTATTTTTTTTTAGAGAGAGCCTGTTAGAAGCAAAGTAGTTTATTGTGAACGTCCATGACGGAGACTTGTTCTCAGAAGGGCAAATGCAATGATTAGGAAGGACTGTTGGTAAACACTTAGGTAACACTCCTTGCATTTGATACAGCGCCTTATCACGTCTTCTAGATGTCTCAGAGCGCTTCACACGACATGCTGTAAAGCGGCTCGACTGTGTAATGTGGGACTGTGTATCCGCTCTCCCCCCAACCCTGCCCTTCGACCTCTGGCTGTTCAGCGCCTTGGGACGTCCTCCCGACGTGAAAGCCGCTCTATAAGTGTAACTTGTTGTCGTCGTCGTTGTTGTATTGTGTGGGCAGACAATTGCGCACAGAAGTGTCCCACACAAACAGTCAATAAGTGACCCAATTTTCATGTTGAGGGATTACCCACTGAAATCAAGCACTAATCCAGAGTAAAACTTTTTTCATATTGATAATTTGAAGCTTTGACTTGCACAATGAAGGCTGACTAAATAGGCTGATAATACTGTACAAAATCTGCCAAAATCTGCAGCTTGACACCATTGTATAAACTGATGATATTGTTACAGTAGACAAAATGGTGTCAAACAGTGTCTGTCTACGTTGGGACGTCCTCCAGACGTGAAAGGCGCTGTATAAGTGCAGCTTTGTTGTTCTTGTTGTTGTGTGTGTTGCTCAAGGTAGCATCTTCTGCAATACCTTATCGAGAATGCGAATTTACAATGTCGAGATAAATGTTACAGAATACTTGTGTTAACGGATATCTTTTTAAAAATTTAATTTGGGGAAAAAAAACCTACTTTGTGCCAATATTGTACTTAAATTTTCCCCTCTCTCAACTCTACAATAGAATGGATTAAAAAAAAGTAACCTTGTTTGACCTGATAAGGAAAAATATTCACACTGTTGGACCTAATTGTTGTTTCGACTGAGATGTGGCTTTGAATCAGTTCATTAAATAATAATAATCCTTGCATTTGATATAGCGCTTTTCACGTATTCTAGAGACGCCTCAAAGCGCATGACTGAATGTACTGTAAAGTGAATTGAATGCATATTTATGGGCGAATCGCGGCAGCCAATTGCACACAGTGGCGTCCCTGCAAACAGTCGTGAACTGAGTGACCAACTTATTATTGTTTCGTTTCGGATAATAATCAGGAGTGTGGAGTAAGGAAACTGGCCCGAGGTTTCGCCCTGCCTGGAATTGAATCCAGGTCTCTCGCTTGTAAGTCTGCTCACAGGTGCTAAATGCTAAGTGAAATACCTTGGCAGCCTCAACCCTGTACCTTCCGCGAGTGAATGTTTAAAAGGATCTGCTGCGAGCCTCCACCCATCTGTGCCAACTTTGTGATCTTGCTGGCGAGAGATTGCAAGGATAGTGTGTGAAAACTTCTGACTTGTGCCAAACTTGACCTGTCTGTCTGTTCAGTATTATGTGTGTGTGTGTGTGTGTGTGGTGTGTGTGTGTGTGGTGTGTGTGTGTGTGTGTGTGGGAGGGAGGAAGGGGAGAGAGCGAGGGAGAACATGAGGAGCCAGTTGCTCACGAAAGTAACGAGAAACTTTTCCACTTTCGCTACAATGTCGATTTCGAGATCTTCTCTTCCGTAACCAACAGTCATTGCACATTCAACCCCAACTAAACGAGACACCGGGGGAGGCTAAATACATCTCAAAGCTCACCTGTAGTCTTTCAATAGTCACGATAAAATGCTGAAGCACAATATATATATATATATATACACACACACACACACGAGAAGAGCAAGAGAGCGAGGGAAGCAAATCCACTGAATTGAAACATTCAGAAGAAGAAAAGGCCTGGCTTCGGGAGAGGATAAGATTGCGTTGAAAACATCCTCGTGGCTTAATTCACCGAACCGGTTAACCTGAACTGCACAGCGATTTCGGTGGATTGAAGAAATTGAATAATCCGCTGCATTTTTTTTTAATGGAGGCTGCTACGCACCGCGTTTGTCCTTTGGTAAATGTTACACGGACATCAAAAGAGACCCAGCAATTGTCTTCAAAATTTAGTGTAGGCACGATTCGATGTGCGATGTTAATTGTTTAGTAAAACATCCAGGTATTTAATATACGTTTTGTAAGCACAGGAGATTGTATAGCCCTATTAAACTATTAAAATCATTGTGTTAAACAATGATTTTGGGGGGGTTTTAAATGTTGCTTATAGCAGTGAGTTCACTCCACCAGTGACATGGCTTAAGCAAAGAAAATGTCTTTATTGCTTTGTACATACACACACAAAAAAAAATTGTCGGTTGTTTAGTGGAAATGGTGTTTGATGTAGATCTGTAACTACAAGTGAATAAATTATGATTCCCCCACGCCACCCCCCCACCACCCGAGTTCAAAAGACAATATTTTTTGCTTGCGCGTCTTTGGAACCACTCTCATCGATTCAAGCATTTAAAGAGAATTGTTCATCTTGTGGCATGTTTGACCACAAATTTGGGAATTCTATAAACAGATGAACCCTACCGTATGCTCAGCCAATATGGGAATAATTATCCCCTCCCTACTAAGTTAATCGCTTCCCTTGTGCAATGCTCCCTATGTTGCCTGGCTCCTGACTGCCAAAACCTACAGCCAACTGACGCGAACAGTTGGTGAAGGCCAAGAGACTGGCTTTGTGACAGAAATTCATCACCATCTGGTTGGGATAGTCAAGGGCTCCTGTGTCTCAAGTACATTTGGCTCAAGGTTCAGTCTGTCACGCTAAGCCATCTCCCATTTGCTATCCCTGATGCAGGAATATTTATACTCCACCCGATATGGATCCAATGAAAATGTGATTTCACGAAAAGGGAGATGTACCGTAAATGTGTAGACAATATAGAAAGGAAACAAAAAAAAGGAAGAGAGTAAAAATATTAAGATTTCAGAAACAATAACAACCGAAGTACATTTGTAGAGCGGCTTTCACGTCAGGAGAACGTCCCAAAACACGTTAAAAGCAATAAAAAAAAAGTTAATCCAGGGCACAATTTCTAATTGAGGAGATTTACAAGGATTATACCAGGGGTGAGTAGCTTAGCCTATGAGCGGAGACTGAAGGGACTGGGACATTTTCCCATCAAAGGTTGAACTGATGCGTCGTAAAATGATGAGGGATTTTGATACTCCACAGAGAAATTACTTCCATCGGTCTGCGAATCAAGAGACTTGAGGGCATCAATTTAGGGTAGAAAATAAATGAGCAAATGGGGAGGTTGAGGATTTCTTTCATGCGCAAAGTACCTGTAGTTAGGATTATGGAATGCTCTGCCATGATCGATGGGTGAGGCAGAATCCAGATAAATTTTCATAAGGAAACTAGATACAGGTATCCCCTGATTTACGACGTTTCTATTTACAGTTTTGATTTAACGAA
This sequence comes from Hydrolagus colliei, assembly GCA_035084275.1. Taxonomy (NCBI): domain Eukaryota; kingdom Metazoa; phylum Chordata; class Chondrichthyes; order Chimaeriformes; family Chimaeridae; genus Hydrolagus; species Hydrolagus colliei. Next base: position 10,976,216 of record CM068762.1, on the reverse strand, counting down.
CATAATTTTTTAACACCTTTTTAAATCGATATATGACATTTGGTTTTGTTCCAACGACAAAAAAATTTAGGCGCATTTTTGCGCATGGGACCGAATCGTAAACAATTTACGACGTTTCGATTTGTGTGACATTTTTCAGGAACACAACCCTATCGTAAATACCTGTAATAATAATCCTTGCTTTTTGACATAGCGCTTTTCACATCTTATCGACGTCTCAGAGCGCTTCGCAGAATATACTGTTAAAGTGAATTGACTGTATATCTGTGGGTGATAAGCACATATAAAGGAGTAAAACTGCATGGGGTTTGGAGAAAGGACAGGGAAATAGTACTGAAAAGATTGCTCTTAAAAGAGACAACACAGAAATGATGAGACAAACGGCCTTCTAGGCTGCGAATTTGTTTAGTTTTATGGTTCACTGTCAATAGGTATAAATCAAAAATCACAACCACAAAGAGCAAGACAAATTGTGAACATAGTCGTATCATATCTTTACAGTGTGCTATCTTTTGTTAGAAAAAACAATCACAGTACTGTACAGTTAACATTATTGCAAATTAACCTGCCCATAAATAGCCTGCGATTTTAGATTTACATTTTATTTCGGATGATCGCAGAGTCCAAATGTAAATTGCCTACGTTGATTTGGGAATAATTCAATTTACAGTATATTCTGTGAAGATGTCGATAAGATGTGAAAAGCGCTACATCAAATGCAAGGATTATTATATTATCCTTCAGGCTCAGCATCTCTGCAGGCAATAACGGTATGAGGAAAACACAAAAGCTCTGGTCTCCAAGCACGAGGCCAGGAAGGTGGAGAAGGGGATTTGTTTGGATGGTTAAAATTTCAGTGTCCGGCAACTGAAATGATTCAGAAACATGCGCTTTTGCGTTCACATCGCTTGGAACGCAACAGTAACATCAACAAAATGACACTTGTATAGTGCCTTTCACGTCAGGAGGACATCCCAAGGTGCTGGACAGTCATTGTTTCAGACCTGAGCTGAATTTTTCTTCCTAAGATCAATCCAAACCCTCGTACTCACAAACAACAACAATAAAATTAGACTTGTGTAGCACCTTTCACGTCAGAAGGATGTCCCAAGGCGCTGGAACCTAAAATAAACACACACAACCATGACAGGTTCAGTGCTTTCAGCCTTTGTTACAATGACAACTTTGATTTACATAGCGTCCTCCACGGCGGACGGCGTCTCAGAGCGCTTGTTAGCGGTGCGGGGAGGGAAGTGGGAGCTTTCACAACGAAGTGTCTTAAATACATCCCAGTAACGATGGGAAATTAGAGATATAACAGCATTTAGTTAGTGGCCTTCACCCTGGGCAGTGTCTCAGAGCGCTTACACCTCTTTCACATATCGCAGTGACACCTTTTGATTGGTTTGAAAACAAGCTGTTTTGATGATTTACAATATTAATAATAATAATCTTTGCCTCGTCAAGTCATTCAAGATGACTCAAGACTTTGCAGGATCTTCGACGTGAAAGGCACAATACACACGTAAATTTGGTTGTTGCTAAGTACTGGTAGGCGATCGCGTCCGATTTGAACACAGCGACGTCTCAAAACAGCCACAAATTTTATTTGGGGGTCTGTTGGCCAGGGCAGGGCCCAGGGAGAAATCCGCCTTCTCTGTTCGAACAAGGGATCTTTATCGTCCACCCGAACAGGCAGATGGGAACTCGGTTTTAATGTCTCATCCAAAGAACATTGTCCGCCACAAGGTGACGCCCCCTTGGACTGCGCGGGATATTGAAGCGATAACCTGCTGATTCGGAGGTAAGTGCGCTACCTCTGAACTGCGCTTGGCTGACACCTGAACGCTTCCTTCTTTCGGCAGAACAACTTAATAAAAAGCGTTGCGAATACTGTTCATATATGCTCTTTTTAATTGGTGGTTTGGTGGTTCAGCAAAGTCTGTTTTGTACCCAAAGTGTGAGTTGAATTAAACTGCTTTTATACATTAAAAAAAAACCAAACATCAGGTAGTTGTTTTTGCTGTGAATGGATCTCTCACAGCTGCACTCAAACGCCGTGTCACTTTTTTTTGGGTGCCTTTTCCAGCCCTTTAATATATTTCTGAGGGATTCCGTACTCTTCTGAAACACACCAAATCACAAAACAAACACACACATCAGAAAGCACCAAACAACAGCAACAAAATGACATTTATAGAGTAGCGCCTTTCAAGTCGGGAGGACGTCCCAATGGGTATCAATCCGCCATCCCCAGAACTTCTGTCCAGATTGGTCAGACGGTTGAAATGTTAAGTGATAAAATAATTTCCCTTTCATTATTGATTTTTAAATTAAAAAAAAAAACTTACCCATCAACAGCTTGCCCACGTGAGAGACCTGGTTCCCTTGAGCCCAAAGAATCCATTTCTCTTTCCCACCGATCTGTTTAATGGCCACGCTGGCCTGAGCTCGTCGCTGAAGGGCCATCTTCGCCTTCTGGAGGTCCAACCCAAACAGCTCGAGGTTTTTGACGACAGTCACCTGATAACAAAAAACACATTTACAGCGACACTGTACTGTTACAATGGGACAGGTTGTTCTGGAAGCAATTACCTGCGAACCTCCGTGGGATGTCTGTGCCATTTGTGATAAGATGTTCGGTTGGTCAGTTATTAAGGGATATGAGGAGAAAGTGGGAAATTGGAATCGAAAGGATTAGTTGAGGTACAGATCAGCCATGATCTAATTGGACGGCGGAACAGGCTCGAAGGGCTGAATGGTCTGTTCCTCTGTTCCTTTAAAGGCACATCGGCAAATCAAAGTAATACAGCATCACACATAAGTCGTGGTTTTGGGGGGAGACGGATTATTATTAGGCTTATGTGTGGAGCAAGAAAACTTGCCTAAGGTTTCACCCTGCCTGGAATCGAACCCAGGTCTCTCGCTTGTAAGGCGAGTGCTCTAACCGCTGAGCTACGGGATTCCACTCATGATAAGACGACAATACCAAAACAATTTCCACAGAGAATCCAATCAATAAGCATCCTTGTGATCTGAACCTTTTAAATCTTGTGTGTTCTGTAATTCAATGAGCTACTTTCTCGGAGGAAGTTACTAACCTTCTTATTTGCAACCTGATCTATATTAATATCAATGGGTTCTATGTTGCCCTTCCGAATGATCGGTTTCTGTCCGGGGAAAATCACCTCGTGGCATGGATAGAGCTTCTTGAAGCACCTAGAAAACACACTCTATATTAATTACAGAGGAAGTCAACACGTTGATCAGTTTGACTGCATCGTCCTTTGAGAGACAATTACTTACACTGTTCACAGCCTTCGCGACATCCATTTGTGTACTTGAAAGCCATTTATTTTCTAAGGAAGATGCAATAACAATCCTAGCGTGTGATAATTTAATTCATTTCAGACCAATTTACGCAGCACTTGGAACAAAGGGACTAGGAGGACAAACCCCAATTTTTTTTAAAATGAAACAATATGAACTTTTATATTATAGCGTTTTAATGCAGGTCTCTGGATCATTTGGGGAATTGTATTCAATGCCTCCTAAAAATGCTGGCATTTCCTCTCTAGGATCTCTAGATTATTATTGATGTGCTCTTACATTGACGATCTCTTAGAAGTGGTTGCTATTTCTGTAACACACTGGCTCATTGAGCAATGCTGTAGCCCGATGGGTGTGCACATTACCTGGCAAAGAAGTCATCCCATTTTAGCTTAGTTATCGTGTGATACTCATGCTTCTCCAACAGGTGGTCACAGAGGATAGGATTAATCATCACATAACTGAGGGAAGAGAGAAAACAGAAAAGAGGAGGTTGTAACATTTATAACATCTTCTAAAATCCGCAGCAATTATTAAAAGTAAGCTACAGTACAGTGTATGTCTAGTTCATATGACCCTGGCAATATCTTTCGTAATATAATTTGGTGAAATCACAATAGTATCACAAGCTTGTCTGTTTTGGCAATCGCAACCACCACTTCCTGAGTAATGGGCGAAACGCAGCATTACTAACACTAAATAATTCTGGAACACAGCAATGTTGTATGGTGGGAACACAATGAAACTGCTACAATACGCACACTTGTCTAGATGCAGCTAGCGCCAATACTTTAAGAGAGCTGTGTCGTGACCTAACTAGGACAGCTGATGTCGTCGATCGCCATCCTGCTGCCCCACTCTTTGTGTCTACAGAACGCGCAGTCAATCAATCAGTCAATCAACCAACCAACCAACCAACCAGTTGTTTTCCCTTAATGAAGAGGTTACAGTGCACTGGCAATAAATTTATACAAACTGACGCCCCCAAAAATATACAGAGGAAAGCATATAACATGTTATTAGCTTTTGCTCAATTGTAAAATGTCCATTATCCTAATCCTCTACTCCCCTCTCCACACCACCCCCTCCCATACCTTTTAACATCTATTTCTACATGTTTTGAACAAGTCCGCAGCATAATACAACAACAACTCGCATTTATATCACGCCCTCTATGCCGGGCAGGGTCTCCGAGTGCATTATATAGTACACGTTCCGTCGCCACGAACATCACTCACTTCTTATTGCAGTCGTCGATCAGTTCATTGGACTTGACATAACTTATGAGAATGCTCCTTACGTCTTCGTTGGAAAGGGGGGCTCCTCTTCTAAACAGAAGCAAATAATAACAATAATTTTTGCATTTGATGTAGTGCGTTTCACGTCTTCTGGACGTCTCAAAGGCGCTTCACAGAATTGACAGTATATTTGTGGGTGAAACGCAGCAACCAATTGCGCACAGCAGGGTCCCCACAAACAGTTGTGGATTGAAAATTACCAATTTATTCTAGGGATTTTGGGGGGACAGATCATTATTAGGCGTGTGTGCGTGGAGTAAGGAAACTTGCCCCAGGTTTCACCCTGACCTGCCTGGATTCGAAACACAGGTCTCATGTTGGGAAGGCGAGCGCTCTAACCACCGAGCTATAGGACACCACATTATAGGGTTGTGCAGTCGGGTCTGCTCACTTGTGCAAACGCAGACGCTAATGTGAAGTTCTCCGAAAGCCGAGGCAATTCGCGGAAAAATGCGTTTCAATCCAGTTAACTCAAATCGGAGAGTGTTTTGCATTGGTCAAGCAAACAGTTTATAGCACCTACTTGAGGCCTGCGTGCTCAAACAGGGGGAACAGGTTGGAGGAAACGGTGTAGTAGAACTTGAATTCCGGAGGCTGGTACACATCCTCACTCTCCACACCTTCAATCTTCGCTGCATCTTCAACCGTGCATGTTTCCGGGACACAAAACGCTCTGAGACTGCAAAGCGGAAAGGCCTATTTAGCAGAGCAATCCCGATATCAGTATTCAAAAGGAAAATTGTACAAATGGATTGGGGGGGGGGGGGGGGGGAGGGGATAACAGAAAATGGTGCGGGGAAACCATTAGGAGGGTGGGATTGGCCTAGTAGGTGACCTAGCTCCGGCACAGATACAATGGCCTCTTTCTATGCAGCAGATGTTCTGCGAACGGATCATGTTTCTTGAACATAAACTCATTTAGTTCAGTGGGATACAATTCTTGCCACAGTGCAAACTGTTCTAATCAGTGCCTTCTTTGTTATGTTCCACTCAGGAGACAATGATTGCTAGATTCACTTGAACGAGATTTTAGTTAATGAAGATCTTATTGCACCGTTTAGAAAATTACAATGCTGCGTTTTAGGTTCCCCCCCCCCCCACCACCACACACACACACACTAAAGAGCTTAAAGAAATGTTATTAGGAATTCTTTGCGGAACTAAGTTAACCCTGAAAGCAACTTACAAGCCGAGGTTGATGCAGGACTGTGGGTTATACTTTGTATTAAAGGATAGGACGGAGTCAGATCTTTGTTACAAAATAAAACGGTAACGTTTCTGACACTTTGCTGCAGGAATGGCTGTAGCATACATACTCTATGTGCTTCCAGTTCACGCTGACAATGCTCTCAACGCCCTTGGAGAGTTCGTTCACCTTCAGCATCTGCCGTTGCTGCATCGACTGGAGAAACTTTGAGAGCTGGAGACGAGAATTCCCCCATTAGTAATATTCCTTGCACCTGACTTAGCGCCTCATCACACCTTCGAGATGCCACAAAGCGCTTCACAGAATGTACTGTAAAGCGAATCGGCTGTATACTGTGTGGTCAAAACCCCCCCCAATTCTTACAAAGCAGATCATTGATGATGGTGGATGTGCAGGGAAATTCAGTGAGCTTCTCCACTCAAATTATCATAATAATAATAATTCTTGCATTTGATATAGCGCTTTTCATATCTCATCGACGTTTCACCCTTGTTTTCAAATCCCTCCACTGATTTGCACCCCACTACCTCTCCGATCTCCTCTCTCCCCAACCCAGCACCCGCTGCCTTCGCTCTACCTCCATGTCCCCCCGAATCCTCCGCTTCACCCTCGGTGGCCGTGCCTTCAGCCACTGTGCCCCAAGGCTCTGGAACTCCCTTCCTCACTCCCTTCGCCTCGCCCCCTCTCTTCCCTGTTTCAGGTCACAGCTAAAGACCTTTCTCTTCAACCGCGCCTTTGGTCACTTTTCTACCCCTGCCCCAGGCTTGGTCCCGGGATCTGTTATTGTGAAGCGCTTTGAGACGCCGTCCAGCGTGGAGGGCGCTATATACATCAAAGTTGTTGTTGTCGTCGTCTCAAAGTGCTTCACTGTAAAGTGAATTGACTGTCTTTGTGGGCGAAATTTGCCCAAAGTTTTTTGACCAACCTGACCTGCCTGGATTCGAACACAAGTCTCACGTTTGTAAGGCGAGTGCTTTAACCACTGAGCTACAGGAGCTCCACAAGTCTTCTGCTTTCACTTTCAAATGTCTTAGCTCGAATTTTTAAGATCTGGGTTTTGCTACCGGAAGGAAGTCTGGTGTCCTCTCCTGTGTCAAGCTGCTTAGTTATCTCTTAACTCAATGAATTATTCCTCCATCGCCCACATTTCATGGGAATACAATTACCTTGTATTCTCCCTGAACCCATCTTCTTTCAACCCAAGTAGCACCCTAATGAATTGCCCACTTCAACTCAGGGAGCAACTCACAAACACAATGGTTTGCAAACAGGGTACAGAGTCAATTATTTTCCTCTTTGTTTCAGAATATTATTATGCTGGGCTGACACCGTCACTAACTGAGAGAGGTCGATAGAAAGAGAATAAACACCTACTACAAGGTCCTGGTATTTATATACAGTAAAACAGATGAATTAAAAATATACGCAACAGCCTAGAAAAATCTTTGTGTATTGCACATCATTGTAAGACTCCTGCTTTGTATTAACCTACCTTCTTATAACTTGATTTTTTTATGTCTAATTGTCTGCCTTCTGGGCTAATCGGAAAGAAAACAAATCATCAGTAAATAACAAGTAATTCACAGGGAAGATTTCAGGATACGTCAATGAAACAGTCAAAAGTCAACCTAGAACTATGAAGTAAGATGAAAGGGATGGGTCGTCATTACGTCATACTATAGAAACAAGAGCAGTGGGGACAAACTTTATCCTGATATGTTCCAGCAAAAGTATACCTATTTTAGTGCTCATTTTGTGAGTTGTCAATGGCCACTTAGGCTGGTCAGAGAATAAAGATGGAGATTATTTGGGACCAAGGATGTAATCTTGTGAGGATTTGTGAGGATCTCATGCCAGCAGAAGGGGGAGAACTAATCAATGAAACACAAACATATCTGTCTCTCCTCTCCTAGAGGCGAACCATAAATCTCCTGAATATAATCCCAAAGCTACTGAAAATCTGGCGAACAAATGAGAGTCGTATAGTAGTTGAATTAATTCCGATATTCCGTGTTGACTTTCACCTTTTGTTACAAGTTCGCTGGCGAACTCAATCGATCCAGTGGTGCCAAAGAACAGCTTAAGTAGACTGTCCACTAAAAAGAGATGCGAGTGAGAGTGAATCGCGCGGCATGACTGTGACCGAGCGTTTTGCCGCTACACTCACCAGCAGGGATACATGCGATTCCTCAGAAACGTGCTGGTCAGTAATGGCAGGTCCTCCTTCTTCACCTTAAACTTTAACGCATGAAGGAAGCACTGCAATAGCAGCTCATCCATCTGTTCTGTAAAAAAAAATAATAAAAAGGGAGCCAATTGTCCCCAATTGACAGCAAGCACAGCAGTTGGCCACACAACTCGATTGAACAATGCCACTCACTAATTCGAATTGGCAGGTCAGTGGATTGTGGATGCCACTCGCTTGGCGGGTCCCAGCAGGGAAAATTAAAATCAAGGTTGAAATGCCACTGGGCAGGCAGTCTGCTCAGCGTTTAATGGGAGCCAAATCCCTACAAAAGCCCTGTTCAAAACGTTTAGCTTCACCGGGTCTCTTTGTATAATTATCCTTCCAATGAATGTAAGAATTGAAAAATAAAAATGAAAAGCTTTGCATTCCACAGTAATGTGGCCCTTAGCCCTTTTAACCGCGAATAAATAACATTTCCCCTGAGTTCAAAATCAGATACGTTTGGGGTGGTGGGGGGGGGGGAAAAAACAATTGCAATGCAATTTCTTTTCTTGCCAAAATGTTGCAGAGCTAGTTAGGTAACCCCTCGAAGGTTAGCGATTGACAGACGGGAAGCTCATGTGGTCCATCATCAGAATTGGTTTCCAAAAGTCAGGTTGAGTCCGCTCATCAGCAACGAGTGACCCACCACTTTTGTGTGCGCAATATCCTTTAAATGAGATCTCCGCAGAATTTATTTAACTAGCTGAGCAATCTGACAGGATCACGACACTTGGAAATCTGAACAGCTAGGAATGTGCTAGGGATAGACATTGAACCGTAACCCTAAAGTGTATTGTTATATCTTTTCAAACTCTTTTCGTACCCTGTATGGCTCCGGTGTCTTCGGTATTCTCCTGATGAGCTGTGGCCCCATCTGGGTCGATGGCACAAGTTTCACAATCGCCTATTCGATCAATCTCAGAATTTAAACCTTCCGATTCAGTGTCTGCGCTCAAATGTAGCTGATGCACATCGGGTATGTCATCCTCTGTAATATCTGGTGTAGCACCCTCCATAAGGTCTGCCGGTGCTTCTTCATTTCCATCGTTAACTGCGTCTAAAGACAATTCTCTCTCTTCCTCCTCCACTTCCAGCTGATCTCCCAACTCCCTAGGATCACGGATCTCATGGGCGATCAGTGGTGGGCTACTCCTTTCTCCAAACGCCCTTGAAAAGGAGAAGAAAAAGAACTAACCTTCATTTCCTAAAGAAATTTCGCCCCCTAACTGCCAGTAAAATTCCATTCCCCAATGAAGAAAACAGTGATCGAAAAATTCTCAAAGATCTTGAACAAGCAAGTGGTCAACAGAGCAAGCGAACAGACCCAATCTTTTGTGTGTGTGTGTGCGTGTGTCCCCACACCACTCCCTTAGATTGATTGGGAAAGAGGAGAGCCAATGGAAATTGAAGGCAATGTTCAAATATGGACAGATATACATTGATTTTTAAAAAATAAAAACACACACAATTTAAAGACCCAAGTTGAAAGCTCTCACCCTCACCATAATTGATCACGATAGGTGTGGAATACAGAGATACCCTTTCCCTTCATTCCAGCTGCAACCATCTGTGCTGTAGTCATACAGACCACTCCTACAGCAACCGGGGCTCTGTAATTCATTGAACAGAAGAAGCAAAAATCAAATGTGGCTTTACATTTATTTCAACCTGGAATGAATTGATACACATGTTCCTTGTCTCAGATTGTTGTGTAAACCATGTTCAGAAATAAGAGCAGTACCTAAGCTTTGGACTGTTAGAAACAACAGATTCTTGAACTAAAAGCTGCAAAGGGATTTTGCTTTATGATTTATAGGGACCATCATAACAACTAGATATTCATTCCATGGGTTAGCACTCATGGAGTCCTGTAGCTCAGTGGTTAGAGCATTCGCCTTGCAAGCATGCGACCTATGTTCGAAATCAGGCAGGTCAGGGCGAAAGCTTGAGCGAGTTTCCTTACTCCACATATATGCCTAATAATAATCCCTCCAAAAAAATACACAATAATAAAATTGGTCATTTCAATCCACCACTGTTTGTGGAACACTGCTGTGCACAATTGGCTGCCACATTTCGCTCACAAATATACAGTCAATTCATGTTACAGTATATTTTGTGAAGGGCTTTGAGATGTCCAGAAGAAGTGAAAAACGCTATATCAAAATTCAAGGATTATTGGAAAGTCAGACCCTAAATCGCAAGGCAGACCCTAAGTTGAATAAATTCACAAAGATATGCGGTAGTCGTTGGCAACAGATACGCAAAATGGAATGTTTCTAATGTACAGGACACATGTGTGCCTTCAGGAGTCTTGCGCCTCAAAGGAAATGAATGACTGAACACAAAAATATAAGAAAGTGTTCACTGAACCTGCTTCCAACGAGGTTAATGGCACACAGGTCCCCCTGCAGAATGTCAGGAAGTCCAGTTGGCGATACAACTACTCCAGGTAACATGAGATCTGCAACAGGTAAAAACAGTGACATATGGTTCAATACTACATTTACCAGGAATATTCAAAAGGTTCACCAACCTTCTAAATTATCTGATGTACGTAGTGCTGTACTTCCAACAACAAAATGACATGTGGTATAGCGCCTTTCACGTCGGGAGGCCGTCTTAAGGCTCTGGACAGTCAGTGGTTCGGACCCTAGTTGGAGTTGGTATCGGGGAGGGAGGAAAGCAATGAAGCCTCACCTGCTCCTCCAGCAAGTTTCTCCAATACCGCAGGCCATGTGGTAAGGGCAGCCATCAAATCAGGATAAGACCACAAGGTGTATACTGCCCGGGAATAGAAGAGTGTCACGTTAGCCCAACCTCAAAATCAAAGCCACTTTGTCCGACAACAATTAACATTCATACAAAGCCTTTCACAGAGGAAACATCTTGCAGTGTTTTACGAAGGCCTGGTCAGACAGACGCCAATCAAAAGGTAAAACAATGATATTAGTTTGAACAGGAGGGTTTTTACAACGGGACTTAGAAAGATAGTGAAGAGGGTGAGATGGGGGGGTTAGATGGAGGAGAGTTCCAGATGTTCAGGGGTGTAGATTTGAAGGCTATTTGCTGGATTGAATGCACACACCTGTTGGGAAAAGCCTTTTCTCCACCTCAAAAAAGATGGGATTCTTATTGAGGACGAACACTGTAATTGCATCGCCTTTGTGGGAGTTTATTTTCACTGTATTCAGCTCCTCCTTGTTCGGTACAAGTTGAGATATTTGATGACCGGATAACAGAGGGAAAAGAGACGCAACCTCCGCTTTGAGTTTCCTCCTAAAGAAAGAAAACAACTCGGCTCAGTTCACAATAAATGCTTGTTTACCGAAAGGCCCTTGTTAAGACTCTGACTGGAATTTGAAGAGCCTCTTGAGCTGTCTGTTTGTTTGAAGTCTTCACACACACAAGGGAAAAGGTGTGAGGGCTGTGTGTGTGTGTGTGTGTGGGGGGGGGGGGGGAGAGGGGAGGGAACCAGAGCAAAAGACTCTACCTCAACCGACAACCCACACTACCTCCTGCACAACAATAATAATAATAATCCTTGCATTTGATATAGTGCTTTACACATCTTATCGACGTCTCAAAGCGCTTCACAGAATATACTGTAAAGTGAATTGACTGTATGTTTGTGGGCGAAAGACAGCAGCCGATTGCGCACAGCAGCGTCCCCCTCCACAAACAGTCGTGGGATGAAATGACCAATTTTATTTTTGTGTTTTTTGGTGGGGGACGGATTATTATTCTGTGTGTGTGTTTGCGTGTGGAGTAAGGAAGCCTTGCCCAAGGTTTCGCCCTGACCTTCCTGGATTCGAAACACAGGTCTCAATATACAGTCAATATTCACTTTAGAATATATCTTGAGTGAAGCGCTTTGAGACGTCTAGAAGACGTGCAAAGGCGCTGTATCAAATGCAGGGCTTAGTATTAACATTATTATAATAACCACCACACCCGCCCACCCCTCACCAACAACCCCACCCCTCCCCCCCAACCATCCCATCCCTCCAACCACCCGATCCCTACCCCCCACCGCTCCCCCACCACCCCCAACCATCCTACCCCTTCCAACCACCTGATTCCTCCCACCAAACCACCCCACCCCTCCTCCACCCCCCCACCAAACACCCCACCCCTTCCCCCCCAACACCCCACCCAACCACCCCACTCCTCCCTCCCCAAACAGCCCATCCCCTCCCCCCCCCCCCCCGCAAACACCTCCCCCACCCACCCCTCCCCCCAAAACCACCCCACCCCTCCCCCACATAAACAAAACACAAAAGGCTTTATGCCATCAGAGGCTGAAGTCCTCCTGATCTCGTCACCCGGGAGCAGCTTGACGGGGACTGTTCACGGTACATTCTGAGGGGCTTTAAACCCCGCCCGGGCTTCTCTCCGTGGGAGAGAGTGTCGAGGTCCGAGCTGTTTTTACCCCCGGGGTGGGGCCCAACCGCAAAACACAACCGGTAAGGCTTGCCCTGGGTGGAGGGGCTGAGAGACAGAGAAGAGAGAGAGAGAGGGGTGGGTGAGGGGAGAGAAATAAGAGAGAAAGGCAGGGCGCCATGAGCTCACCTGGCCGATCCCTTGATGACGGTGTTCGATTTGACCCGAAACGGTTTGACAAACATCTCTCCAGTTGCCGTCTCTCTCTCTCTCTCTCCCTTCCCGTCTGGTTTGTTTGTTTCTTTCAAAAAGCCGCAGATAATTTGGTTGTTTATTTATTTAACCCGCCCCCCTCCTTCCTTCCTTTTTTTTCCCCCCCTCTTTCCCTCCCTCTCCCTCCTCGTCTCAGAGGCCGACCGTCTGAACCCGTCGCCTGGAGCCCGCCATTTTGGCGTCCCATGACTCCACACATGTCCGGGCTGCACTCCCAGCGCCTGTTCAAACAGACCCACCTGTTCGAAAGGTTCCTACCTCCCACCCCCCCCACACACACACACCTACCTACCTCCCATTCACCTCACCACTCCACTGTCATGTACTGTATTTTTTACTGTACAGCAAGCAGATTTTGTCAAATTAATATAGGGAAACTTTTTTTGTGTGAGTGTGTGGGGGGGGGGGGTGGTGGGAATAATTAATTAATAATAATAATAATGATCTCGCTACAATTCCTGCAGTTTTTAAAATGGTTCTGACTACTGTCTGGCGTTATATCGGTATAATTTTTCATATCGATATGCCGATATTGGAAATTTAAATATATCGATCGGCATATCGAAAAATTCGGTCTAAAAAATATATCGATATATCGCAAATATCGATATATCGGTTATATCGGTACAACGCAACCTTTTTCAACTTACCTTGTCGCCGGCATTGCAAACCTCCTGGGCCTAGAGCACTTCCGAATGTGCAGTACAAAAAAACCCCGATATATCGGCATATTTCGATATGAGCCCACCGATATATCGATATCGGAAAATTTCCATATCGACAGACCCTAGTTCTTACTAAGTTTGTCACTGGAATCAAGAGAACAATTTGCGTCTATATAGCGCCCCTCACACAAGGTAGCGTCCCAGAGCACTTGACGGTGGCAGAGCACGATGCTGAGACAAAACGGATTTCCCCCCCGGGACACAAACCTCGCATCTCATCCTGGCAATCTGGGATCTCTACAAATCTCTACAAATGTAATTTTATTGTTATTGTTGTACGGTCATCCGACTGTCCAGCGATGTAGGATATGAACTCTGGGTGAAAGATCCTGTGGCTCAGTGGTTGGAGCACTTGTCTTGCAAGCTGGGGAGACCAAGCTGGGGAGACCCGTGTTCGAATCCAGGCAGGTCAGGGCGAAACCATGGGAAAGTTTCTTTACTCCACACACGCGCCTAATAATAATCCGTCCCAAAAAAACGCAAGAATAAAATTGGTTATTTCAATTCACGACTGTTTGTGGGGGACACTGCTGTGCGCTGCGATTCGCCCACAAATATACAGTCATTTCACTTTACAGTATATCCTGTGAAGCGCTTTGGGATGTCTCCACTGGCTCCCCATCCTCCAGAGGATCGAGTTTAAGATCCTCGTCCTCACCTACAAGGCCTTACACGGCCTTGCCCCATCCTACTTAACCGATCTACTCTCCCCCTACACGCCCACCCGGACCCTCCGTTCAACAGGACTTGGCCTGCTCCAAGCCCCCCGCCCGACCCGCCCCACCATCGGAGGCCGGGCCTTCAGTTTCTCCGCTCCCACCTTATGGAATGCCATCCCTCAATCCCTCCGTTTCGTCTCTTCCCTTTCCTCTTTCAAGCCCGGTTTGAAGACTTTCCTCTTCGATCGAGCCCTTTGTTCCACCCCAAACTCTTTTACCTCCCCTTCGTGTTTCACCCCTTCCCAAACACTCCCCTCCCAGCTCGGGTCACACGCCTCATGTGCAGCGCCTTGGGACGTCCTCCCGACGTGAAAGGCGCTCTATAAATGTAAATTGTTGTTGTTGTCAATAAGGTAAAAAGCGCAATATCAAATGCAAGGACTATTGAATGCAAATGCAAGGACTACTTGTAGGATGGGATCTATTATTTGTCAGTGAAATGTAACCCTTGCTTTCTTCTCATGTGATACAGAGTTACATGGAAAACAATCAAGCATACTGCCCCAAATTATGCAATTATTAGAAATCAAACCTGAAAAGTTAAACAATAACAAGCGGCATTATTATTATTACACAAAACAGAAGGCAGAGGAAATCCCAGAAGGTCTGATTGTATCTATGGAGACAGCGGAAAGTGAGTTAACATTTAAGCTTGATGATCTTACATCGGAACTGTTATTACTGCATCGTTTTGTGTTTGTATTGTTGCCCTATTATCATTTGAACTTGGCAATAAGTGCAAACAGCTTATTGGACATCCATTCCTATTGATTCCTTCCACAATCTTGAAATACGGGTCCCCTTTCGATTGCCTTCCACGTCTAGGGATTGTCTCCCATCTGTCCAATTTCAGCTGTCTCCACTTATTCCTGGAAACGTCCTTGCACATCTGGATTGGGCAAGCGACCGAGACACCGAGGTCTCCTCTGCCTGTTTAGGAAGATGTTAAAAGATCTGAATTCAAAATAAGCCTCGGATTCAATGGATCATTGATTTACTTACCCCTTCACCCACCCATTGGATCATGAATATACCCTCACCCACCCATTGGATCATGAATATACCCTCACCCACCCATTGGATCATGAATATACCCTCACCCACCCAGTGGATCAGAAATTCACCCCAATGTTGATTGTGGGACCTTGCTGTGTCAGTGGGTGTAGAGAGTTGGTCCTCCTAACTCCAGGGGGTGCGCTAAGTCTGTGGTGCCAGGAAAAGGCGGGGGGGGGGGGGGCGGTCGCTCTTTCCCATCCCGCCCACCTCTCCTCGTCCCTTCTCACGCCGCTCGAGCGGCCCCAGCCCATAGCAACAGCGCGCGCGCGCGGAGTGAGTAACGGTCACTCCGCGCGGAGACGTTCAAACCGCAACCGCCGTTGGGCGGCTGTTCGGCCCGGTAATCACCTCAGCCACCGTCACTAACCCCCCCCCCCCTCTCCCCTCCCCTCCCCTCCGTCCTCCCCGCCCCCGCCGCCGGGAGAAAGAAAGGGAGCGCGACCGGTAATCACCTCAGCCGCCGCCAGGAGAGAGAGCGGGACCGGTAATCACCTCAGCAGCCGCACCCCTCCCCCCTCACCCCCTCGCCGCCGGGAGAGAGCGAGAGAGAGAGCGGGACCGGTAATCTCCTCAGCCACCGCTTTTCCGGCCGCCGGGGGAGAGTGTGCGAGAGTGCGGGGACCCCGGCAGTAGTCACCTCCCGGTTCTCACTCATTGCCCCCGTCTCCCGGGACAGGCGCGGCACACAGGAGTGCGAACCTCACCGTCGACGGTGGGAATGGCCGGCGGTTGGTGGCGAAACGTGTACGAGGCTCGTCAGCCATGTTGACCGGGAAAACAGTAGCTGGAGCGGCGGCGGTGTCGACGGCGGGATCGATCACCACGGGTAAAGGAAGGCCCCTGGGGCTCGCTGTTAAGTTCATTTCATTTGATTTGATTTAAATTGGGAGTTCGTGGGGGGCGGGGGAGGGGTACAGATTAGCCACGATGATGGGGGTGAAACAGGCTCGAGTACTGTTCATACTATTGTATACTATATTATTATTACTAAAATAGCAATACTTAACGCACTAATAATCATATATTGATAATAGCAACGATAAGAATCCCAGCTATTTGATATTTCGCCCATAAATACGCGGTCAGTTCACCTTACAGTATATTCCACGAAGTGCTTTGAGACGGCGAGAAGACGTGATCGAGCGCTATGTATGCATCGGACGCAGGGATTATTATTGTTATTTGTTATGGCGCCTTATCACGTCTCCGAGGAGTCGCAAAGCGCCTCTCAGGATGCACCGTCTGTTTTGTGGGCGAAACTCGGCAGCCGATTGAGCACAGCAAACGTGGATTTGAGTGGCCGTTTTATTTATTTGATCAATTTTTGAAGGAATCATTACCCACGGAAAAACAGTCTGCCAATCCACCAACAACTGAGTTTCTACTTATACTGTTATAAAATAATATTATATACTGTATTATACTTCTCCTGTTCCTATATGTTAGCCATTGGGAGGGGCCTTTAATTTTTACATTGCAGCTTAATATAGGTTTGTGTTTCAGGGGTTTCTCCCGATGATATATGTGTGGTATCGCTTTTCTACACCCCTGCCTTCACCTCCCTTTTCACTCCCCCTTTATTTTTTTACATAAAACAGAATGTTAATTGTTTCTTGGGCTCAGATCCTTGCCTCCCAAGTTGCTACCGCTTTGCTGGCGTTGGGAGGGGGTGAAAGTTAAAACCTGTAAAAATCCCCTCCACAAATTTGCATACATCCGGTGACTCAACAGTGAGTCTTTTAAAAAAGACTTTTAAAAAAATTAAGATCATGCCTTTGGATTCTATATATTCCCCACCCTCGACTGATTTCCAGTTTTGACATCTGTAACAAAATTGTACCAAATTGTTTTTTGTTGCATTCACACCCGTTTGCTGCAGTTATTGAACTATAGTTGGGTGTAGACAGTGATTGGATAAAACTCTTGAACAAAAAGAAATGCTTGAGTTGGAAGTTTATAAACAGCTGTTTTACAAGGAGTTGCCTGGTCTCTTCCCCGCCCCCTCCCCCCCCACCAGTTTCCTTACTCCACACATGCCTAATAATCCTCCGAAAAAAACACAATAATAAAATTGGTCATTTCAATCCACGATTGTTTGTGGGACACACTGCTGTGCGCAATTGGCTTCCGTGTTCGCCCACAAATATACAGTCAATTCACTTTGCAGTATATTCTGTGAAGCGCTTTGAAACGTTGATAAGATGTGAAAAGCGCTATATCAAATGCAAGGATTACTGTTATGTGGAGGATTCCCCGTGTTTCTTTATGATTACAGTATTTGCAAGTGAAGCTTCCCAGAAATAATAATAAGTGTCATGAGCGAGGAGACAATAGATTGCATTTACATGTAGTTTTTGGTACATCAGTGCCATTTTTTGGTAATGTCCAGAGTTCCATCATAATACCTACAAAATACAAACTACTGTAATAACAGCTCATTCTGTTAATTTATGTTCTTACTATGCATTTTGTTTTTTTAAAACTTGAATTTGGGGCTAAAAGGGATTTTGGGTACAAGAGTATTGTCTCACTTCTGGAAATATTCCTTTTTCCATTTTAAAACAGTCAATTTATATAATTGGATGTTTGAATACCATTTCATGAAATTTCTGTTGTAGTATAGAAAATCTAATATAGCTGATTTTCAGCCCACACTAGTGTGATAATGTTACAGTAATTATGAAGAAATGCAGTAGTAGGATCATATACACTAAAATATCTGGATTGATGTTTTAATCTCCTTGCAGTCCCTGAGGTTCTAAACTCAAGGTCATACCAATTTTTTTTTACTGTTCACACACACCGGTTACTATAAGTCATCAATACACCAGTTCTATGTAAGACAATGTATTTCAGTGTTTTACGCTGTCAAGGCGACAGTGTCATGTCTTTGAGCAAATCTAATATGTGTATTGCACAGTACAGTAGTACTACGTTCATACAAATTAATTTAAGATTGTTCAATTAACCAAGGCCTTTATCTATTGATGAGTTAAATCTATTTGTGAATTCAAGATCCTCGTCCGCACTTTCAAGGCCATTTATGGCCTTGCCCCCTCCTATCTCTCTGACCTGCTGAGCCCCTATGAACCTCCCCACCCCGTCCGTTCAGCGGGCTCCGGTCTGCTCCATGTCCCCCGCCCAACCATCCGTGTATAGGCTTTCAGCTTCTTTGCCCCCACACTCTAGAACTCCATACCACAATCCCTCTTGCTCCGGTCCAGACCTGACTGTTCAGCGCCTTGGAATGTCCTCCCGAAGTGAAAGGCGCTCTTTAAATGTAATTTTGTTGTTAATGTGTAATTGGGTTCAGGTAAACTTTGGAACTCCACTTTGGAACTTGCATTTGGATGACACTTGAACCTGTTGATTAGGTTACAACTTTGTAACTCTCTCCTAAGAATCAATTATGTTTACATTTGTAAATGCAATAGTCCAGTATATTGTAAATGTGTAGCCTGTATTAGCAGATAACATTAGTCTATGGAAAATAAATTATGCTACTCTATGCTGCACCTTTTACTAATGATTCTCTACTGTCAGTAATGAACAATATTGTTCTATAGTAGTGAAGAAAATGCACTAGAAAATAACCATCTTGCATGGCAGATTGGGGAAGGTTAAGATATTCACATTAGAAAAACTACATGAGTGAAGTGATACGCATTCTCACCTTCAAGGCCATTCACGGCCTTGAACCCACCTACCTCTCCGAATTTCTGTCCCCCTATGAACCTCCCCACCCCTTCTGTTCAGCGGGCTTCAGCCTACTCTGTGTTTCCCGCCCGACCCGTCCTACCACCGGCAGATGGGCTTTTAGGCTCTTTGCTCCCACATTGTGGAACTCCATCCCACATCTCTTTGCCTCGCTCCCTCCCTCTCCTTCGAGGCTGGTCTCAAGACCCTCTTCTTTAGCAGTGCCTTCTGCTGCCCTCCCAACTCTCCCTCCCCTCCTACCTCTCTTCCTCCCCTCTCCCATGCCCTGCCCCTCTCCTTTATTTGGGTCCCGTCCTGACTGTTCAGCGCCTTGGGATATCTTCCTGAAGTGAAAGGCGCTCTATAAATGTAATTTTGTTGTTGTTTATTGTATATTATTTATTTAGCAAATGAAGTAAACAATTTTAGAAATGAAATTATGTTTATATTTGTGTTTGCAGCCCGATATGGTGATATCTTGTATGATTCTTATTTGCGTTTGGGCCATGCTGACACCCAAACCTCTGGTGTGGTCAAAAGCACTTCTATTGGATTGCCACCCCTCAGTGGTTTAAAGGTAAGTGTTTGCATAATAGGTCATCCCTCATTAAATAGGGAGAGTGTACTGCATGAACAATTAATTTTTCTTCTGAGCTAGCTACGCTTAGTCTTACAGGAACCTGGATCGGTCATTTGGCCTTTTGAGCCTGTAATATTCCATTAGCAGTTAATGGTCCTTTTAAATCCAAATTTGCACAACTTTTCTTCATATTCCTTAACACCTTAAGTTCCAAGTGCCTATCAATTTGAGACGATCTTTCAATGTGAACATGCTAATCAAATTACAGGGAGATGATGATAGATGCCAGTATAAAGCCATTTTTTATTTCAGATAATTTTTTCCTCATAAATGTAAATGATGTGGGTATTGTGAAGAAAAACAATTCTCATATTAGGCACTAGGTGTCAGAATCAATTCATAGGTTCATTATTGGATGATTAGAAGCTTCTGCCTCAACAATATGTCCAAACCTGGACGATTATTTCTACTGGATCCAGTGTAATATTCTTTCCATTTTCCAAACCAACCATCCTGTAATATGAATATGATTGTCAGTTAGTACCAAATAATGGGTGGTTATTACTCAAACACACTCCTCATGGTCTTTCCAGCTCCACTATTCGAAAGATCCAGCTTATTCAGAACTCTTATCCGCATACTTACCCAGACCAAACTCCATACCCAAACTCCATCGTAAAAGTCCCTCTCCACAGGATCAGTCCCTGTCCCCCTCAAAACTGCCGTCATCACCCCCTTCCATAAAAAACCTAACCTACATCCATCTAACCCTAGCCACTACCGCCCCATTTCTAATCTGCCCATCCTTTCCAAAGTATTTGAACACATTGTTGCCAAGCAACTCCGCGCCCACTTTTCCTCCCACTCCCTTTTCGAACCCCTCCAACATGTTTTCCGTCCTGCCCACAGTAAAGAGACTGCGCTTGTGAAAGTCACAAACGATGTCCTCTCTATCTGTGACCAGGGCTCCCTCTGCCTCTTTGTCCTCCTGGACCTCTCAGCCGTGTTCGACACAGTTGACCACACCATCCTCCTCCACCTCCCATCCTCCCGTCATTCACCTCATTGGGACTGCACTCGCCTGGTTTGAATCCTACCTCACAAACCGCTGGCAGAACATCGGCTTTTCCTCCCGTTCTCACCTGTGGGGTACCCTAAGGATCCGTCCTTGGCACCCTTCTTCCTTACCTCCATGCTCCCTCTTGATGATGTCATCCTTAGACATGGGGTACACTTCCACACGAATGCAGATGACACACAACTATTTTTCCACCTCACTTTGCGATCGATCCCCAGTTCCCTGATGTACTGTCAGCCTGCCTGCCAGACATCAGGAGCTGGATGAGCGTGAATTTCCTGCAGCTGAATGTTGACAAGATGGAAGCCATACTCTTTGGCTCTCGTCATTGTCTTCAATCACATGGCTCTCACCTGCCCGACCTGCCCCTAAAACTCTCCAAACTGGTACACAACCTTGGTTCGACCCCCAACGGTCCTTCGTGCCCCACATCTGGTCCCTCACCAGCACCGCTTTTTTCCACCTTCGATATATTGCCCGTCCCTGGCAATACTTCGCCCCAAAAGCTGCTGAAACTCTGGTCCATGCCTTTGTCACCTCTCGGCAGGACTACGCAAATGCACTCCTTGCTGGTCTCCCCTCCACCACAATCCATAAAATCCAGCTCATTCAGAAATCTGCCGCCTGCATTCTCACCTGCATCAAACTTTGCTCCTCTATTACCCCAGTCCTTGCCAGACTTCACTGGCTCGCTGTCCCGGAGAGGATCGATTTCAAGATCCTGACTCTTGTCTTCAAGTCTCTCCACTCCTCTGTACCCCCCTACCTCTCTGACCTCTCCCCAAAACAGCACCTATTGCCTTTGCTCCTCTGGTTCTGGGGTACTCCTTGTCCCCCGAATCCTCCGTTCCACAAACAGCAGGAGTGCCTTCAGCCACTACGCCCCAAAGCTCTGGAACTCCCTTCTTCATTCCCTTCATCTCGTCCCTCCCTTCCTAGTTTCAGGAAAACCTTTCTTTCAACCTCGTCTTCGGTCACCTTTCCTCCTCTGGCCTGGGATCCGTTATTGTGAAGCGCTCTAAGATGCCGTCCGGTGTCTATACTCCCAGTAGTTGCACACAAGATCTTTATTAACACTGTGTTGTACTTGGTAACCAAGCAACCAAAGATGCAATACAGATTCAACAATGAGAATTCTTGAAGATTCAGAAAACCAGTTCTGTCAGGGGGGTTTGCAGTTAAGAAATGATCAGTCCTGCCAAATAGATATTTTTGTTTAAAAGGTGCAGGATCTTAGGTTCAGAGCCAGCATTTACTTCTGATAGAATTCTTCCAACTGACATTGTAACTTTAAAGAGTGAGTTTACATTGTGAGTTTGATATGTTGTTAAATATATTTATGACTTTAATGAGCTTTAAATTTTGGGAAGGGCACAGAGAAAGATATTTGGATATCAAGGAAAAACATAAAGTAACTAAAAGTATAAAGAGGGGAAAATGGACAGCCTTATCTTAATTAAAGTGTTGCCTTCTGTTTTTTTTTAAAAAATCCCTTTTGAAGATACTTTCCTTGTTCTACTCTACCATATCATTCCTTGGCTGAACTGGCAAGAAGTGAACTGTTCCCAGGCATCTTGAATACTGCTCAAGATTGCAGCTGCCCTAATGTTGGCATGAGAGGCTGTCACGCATCTTTCTAAGCTAGACGAGCACATATTCAGAGGGAATTCAGACAAAGTATTAGAGTATTTCAACTCTTATCATTAAAAACTATACCTGTTATAATGTGATTGCCATATTTAATAAACCGGTATTATTTTAGCATGTTTTTAATATTGATATGCCTTTGAAATGAAGAACTAATTTGGGTGATGAATCAAATAACGAATTATTGCAGAGGGATATAGCAGGATCATACTTATCTCCAGTATGTCCTCACTGATCTTTGTTGTTTGTATAGTCTGCTCCACTTATAGCCCTCTGCAATTACTTTGCTGCTATTTTAGAAGCAAGTGGAGCTGCTGTCTGAACATGTCTTGTGCCTAAACTGTCCGGCATGTGTTCTAATTGGGTTCAGGCGTTGCTATGAAAACAATGTGAAATTTACTATACTGACACACTGGAGGCACAAATTTAGAGGTGCAGAATACTTGTGTTTATAATGTGGCTTCAGAAAACCGGGAAATGTAAATAATTTGGGGGGATTGGTTGCAGAAATATTACTTGATCATCTAATAATCATTTAAATATTTCCATTCAACTTTAAGCATGGTTATTATTATCTTTTCACGAAACTACTTGCTATACTAACAGTGAATTCCCCAGAATGAGAATACTTTTATCTAATTGTATTTAGAATTACAGAATATTGTATGATTTTATGATGGATAGAAATATTAAAGGGAAGTGGTTAGTATATGTTTTAATGTGAAATGACTATAATTAGATTATCTTTTGTACAAATTTTAGGCAATCAAAAGCACAATGAAGGATCATTTACATGTGGGAGCTCGAGATCAGGTGAAAGTCCAACATCTGTTTGAGGATGTTGGAAACCGGCGAAAGAGTTCTGTTTCCACTTCAGAATCTTGTAAACCAAGTAAGGGAAAGAGTGACTGTGTAGTCACTACAAAAGATGAAATTGGAATTAAAGGAAAATTACCTATAGCGCCTTCCGTTGCCATGAAAAAGCATATGCACCAGTTGTCTTCCTTTGAGCATCAGGAGATCTTCAATTTTCCTGATATTTACTTTTTGGGTTTAAGTGCAAAGAAGAGGCACGGCATCGTGAGTGGATCACACAACAGTGGTTTTGATGATGATCAAACATGCTACATACTTGTTCCTCACGACCATATAGCATATAGGTATGAGATACTCAAAATTATTGGGAAGGGAAGCTTTGGCCAAGTAGCTAAAGTATATGACCACAAGATGCACCAGCACTTAGCACTGAAAATTGTGCGGAATGAGAAGAGGTTCCACAGGCAGGCTGCTGAGGAAATCCGAATCCTGGAACACTTGAAGAAACAAGACAAAAACGGTCAGATGAACATTATCCACATGCTGGAAAACTTCACATTCCGCAATCACATTTGCATCTCTTTTGAACTGCTGAGCATGAATCTCTACGAACTCATCAAGAGAAACAAGTTCCAGGGGTTCAGCCTTCAGTTGTTGCGGAAGTTTGCCCACTCCATCTTACAGTGCTTGGGAGCATTGCAAAAGAATCGCATCATACATTGCGATTTAAAGCCGGAAAACATCTTACTGAAGCAGCAAGGCCGCAGTGGCATCAAAGTAATCGATTTTGGCTCCAGTTGTTACGAGCATCAACGCGTCTACACGTATATTCAGTCGCGGTTTTATCGAGCTCCTGAGATCATTCTTGGCAATCGTTATGGGTTACCCATTGACATGTGGAGCTTTGGGTGCATCCTTGCTGAAATGTACACCGGATACCCTCTCTTCCCAGGGGAAGATGAAACTGATCAGTTGGCCTGCATTATGGAACTTTTGGGGCTGCCACCTCAAAAGATGCTGGACACGTCCAAGAGAACCAAGAACTTTTACAACTCTAAGAATCAGCCTCGCTATTGCACCATCACCGTGCTTTCTGATGGTACAAGTATACTCGGTGTTGGTTACTCCAAGAAAGGTAAATTGCGAGGATTACCAGCCAGCAAAGACTGGGCAACAGCCCTGAAGGGATGTGAAGACCAGTATTTCCTCGACTTCATTAAGAAATGTCTGGAATGGGAACCAAGTAATCGCATGACACCTTTTCAGGCTTTGGCACACGGGTGGCTAGCTAGACGCTTGACCAAACCAGCACTCACCATGGAGAAGACCATTGTGCCCAAACATGCCACAGCTGGGCCTAATTCCTTGCCAGAAATAATTCCCAAGTTACCCTCAACTATCGGAACAGCCAACAAATTAAGGACCAATTTGGTGCAAATGGCTGATCCAAATACCAATATACCTCTACGTACTGTGCTTCCAAAACTAGTTAGCTAAGGTTATAGTGGGCTGTAAATTAAACCTAAGAAGATGTGTCAAAAGAAAAAAAAAAATCACTCCGGTCTTTCATATGTAGAATTTTTGCTAGTAAACTGTTCCACATTTACTGATACTTAATTATTTATGTATATCAACCTTGAAAGAAGGTGGTGTCCAAAATACATTAAAGTTCATGAATCTTCTGTATTAATTTAACCCTCGGGGATGAAGCATTTTTTTTGTATGAAAATAAAAACAAACTGTCGTTAGTTTGATCGAAGACCACTATGAAACAGGTGAATTTCAGGTTCTGTGCAGGTGTATTTAGTACAGTGGAGCCACATAAACTATGAATAGGAAAATGTTTTAAAAAAGTATGTGGGAAGAGCGTTTTTGATTACTACAATATATAATACTGTTAGGATTCATTCTCAAATAGGCCGCTTTCAAGATAGAAAAGGTTTCATTCAATTATCATTTGAGACAAAATAGCTGGTCTGTTTCATACTACAGCTAACCTAGCTGTTTCATGACCAGAATGATTATCTGCCAACTAAGAGAATCATTAGTTCTTACCAGTTGGCTATTGCTCGGAGAGAAATGTTCTGTACCTTATGTTCTATCCACACAGAGATTGTTTTTTGTAAGTTGAGTGTTAGCCATTACTTACCACTGAGTTGAAAAGGGCTTTTGTATTGTGATTAAACTAATTACGCCTTCCATTCACTATACAACTCTGCCTTATTGGGTCAAAATGCAATCCCACATAGCTCAAAGCAGAAGTGCTTAATTTTTTTCCATTTTATATTGAGTTAGCTGATCTAAACGAGGGTACTACAGTGTTGGGCTGCTATAATTGCCCTCAATACCTCTGAGCTAGGGAGGGAGAAAATACATCCCAGCATCTTCCCCTGAGCTCTATTCAGTGACTGTTGCTGGAGTGTTTGTATATCAGATGAGCATAGGTGTGTTTATTCATAGGTGAATATCCTGCTGGCATTTCCTGTTTAGAAGCAGACATGAAGTATGGATACTTGAGCAACTGGAGATCTGTAGCCCCAACACTAGCACTGTGACACTTAGCACAGCTACAAACAGTGCCTTTGGTGTAAGAAAACTAGAACATTTTAGAAATGAGAACAGGGCTGTTCACTTTGCCTTGTAAATTAATCCTGCAGATCATTTTCATCCATCTTCCTCAATTGGAAAAATGATTAATCACCTGTAGCTTTTACCCTCTTACGATCGGGTGCTGCAGAAATCTGTTTACCTCATTTTCCAAGCATCAACAAATTACTAAAGAGAATCTCTTCTTGAGTTGCTGGACTAGTGGTAATCATAATGCAGGTCTAGTTATCCTCAATTCAGAAATGTTGAAACTTTTGTTTGATACTTCCTATTTTCTTCGAAAACCTTTCTTTCTTACATTTTTTATTACAAGGAAGGTTTAGAAAATTGTGCAGGTCAAATTGTACTTACAATTGACTTCTCTGGTGCTGCATTGTATTCTAATTACAGAAATTAATTTTGCTCTATTTTTAAAGATTGAATATTTTTAAATGTTCTCTTATGGGTTAATGCAACTGTTAGTCAAATTGATCAAAACAACAACATATTTTGTATGGTGATAAAACCAGTGTCAAAAGCTTACTGGCTCGCATTGTAATTTCATTGCCCCTCAAAAAACTCGTTAAACTCTGCTCCACTGTATTGAATACGACTCCAGTGATGATATAGTTAAGTGATAGCTATTATTTCTCGTTTACCAGTATAAATCTACAATATGCATTGTACAAATCTAACAGTGGCATAATCCAATTGCATCTTTGTGCCAGACACAGTGATTTACCACTGTATGTTAAAATCTGAGGCATTCTTCCATATTGAATCAATTGATGGCATTGTTAGCCATAATATTTTAGTGCACATGTATAAGGCTCAAGATTTTAGGAGATTTTAAGAATTATCAGGTTAATCTCCAAACACAATCTAAACTTATGGAGCGTGTCATTCAAGAACTGCTTTGTTCCATCATAGACAAACTTATTTTATAAAGATGTGCTGTTTAATATTAGCCAATTTAATACTTGCTTTATTAAATGTTCTGGTGCTTAAGGCAGGGAGAAGAATATTTTACTAATCCCTTGCAATATCTTTCAATTGTAATAATCATTGCATTTGGTATAAGGTCTTTCACTTCGGTGGTCACCTCATCGTGCTTCACTGGATTTACTACGGAGTGACCTTTTTTTAGGCAAGCACGGCAGCCAATTTAGAGAAAATAAATCACCCAGAACTGTGAATTGTTCAGATTCTGCAATTTGACATTTCGTTAAAATTGAGATTAAAATGGCGATTGAAGCTGTTAATAAGACTGTTGATAAAGATATCGGGCCACATTAGGTTACTTAAATCCTGACCTGATTGAAGCTTAAAGCAGATTGATGCATTTGTTTCTGTAAGTCATGGTTTCCACACCTGACTAAATGCAGTTATTAGTACTGTATCAATATGTAGCTCATCATTCCTTCAGTGCTTTGGCTCTTTCAGTGAATAGAAGTGCAGAACCCTAAACCATATTCTGCCTTATACCGTTTTAGTCTTTGCTCCTAATTGAAATAAGTCTGTTTACTTCACTGTTTTACCATGTTTACAGCCGGAATTTGCACAAGTTTCAATTGTGGCAAGTTAAAAGTGGAAAACCTTACGTTTCAGACAATTGCAGTTTACAGTTCAAAGGATGCCATTAAAATTGCAGCAAATAATTTTCAGATCTCGCAGTAGGTGCTGTACTTGGACAGTGAATAAAATGTTTTGGACAATTGAGAATTAAATGAGGAACTGACTAGAATGGAATTAACTTTGTGTATCCCAGCCAGTGGCAGAAAAACAAACATAATTTCGCCCCGATGGACCATATTAGGAGAGGAAAACGGCAGAAAATTGGCAAACAGTACTGTTTATCATGTGCAAACAAACTTACATGCAGTTCTGGCAGAGTTGGTTACTATTGATAACTAAGATAACTAACAAAATAAGAGTTTCATGGCTGTGGACGCAGGAATATTTGATGCAATTGATGTATAGCAGGCATGGAGCTAATGTAGTCTTAATGGAAATATCATCAGTTGCATTAATGCTCTGAATTTTGTCCTAATGAGGACTTGAGTGTTTTGGCTTCAGTGTAAAGTAAACTTGTGTGTTGAATTATTCATACTTTTCCACAGTGGACGAGCTGTCATTCACGTTAGAAAATGATACCAGAATGCATGGGGCTCAAAAGAGTCAAATATTACAAGGTATTCCAGGGTCTGTTGTATTAAAAGAGTTGTTTTTTTATATGTTGGTCGGAGTGCAGAGAAAAGCTTCACTTTTCAAACTACCCACACAAAAGCATAGTAAACCCACTCAAACTTGCTGTAGGTCAGGCAAAACCTAATTCATTATAAAAGGAAAGCAATTTTGATACTTTTTAACTTAAGTATCTGTACCACAAACGCTTGAAGGGGTAATGTTGACATAACAGAAGTAATGTCCTGTTCTTACAACCATTGAATTTCCACTGTAAATGCACTCTGTAAAATCAAAATGGCAAAGAATAATAATGCATGAATTTGATGACTTTGATGTCAGAAGTGATTAGTAGTGCTTCTATATGTTGTACCTGTCTTCTCAAAATGTGCAAGGTACTTAAAGTGAATAGCGATGGTGGACTTCATAATGCATTCACCAATTATAATATGTAGCCATGTCAAATATGGAGTAAAATTTTAATGATTTTATTATATTACATCTTTTCTTCTCTCTCAACAATTTACACTTGTTTTTACAAATGAAATATTGATCACCCAAAACTTTATCCTAACAGTTGCTTTGTTCTTAGACCAAGCAGATAAATAAAATCTTGGGCAAAATAGCCTAGTACTGTACATCTTAAATATCTATATTTTGGCTAGAGTGCGTGTTTCAATTGAAACAAAGATGCACAAACTGAATAGACAATTCTATTGTGGTTTTTTTAAACAAACTGATCAATTGAAGGTGAAATAAACACAAATTGTGACTTTTTAGTTCTCTTGTAGAATAACTGCCATTTTATTCAATGCATTTTAAAATGCATTTTATTCATTTTAAAATAGTTTCCATTTTAAAATAGTTTTAACACCAGTAGCATACTCTGCAAGTCATGTTTTTGTATGGTATGACTGTGGAACAGTTTTATTAACCCAGACCTATACTGTAACTTTCTATGGTTTTATTTTGGAGAGAAATTATGTGGCATTGCACTGAAAACAAATGTACCATAGGATCTCTTCAGAGAGTTCGCAAATAGGTGCATGTATTTACCTAATAAGACATAACTGAGCTACTGCAGGTGTTTTGAAAAGAACTGATTTAAATATTTTTAAT
This sequence comes from Hydrolagus colliei, assembly GCA_035084275.1. Lineage (NCBI taxonomy): Eukaryota > Metazoa > Chordata > Chondrichthyes > Chimaeriformes > Chimaeridae > Hydrolagus > Hydrolagus colliei. The sequence continues at coordinate 10,947,289 of CM068762.1, read as the reverse complement.
CTCATTTTAGAAATTGGTTTGAAGTGGTGAAATCGCTTTGCTATTACCTTATTCATTAATAGTGAAGTTTTAAAAACTTCACTTTTTGAAAATATAATTAAGTGTTTTGAAGTGTGATCGAGTAACCATTCTAGAGTGTACTTGTATATGAGGCTTAGGTACTGTTAAACTACCTTGGAGGGACACTTAGTAAGACCTAACTTTGCTGTAAACTTTTAACTGAAGCCACGCAAAGTGCAAAGCACACACACACACACTGATTATACAGATCAAATGTGTCTCTGGTCTCTTGTTCTGTGCCTTATTCATATTACAGGTGCTGTCCTAGTGCAGTCAGTGTACAATACAGTAAAATTCAGGGTTTTTGATCAATATGTCGCGCCCGTTCATACGTCAGTGAATGTAAATGACTGATGCTCACTTAAATTTTTGTGATGTATTTTACTGTACAAATACTTCAATGTTCATTTCAAAATGGATTACATGTTAAACAATAAACACAATCTTGAAAGTGATTGCAATGTTGATTGTGCTTTCTTTGATTCTGCAACGAGGAAGTTTAATAACAATTAGTAGCAACATTTTCACAGAGCATTCGAAAATATTGTTGATGCAATCAGCTCTTGCTAAACTGGTGAAATGAGACAATACCCTACATAGCTCAGGAGTTAGAGCAACTCGCCTCGCAAGCGAGGGACTTGGGTTCAATTCCCAGCGGCGAAAACCTTGGGCAAGTTTTCCTTACTCTATATGCCTGATAATAATCTCTGAACAAAAAAAAAGCTTGGTGACTCAATCAACGACTGTGAGACACTTGTGCGCAATTGGCTGCCACATTTCACCCACAAAATATAGTTAATTCACTTTACAGTATATTCTGTGAAGCGCTTTGTGATGCAAGGAAGGTGCGAAAAGCGCCATATCAAATGCAAGGATTATTATTTTATTATAACTCAGTAAGTCTCCATGGTGATAGCTTGCCATTGGAAGCTGCATTTAACAATGACATTAAAAGCATTGCTTTACTTTCCAAATGATAAAATACGTGGTTAAACTCCCTTTGATTACAAATTAGAGCTATTCATTTGCAGCATCCTTGTGTGTTTTCCCAGGAATTATACCAATCGTAACAATATCAAATATAACTGCAGAGAAAAAGCTTTTTTCCCCTTTGAATTTAGGAACACTCAACACTTCTCTTCCCCCCCCCCCCCCCCCCCCCACACACACACATGCACACATGCTGAGTAGCAATGTGTTTCGGATACACTTGAGGATTTTTCTGGTTCTGGTCGCTATCAACATTCCCTAGGGTAAAATGCATGTGAGTCTTTGCAGGGACTCTATAAATAGTTCTCCTGGTTATCATTGAGCATTGTAGGCCCTTGGAACCTGCACATATATGGTGTGAAAAGGCAGAGCCTTCCCAAGAGGAAACATGGACCATTAGAGACACTTCAACAAGACAAGAAAAATACTTTGAGACCTCTGTTGTCTTCACAGTCGGTCGCTGACGTCGAAAGGTTCCCAATCTCGGCAACTGTTACACCTTTTCATTAGGAATTAGCAATTACAAATGATTTAATTATACGCCCCTTTTGGTACATTTATTATTCTGAATACATTTCCTAATGTACTAATAAACATTTGATGATCAAAGCATATTTGTTGTTAAAAGAGCCAAGGGAATACAGTACAAAGCGAGGCTACATTTGTAAAGCGCCTTTCATATCGGGAGGACGTCCCAAGGCGCTGAACAGTCGGGGATTAGGGATTCGAATAATGAACAATGAGCCAAACCAGCTTGACTCGAAAATGATTCCCTGGTCGAGCCCCAAATAAAACCACAACCGGAATCAATGGAAATCACACGGCTGTGTTTTGAATGAAAGTTTTTATTCAACATCTGTCTCTTGTGAGTTGGACTCCAGGAATGTGGTCCAGATGCATTAATCCTGGTTTGCAAAGAAACAATAAGACGCCAAGTATTTTGTGAGCAATATAAAAGGCATTCACGGGTTAGATAATTGCTTTGGCTATGTCGATGGTGCTGTACTTTTTTTTTTCACCCGTGTAAAGTACAAGATGTGGAGATTGGATTACAGGTGGGAGTGACATTTACATACCATCTAAATTCAAATGTAAAGGCATGTGGAAAATAAAACCAGATTCCAGTTGTTAATGATAAATCTACAACAGACTACAGATCTGAAGATCTAAGTTAAAACACATAAAGAGCAGTGAATTTATAAATCTGCCTGAATTGTTTTTTATTTGACCCGTTCGTATTTTGTTGAATAATAATAATAACGATGCATTTAACACGGCACATTGTCACATTGTCTCAAAGGGCTTCACGGGATACACTGTGAAATGGAATGACTGTATTTTGTGGGTGATGCGACGCAGCAGCCAATTTGCTCACAGCAATGAAAGCGAAATAAATAATTATCCTTGCGTTTGATGTAGCGCTTTTCATGTCGTCTAGATGTGAATTGCCCCACAGTAAAGTCATGGAGTTGAGTGACCAATTTTGGCCGGAAAGACTGAGAGAAACTCCCTCCTCTTTTTTAAATGGCGCTGCAACTCTTACCACCCCAGCGAGCACTTGGTTAACGTCTCATCCGAAGCGCGGCACCTCCCGCAGCGTTGCATTGAAGTGTCTGCTTAGACTGTGCAATTCACCAGTCTCGACGCGGGGGGGGGGGGGGGGGGGGGGGGCTTGAACCCACCACCTTCCGATTTGGAGGTGAGAGTGCAAATCACTGAGCCAGGCTGCCACATTCGATAAGATCATGGCCAACTCCAATACAATAAATCCAATCCAAGACAATCTAATCCAATTCATTCCCAAGATACAATTTCAACTGGAGCCCAGTAATTTGCTTTCGGCAAACGTCTAAAGATCTTGTATGGACATACGTAAACTCGTTAACTGACGTAGAATTTTCACAATCTTGCCCCTTTGCTATGGTGATCAAATCACCAAATTGGATTAAGCTAATGTAATTAAGGGGGGGGAAAGAAACTTTCTGCTTACGACACTGAATATCATGAAATTCCTGATAGACAAATGATAGCGCAGTTAAAGCTTAGGGGGTTTTTTTTGGATCGTGCAAACGAGCCCCAGTTCATTATCGTGAGGATTTATTCGGATTTAACCACAGGCAGATGGAAACTCTTCACCGTTAATGAATGCGCGGGATCCCACGCTTGCCTCTGTGAAGCACAGTGTTGTTCAGTCAGTCGAGTGTCTCGACAAGCGAGGACACCCGTTATGATTCTCGAGAGCATCCAAACCAGACAGGAGTCCACTTATGCGTATGCCACCTGCAGATGGAAATGTTATAATGGTAACACTCTGGTTACTTGATGCTGTGCCTTATCATCGAGACATCACATAATGTTTCACAGAAGATTTATTTTTAAATTGATTGATTGATTGATTGATTGATTGATAGATCTCACCTGATTTGGGTTTCATTATGATCACCAAAGGTTTCTGGTCCTACCCCAACAACAACAATAAAATGACACTTGTACAGTGCCTTTCACATCAGGAAGACGTCACAAGGCTCTGGACAGTTACTGCTTCAGACCCGAGCTCAGAATAGGGGTTGGGGAGGGAGATTAGGAGATGCCGATGGGACCATCGAAGAGGAGAGTCTTGAGGCGGGACCTGGAAGGAGGCCAAGTCTAAATGTCCAAAGCCATTTTGGGGCTCGTCAGGATCAGTAAAGGGCGATATATTTATTTATTTTGCCTCAAATGCAGATGGCGGGTGAGTTTATTGCTGCTCTAGTTATTTTTAGCACCGACTAAACTTCTGTGCTCTGTGTGAAATGTGAGTTGCCTCCCTCGGGATTCATTCGTGCTCAAATCAATAGTGATTGAATCAGACGCAATGAATTAAATCATTTTGCAGTCGCAAGGCTCAGTCGGCTAACCCATCAACCCCGGGCGATGTACAGCTGATGGACGTTCTTTCAGCGATAAGAATACACATCAGTTAAGGATCACTCTCTCGGACAGTTCGTGACAGTGCAAATAATGTACCCTGAAACACAGACGGCATTAAACCGAGGCCTTGTCTGCCTGTGCAGGTGGATGTGAAAGGTCCTTGCAAGACTATTCGAAAAGAGAAGGGAGTTTTTCTCTCCCGGCGTCCTGGCCAACAATCCCCCAAATAAAATTGGTCCCTCACTCCACGGCTGTTTGTAGGACACTGCTGTGAGCCTCCCACCCACAAAATACAGTTGATCCACTTTACAGTATTATCCTGTGAAACGCTTTGAGACGTCTCAACGACAGGATAAAGCTCCATAATCAATGCGAGTGTTATTACAACCTTTTATTATTTATAACTATAGAATTAATGTAACCCTGGGTTTCCTTACTCCACACGCCTAATACTAACACCTCCAAAAAAAAACCTATATTAAATTGGTCATTTTCAATCCACGACTGTTTATGTGGGGACACTGCTGTGCGCAATTGGCTCCCGCGTTTCGCCCACAAATATATACAGTCAATTCACTTTACAGTATATTCTGTGAAGCGCTTTGAGACGTATCAGCAAAGGATCAGCAAAGTCAAAGTTGAAAAGGATCAGCAAAGTCGAACAAGAGTAATTACAATAATAATAATAATAATTCTTGCATTTGACATAGCGCCTTGTCACGCATTTGAGATGTCTCAAAACGCTGCCCGGAAATCTTGGCCCTGGAAAAACATGTCTATAGTGTCTTGCGTTTCACTGTACAGTCAGTATGAATATTCAAGCCATCTTCTTCTCTACTAAACTGTTACAGTACGTCCGTCTGCATCTCACTCTGATAGATGAGGTCGGTTTGTATTTCGGTGGAAGAGTAAAATCTTTGTGGAGTGTCCGCGGAAGTGCTGACAGCAACTGTTGATGTGATGTTACAATGGCAGCAACAATAAAGTTAACAGCCAGCAAACCGGTAGGAATGTAGTGACTTTACAGGGTACAGGACAAAGGCACGACAGGAACGATTGGAGTCACGCACAAGGTAATGCGAGCGAGAGAAACTATATACAGTAGAAGTTTTTCCATTCACATTGCTTATTGCGAAAACATATCCCCCAATTGAAACACTGAATTTCAATGTATCGTTTCACCAACAATATCCAATTCCCTTCTCGTCCAAGAATATTTTTCTGGCTGATACACGATAGTTCTTGGAAGAAATGTGTTGATCATAATAATAGTAATAATACAGTTATCCTTGTTTTTAGTTCAGCGCCTTATCACATCATCGTGATGTCCTGTAGCTCAGTGGTTAGATCATACACACAAGAGACCTGGGTTTGATTCCAGGCAGCACCTAAACCTTTGGCAAGTATCCTTACTCTGAACGCACCTCAGAATAATCCCTTCAGAAAACAAACAAAAAAAATTGAGTCGTTTCAATGCACGACTGTTTGTGGGGGACGTTGCTGTGCGCAATTGGCTGCCGCGTTTCGCCCACACATATATACACGTTAAAGACAATTCGCTCTCCAGCATATTCTGTGAAGCGCTTTGAGACATCTAGAAAACGTGGAAAAACGCGACTTCAAAACGCGAGGTTTGCTGTTGTTGTTGTCTCCAAGTGCTTCGCGGGATATGCTGTAAAAGTGACTTGACTTGTGCATCTGTCAGTTGGTCAAGATTCAACTGAATTCCAAAAGCAGACAACTGCAGCCTGGTTGTAATTTTTAAAAAAGAAATACACACACATATGCACACGCGCATATATATATATATATAGCTGCAAAATACCAACATGTGACAAATCAGCAATCGACTTGAGGCGGAGATTATTTCCACGTGAGAGAGAGAGAGAGAGAGAGACCTATCCCGAAGGGATAACTGTTAATAACACCGGTTTGGAAAGAAGTTTGTCATAATTGTTGAACAGTTGGTGCATTCTTGCGAGCGGTGGGCGATGTCAGCAGCTGCTCGCGCGGCGCATGGTGCCTCCTGTTGAAAGAGAAGAAAACAAGTCGAGTCCTGTGGTTATTCACATGTGATGAGAAATGTGCTAAGAATGGCTCTCGGTGGTCGAGAGAAACGACGGGTTTGTTCTAAAAATACCCACCGGGGTGGGGGGGGGGGGGGGTGAGGGGGGGGTATTTCAAGGGTATTTCCAACTCTGATAACCTCTGTGGAAATACCGAGTACTGGCTTTCAACCCCAGTCTTTTCTGAGTTTGGTGGGTGATTCAACCACGCCCCCACCCACCCCACCCCACCCCACCCCACCCCACCCCACCCCACCCGGGTTTTATCGCACTCATACTTTCACCAGATACTGGAGAAATTAAACATAATATTAGAAAAAAAAAATCCCCGCATTTGATATAACGCTTTCCACGTCTTCTGGACTGAATTGACTGCGGATTTGTGGGCGAAACGCGGCGACCGAATGAGCATGGCGGCGTCCCCCAAACAGTCGTGGTTTGAAGCGACAAACTTTTTGTTACTGGTTTTATTTTGAGGGATTATTATCAGGCGCGCGTGTGTGTGTGTTTGTGTGTGTAGAGTAAGGAAAGTTGCCCAAGGTTTTCCCCTGACCTGCCTGCGTATTGAATGAACCCAGGTCTCTCGCGTGTGAGGCACGTGCTCTAATCACCGAACTACAGGACTCCTATAATTAGACTTCAATTTTTTTTATATAGGGTTTGGCACTGTGCACATATGGGGCATAATCTTAAATTTATTTTTAATTTTGTGAGTAAAATATTTTTAATTTTGTGAGTAAAATATTTTTAATTTTGTGAGTAAAATATTTCAAGCGCTGTGGGTGGAGGTGGGGGGAGTGTGTGTGTGGGTGTGTGTCGCTATGCAAATGCAAGTTATTGTTGTTCATTTTAAAGCATTTTAAAGTTCTTTCTCTCTGTAGGAAACGTTTTTAGGACATTTAAGAGCAACTGGCGAAGCCCATCGCTTTCAGCAACCTACTGACACGGGCAAGCCAAAGGGAATGAACCCAGTCCTGAGGACATTCAACCCTGAGATGCAGAGAGAGTTTCAGTCATAACTGCTTTGCCCACATCCCAAGATGGATTAAGATAAACCAACATGGAAACATGGCACAGACTGGATTTGAAGGCTTCACTGATTCTGACCGTCGTTCTATTCAAAGCTTTGCAATTTGCGAAATAATAATAATAATCCTTGCATTTGGTACAGCGCCTGTCACAACGGGAGGAGATCGCAAAGCACCTGCACAAGAATTTACTGTGGGGTGAATTGACTCTATGCTTTGTGGGCGAAACGCGGCAGTCAATTGCGCGGAACTGCGTCCCCACAAACAGTCGTGGATTGAAGTGTGTGTGTGCGTGCGTGTGCGTGTGTGTGTGTGCGTGTGTGTGGAGAGTAGGGAAGTAACGTCTCATCCTGCCTGGGAATCGAACCCGGGTCCTCTCTCTGGCCGGACGAGTGCTCTAACCACTACGCTCCAGGACTCCCAATATTAACAGTCACCTCGAAGCTCGAGGAAGGAGAGAATCTCCAGATGGAAAGAGTGGCCGCGCATGAACGCAACTGAAGTGAGGGACGTGTGGGGAGGTTAGACGCTTTCCACTTTGCTCTTACCCGGGCGGCTGACACCAATGCAACACTTTACCTCTCCCCCTCCCCCCCTTGCCCCCTCCCCCTCCCCATTCCACGCCACCCACCCCTCCTTTCTCTAACCAATAACTTCAGACCTGACCAAGCCACATTGAGCAGTGGGGCTCCTGTAGTTCAGCGGTTAGAGCGCTCGCCTTACAAGCGTGAGACCTGTGTTTCGAATCCAGGCAGGTCAGGGCGAAACCTTGGGCAAGTCTCCTTACTCCACACACACGCCTAATAATAATCCCTCCCCCCCAAAAAAAACACAATAATAAAATTGGTCATTTCAATCCACGACTGTTTGTGGGGGACGCTGCTGTGTGCAATTGGCTGCCGCGTTTCACCCACAAATATACACAGTCAATTCATTTTACAGTACATTCTGTGAAGCGCTTTGAGACGTCCAGAAGACGTGAAAAGCGCTGCATCAAATACAAGGATTATTATTATTATTATTATTGTCTCTTACAAGAGATACTTAGTGATGTACTGAGGGATACGAGTGAAATGATACATTTAGCGATAATAATGGTTACCCCTGCGCTTGATACAGCGTCTTATAATGTAGTTGACTTGTCTCAAAGGAAAGTGCAGTCACTGTGTATTTGTGAGAGAACCCAGGCCGCCGATATTCGCACAGCTACGGCTCACCAACAAACTAGCGGGAAACAAATGATCGTATATTATTGGGGTGGATGGAACTGTGACAGATAAAATTCACCACTTTCTGCCCACACCCTTCTACAAACCTCACGCACACGCACACACGCGCGCACACACACACATACACACACATGCGCACGCATAGTCTGGCACAGGAACCTTTGCGTCCTCTGCCCCTTATTAGCTACGTTTATCAGTCAATATCAGAAATGACACGAGGGTGGGGGGGGAACAATAGCAGTGGTTCCCGCAGTGACAGACAGACAATCGGAAAGGTCACATTCTGCACGTTTGGGAATCGTGACGATAAAGTGACTGTACGTTTATTACTGTTTTTTTTGACAGTTTTACATTTTTTTTACTGCCTGGCGCAAATTGGCTGCCGCGTTTCGCCCACAAATATACAGTGAGTTCACTCCACAGTATATTCTGCGAGGTGCGATTCCCAAACTTCCAACTGGTGGTTCCTGTAGCTCAGCAGTTAAAGCAATCGCTTCGCAAGCGAGAGACCTGGGTTTGATTGCCGGCCAGGGAGAAACCTTGGTCAAGTTTCCTTACTCCACATGCCTGATGATAATCCCTCAAGAAAATAATAACAATAATAATAATAATAATAATCCTTGCATTTGATATAGCGCGTTTTTCACATCTTATCGACGTCTCAAAGCGCTTCACAGAATATACTGTAGAGTGAATTGACTGTACATTTTTGGGCGAAACGCAGCAGCCGATTTGCGCCCCGCAGTAGAAAATGTGAAACTGTAAAACAAAATTAAAGATAGATTGGTCGCTTCAATCCACGACTGTTTTTTTCGAGACGCTGCTGTGCGCAATTGGCTGCTGCGTTTCGCCCACAAGAAGACGCATTCGATTCATTTTACAGGACATTCTGTGAAGCAGTTTGAGACGTGGCGAAGGTGTGGGTTGGGACGTGGACCCACAGGCATGGATTGCAGCGACCAAATGATAGATTTTATGACTCTGCCAGGCGTTAAACGGAGCACCTGCCCGATGCTTCTCCTCAGCCTGTTTGCTCAGGAATCCACAGGTCTTATTGCTCTGGGGAACTGGAGCTTTGAATACATTCAGCTGTTCGCTCTTAACCTCTGCTCCCTCACACCAGAATAGATTTACAACCTCGTCACTGTCAAGCGATCCGGGGCGGGATCGCACGTGATCACACGTGAAGGGCGTTAAACGAAATGCAAGGTGTCAGTGTCGTTGTTGTTGTTGTTGTTATCACAGTTGGCCTGTCTGTCAAAATGCCATCGTTGAGGCAGGTCCTGTCTCAACGAGAGCTACATCAGCTGCCTCACCAGTCACCACAACAATCCTCGCGAAAAACGGTGGCACACGGCATCACCCACAGTAAATAAAGTCTTCAAAAGAGTGTTGTCCGTTAAACGTCCAGTCCGGTTTCTCTCAATGTTTTGCCCCACTGGGTTGGAAACTCGTGGCATTTCAGTAAGTTTCCCTGAGGTTAGGTGTCTATTAATAGGCTGGACATGCAAATAGAAGCCTTCTGACTACTGGCTGATCCTTTGATTCTTTTACAACCTGTTTGTGTAGCACAGGGCAGTCATTTCTGTTTCCTCATCTTATTTCACTTCCTTGTCCGCGCATCCACCCGTCCGCTAATCGTTTCGCTGCATTCCGGTTACCGTCTCCCTCGTCAACGTTTTCTCCGACGGTTTCTCCTCCTCGCCTCCTCCTTCCTTCACGGGAATGCAATAATAATAATATTAACAATCCTCGCACGGGACAGAGTGCTCTTCGTGTCCTCTCGACGACTCGGAGCGCTTCGCAGAATGTACCGCAAAGTGAATTGACTGTGTGTATCTGTGGGCGAAACGCAGTGGCCAATTTCGCACAGCGATTGTCCCACAAACAGCCGTGGATTGGAGCGACCAAATTCTTATTGTATTTTTTTTGGCGGGTTGATTATCGCGCGCGCGGAGTAAGGAACCTTGCCCAAGGTTTCGCCCCCCCGACCTGTCAGGGATCGAACCCAGGCCTGTCTCACTTGCGAGGCGAGGCGAGCGCTCTAACCACTGAGCTACAGGATTCCCAACAAGGAATAAATATTAGCAATAAGTAGGAATCATAATCCTTGCCATTTGATGCAGCCTCTTTGGTGTCAGGGGATGGGGGGGAACGTCTCAAAAACGCAAAGCCCCTCGATGGTTTGGGTGTTCGATAAGATTTTCTGCCACGAGAGGAAATAATCTCGCTATTCGAAGAAAAAAAAAATTTGCTCGGGCAATTCCCTAGCCCTGCCGAACAAAATAGTACTGTGTGACATCGCACGTGAAAAGCCAAGTTACGTGGAAATCGAGCTGTCGCACATTTAAAAAAAAAAAGAGGAACTTTGAGGCTGTTTGATATCGACAGGAGACTGATCACAAGTTTGTGGGCTGAGCGTTCTGTACAATCAGCCTGCCCTGAACAGCTGCAGCCTCTGCAAAGAGGATTTCCCCCTATTCCGAGAACCGGGTGGGTTTGAGAATCTGTTTAAACGCAACAGTTGGCGCTGGGCTGTTTACAGCATCGGCTCGTTGCTGAGAGTAACTTGTTGCTGAGAGTAACTTGTTGCTGAGAGTAACTTGCTGCTGATCAGCGGTCAGCACGAGGTTCAGGAGGGAGATCCGTGGCAGATGAAAGACACGTGTTGTTTCAATGTGAGCTCGCTTGAATGCCTCCATTGTGGTACCAAACTTCACCCGCGCCCATCAACTTAACGGTCGTCCGACTTTCAGAGGCTAATTCTCACACCTCTCTCTTCGTGGAGTTCCCGTAGCTCAGCGGTTAGAGCGCTCGCCTCGCAAGAGAGAGAGAGAGATCCTGGGTTCGATATTCCCGGCCAGGGCGAAACCTCGGGCAAGTTTCCTTACGCCACACGCTTGATAATAATCCCCCAAGGAGGAAAGAAAATACAATAAACACTTCACAATCCACGACGGTTTGTGGGACACTGTTTGCGTGCAATCGGCTGCCGCGTTTCGCCCTCAAAATGTACAGTCAATTCACTTTACAGCCTATTCCGTGAAGGGCTTTGAGACAGCCAGATGTGTAAAGCCGTATATTAAATGCAAGGATTATTATTATAATATTATAATAATTATTCTAATAATAATATTATTATTGGTTAAAAACACACACACACACATATACACACATACAATTGAAGGGAAAATTCCACATGGGTCTAGATTTACTCTATTTTGACTCAGCGTTCCGTTTTGGGCCAATTCCTGAAAGCTGGTCTTCAGTTTGCCATCGGTTTTCTCCTTTGCACATTCTCAAGAGAAGCTTACACAAATGGCGGCCGGCCTCCACTGCATAATCGTCAAGTTGTAGCAGATAATCTGCTCTCTCCGAACAAAAGATCCTGATTATATAGTCTTAATGGTTAAATACAGTCGGCTCTATTTGCTGTTCCTCTCGAGACAAAGGCCGACTTTTGTCGAAAGAAAGCAAATTTCCTTTTTCATTTGAACCGTGAAGATTCTCGGCTGGGTCTCTCGCAACCCAGAACAGCGGCAGAGATAACCAGAGATAACCAGAGCAGAGATAATATAAAACGACGCTCTGTCTTAGCCCTGTCCCAAACAAACATGACACCTTTTGTCTCATCTGTGCTCATCGGTCTCACCGGAATGACTTTTCCAACCCCCAACCCCCGACCCCCCGGGGAGGTCGCTCTGACCACTGTCGCTCAGTGGTCAGAGCGCTCGCCTTACAAACGTGAGAGACCTGTGTTCGAATCCAGGCAGGTCAGGGCGAAACCTTGGGCAAGTTTCCTTACTCCACACGCACACACACACCTAATAATAATCCGTTCCAAAAGTAAACTCACACAATAAAAATGGCTTATTTTCAATCCACGCCTGCTTGTGGGGGACGCCGCTGTGCGCAATTGGCTGCCGCGTTTCGCCCACAAATATATACAGTCAGTTCACTTTACAGTATATTCTGTGAAGCGCTTTGAGGCGTCGATAAGATGTGAAAAAGCGCTATATCAATCATTATTACCTTTCATCTGTTCTTTAGCGGTTGTTTGCTGCCACCTTGTGTCACATTAGAGGCACTACAACACAATGACTTTTCATAGCAGAGTGGTGAATACTGCAGGAAAGGAGTGAACTGAATCTAATTTTGATGTTTTATTTTGAATTCAAGATGATTCAGACTCGAGTAAGGAAACTTCCCTGAGGTTTTGCCCTGTCCAGGAATTGAACCTGGGTCCTCTTGCTTGCGAGGCGAGTGCGCTAACAAACTACGCCATGAGACTCAATTAATACTATGCCTACAGAGAAACAACCACAGAAACAACTCGTACTTATATAGTGCCCTTCACATAATGTCTTGACACATTTTTTAGAGTGGAGTTCCTGTAGCTCAGTGGTTAGAGCACTGGGGGAGTGTTTGATAGATGACTCAAGTTCTTTTTGGATGCGTTTTGAAAGCACATTTTGTGATCTGAAACCATTAAATCCCAGAGAAATTTTGATTTGATGACTTGGTTTACAACCATTTTCCATGTACCTTGTAAAAAGCGAATTCTTTAGCTGGTATTAACATCGAACAGGCTAAAATTAGTCACCCCATGTAGAATTAATCCACTCAGTCGATTATGTCACCAAGGACACGGCATGCTGCTCAGTGGATTTATTTTTCCAGGCAGGTTTGAATTAAATGGACAAATTGAGTAAGTCTGAAATGAAACAGCTTGGTGTTGGCTGGCACTTTCGTCCATTTAATTGACCCACAGGTTGCCTGTAAAGGCGACGTGGAGACTGTGTGCAAATGCTCACGCCTGCTCCCAGTGCCATTAGAACATCGATTTGAATAACTTGAACAACGAGTCCGGGATTTAACCATTTAGCCATTACATCAAATTTGTGGAGCCCAGTAAAATCTCACCTCTCAATCTCAAATCTCACCTCCTTTTTGATCGTGCTTGCGGTCACCTCCACCCTAACCTCTCCCCCCCCCCCCGTCTCGGGGAGGGGGGGGCGGTCACACTCCACCACTATTAAGCTCTCTGGGACGCTATCCTGTGTGAAAGGAGCTATATAAATGCCAGTTGTTGTTGTTGTCGTTGTAGAGTACTTGCTTTGCAAGCGAGAGGACCTGGGTTCGATTCCCGGCAGGGCGAAATGTTACATAGGTTTCCTTACTCCACGTTGCCTCTGCTTAGCTAACAGTAACCAGGGGTTTGGTTGTCGATTGGCGGATTGCTTTCCCGGGGGTAATAATTCCTGAAAAGAAATAATGAATCGTTTTTTTTCACAAACGCGTGTTTCTCTCCAGAGTTGAACCTTTCGGTGGTCTGCGTGAAACGTAAGCCTGAATTGTAATCGTAATCCCAGAAGCAACGTCATCCTAATCTAAATTCAGATGCTTAAACAAAGTCAAGATGAGGTGGAAGATGTAGATAAAAGATACACAGCATTAAGGCTCCACACTGTGTCTCATCCATCAACAATGCTGCCTTTGTGAGCTCTGTCTATAGTATAGATGTGGGTGTTTTAAACAATCCTCCATTGTGAAGAGTATTTTCAAACCATCGCTGATTTGTTTTACGATTAATTGTTCTACTGGGCTTCCCTCTCTCTTCGTGCCTCTGTCACTTCCGAATAATGTAAATACTAACAGACTGACGACTTTTTTTCAAGCCTTCTTTCCAATGCTTCATTTCCCCGGGCCCTCCCCCTCCCCACTTATTTCAAGTGACACGTTGCGATAAATTGCTCGCTAATAGTCTCCTCGTTAAACGCTGCTTTGCGATGGTTATTTCCAGTACTCGTGTTTTTTCGGGTCTCTGCTTAATTATCTTTTGTGAGGATGCGGGGAAAGGAAAATGATACAGCCTCAAAATCAGCAGCAGAGAGAGAGAGGGAGAGAGAGAGAGAGAGAGAGAGAGAGAGGGGAGTGGGGGGTACAGAAAGAGGGAGTTTAAAATCAATTCGCCCACAACGGTGGCCGCACTCTGCAGTAAATCTGGTGAGGCACTTTGAGACGTCAACCCCCGCGTGAAAGGAGCTTCATCAAATGCAAGGTTATATATTAACAAAAAAACACAATAGTAAAAATTGGTCATTTCAATCCTCGACTGTTTGTGGGGGACGCTGCCGTGCGCAGTTGGCTGCCGCGTTTCTCCCAGGAATATACCGTCAATTCGCTTTACAGTATAGTCCGTGGAGCGCTTTGCGACGTCGATAAGATGTGAAAAGTGCAATCAATCAATCAATCAATCAATGAAAATTCACATTTATATAGCGCTTTTCACGTCGAGAGGACGTCCCAAGGCGCTAGGTAGGGACAAGAGCAGGGGGGGGAGGGGTCGGGGCAGGATGAAGGAGAGTAGGAAAATTGACTGTATATTTGTGGGCGAAACGCGGCAGCCAAATTGCGCACAGCAGCGTCCTACAAACAGTCAAATAGGTGGGATTAAGGGAAAAGGGGGGGGAAAGATGGAAAGATTTACTATACCAAATAGCAAGGATTATTATTATTATTCTAATGCAGAACCCATTCCCATCGATTGCAAATAAACCAGTGAAAAAAAAGCCTGATTGCTACAAGCCCAGCGGGGGTGGGGCGGGGGGGGGGGGGGGTGGAAGCATTTTGAGAAGCTAACGGGGGAATTGAGCAATGGGTAGGAGTTCATCTGCAAATAGTTGGCAAAATATTTCCACCGATAAGCAAATACGTCATCGAGGCTGAGAGTTCCTTCAAGCCTCGCAGTAACACATCGATCCGCTCAAAATGCTAGGAGTGATTTGTGGCGTCAGATTTACAGTCAACGCGTTTTCTTTGAACAGCAGCTCATCGAGGGAGAAGCATCAGTGAAATTGTGGGGTCATTTTTTTGTTGGGGGGGGGGGGGGGGGGGGGGGGGGGGGGGGGGGGGGGGGGGGGGGGTGCCGAGAATATTCTTTTATTTCCAAAAGGAATGTTAGCTGTTTTTCCAGTGGATGGCAACTGCTGTCGCCTATTTTTCTTTGAGCTCTCGCTGTGGTGTACGTCAAACCTCCCGCACGCGTAACCTTAACCCCAACCTCACCCACACTTCACAGAACACTTTCTGCCTTTGTAGTAATAATACAGTAACGATAACACTCCTTGTGCTGTATTTGATGTCACGCATTTCGCATTGGGAGGATGCCTCGAAGCTCTGCCGAGGATTTACTGTGGGGGAAGAAAGTGTGGTGAGTGTTTAGTCTATCGGTGCACGTTTGCGCGCAGCCCCGCGAACGGCCGTGAAGTTGACGCCCAATCCTGTCTGAAACCTATCTAGCCTCTCAGTTGGACGACGGCACACTAGGCTGTAGAATTCTACTGTTTGGTCACAAGCCAAGTCAGTTCACGCCAAACACCGCGGACTTTAGTCGCTCTCGGGACTACATTGAGAGCACCGGAGAGACTCAGTCGGCGTCACGTCCACGACGATGGGAGTTTCTGCGACAGTCATTGAATCCTTTCAACCGGGGGTGAGGCCGATAAAAACCTTATCAATCATCTTTAGAGATCGTGTTGCCGTTTCCTCTTTAAATCTATCCCACTCCAGCCACCCCCCCCCCCCCTCCCCCCCCCACCACCACCACACCCCTCCCCACCACCCCCACCTTCTGTAGTTCCATCCTTTACATTTCAAATTCAAAGATCCTCGTCCTCACTTCCAAGGCCAGTCTCGAGACTCTCCTCTTCAATTGTGCCTTCGTCCGCTTTCCCAACTCTTTCCCTCCCCCCCCTCCCCCCCTCCCCCCCCCCCCTTACTGCAGCTCGGAGTGAAGGCAGACACTCACTCCCAGACCTTCGCCCAGACTTCAGCTTTCATCTAAAGTTTGACCTCTCACTGTGATACTTCCTTCATCTCAGAGCCGGGGCCTGATTGTCAGGCATTGACAATCCACAGCCTGATGCAGGATCGTATCTGCGTTCGTTAATCTAATAATAATAATAATAATAATACTGGACATGCATTTGTAGCTCGGTGGTTAGAGCGCTCGCCTTACAAGCGAGAGACCTGGGTTCGATTCCAGTCAGGTCAGGGCGAAACCTTGGGCAAGTTTCCTTACTCAACACGCCTACATAATAATAATCCCTCGACAACAAAACACATCGGTCATGTGGGTTGGTAACGCTGCTGCTGCTGCGTTTCGTCCATTCACTTTGCAGTGCCTTCTGTGAAGCGCTTTGAGACGTCTAGAAGATGTGACAAGCGCTGTGTCAAATGCGGGGATCGTTATTCTTATTCCTATTATATTGTGTTTGACGCTGCACCCTTACCGTGCGTGGAGACTGTCTCAAAGACGTTTCGAGGGATGTCTTGTTAAAGTGGATTCATCGTGGGCGAAACTCAGCAGCGAAGCAACGTCACACAAACAGCCGTGATTTGGGGGGGGGAGTGACCCATTTCATTTTGTCCGAGGGAACCTATCGGCCCCAGGGCATCGGGTGAAAGAAACTCCCTCCCTCCTCCCCCGTGATTCAGGAACCTTAACGTCCACCTTTAGAGCTTTAGGCTGACACTGTCGTGCGGTATATTGACGTTCACAAAGATTGAAACGCCCCCACACCCACCCTGGTCCTACTTCCTGTTGACCCATTTTTGGTGGCGGCCGTGGCTCTTTCAAAGAAGGTCACTCGGGGGAAACGGTATTTAATTTTGGAGAGAGAGGGGTGCTGATGGTAGACGGGAGAGGCAGTGGGTCCAGCAATAGTGAAGCTCGTGTAGCTCAGGGGTTAGAGCGCTCGCCTTACGAGCGTGAGACCTGCGTTCGAATCCAGCAGATCAGGGCAAAACCTTGGGCAAGTTTCCTAACTCCACACACACACACACACACACACACACACACGTCCTAATTCACCCCCCCCCCAAAAAAACAAACCCCACAATGATAAATATTGGTCATTCAATCCAAGACTGTTTGGGGGACACTGCCGTGTGCACAAACTATTATTTTTATTATTTGAAAAGAACCGAAAGCCCTAGGCCTTATCACGTCGCACCTCCATTGTCAGCCACAACAAGGTAGAATAACAATCTGCGCGTGAGATAAAGCACGTTTCTGGCAAGTTCATCCCAAACTTTCTCGTGGTTAATCGCTGTCAAATGCACTGTCAATATTTTTGCAGGCGATTCATGAATCGTGCCGAAGCCAAAAGGGGCCAACAGTACACCCACAAACAGTTACGGATTGAGCGATCAAATGATTATTATTACTGTTGTTATTATTATTTTCTCACCTCGATGGGCTGTTTGCGAACAAAATGCTGTGCGCAAACCAGCTGCTGCTACTTTTCACCCACAAAACCCACAGTCACTCCACGTTGCAGAGCTTCCTGTGAAAACGCCTCGGGACGTCTGATGAAAGCGCCCTATCAAGTACTTTTCGCCCACAAATACACAGTTCATTTTCCTACTTTCCTCCCCCCCCCAAACTCCGTGAAGCACTTTGGGACGTCGATAAGACGTGGAAAGCGCTGTGTGTATAAACTGAAGGATTACTTGCTTACTTACCGGCAAGGATCATTATTACTATTACTACATTAATATTACGCCAGCTTCAGTATTTTATTATGATGATGATGATGATGATGAATTATATTTCTCTCTCTCTCTCTCTCTGGCACACACAGGGTTAACCAGACATCGCCTTTAAAGAGTTAAAAACGGGAACAAGGGTGGAGAGAAACTACACCCTTCCCCTTTAAGAAATGTGACGTCAATTTGACGCCGTGAGGTAGGAGGGGGGGGGAGGAGCTTGGCTTTGACGTCATCACGTTTGTTTCCAGTGCAAACCCTCACCAGCAAACTGACTAAATTGGGAATTCACCACAGATTTGTGTTTGTTTTTCTCTCTGATTTCCCCCCCCCCCAAAAATATATATATATATCTATCTTAAAACATTTTGGATTGAAGTTAGGGAGAGAGAGAGAGAGAGATAGACAGAGAGATAGAGAGAGATAGAGAGAGATAAAGAGATAGAGAGATTAGGGGCTAAAGACTGTAACTAGAAGGGAGGGCTTTTTCCATCTCTTTTTTTCCTCTCTCACTCACTCATTCACTCACTCTCTCAACACACCGTTGAATCGTTGAGGGGAGGAAGGTGAGAAAGGAGAGAGAGAAAGAGAGAGAGAGTGAGAGAGAGAGAGGAGAGGGTCTAAAGGGCTGTATAACATCTCTAGAAGGGAGGGCTTTTCCATCTCTTTTTTTTCTCTCACTCGTTGAAGTGGGGTGGGGGGGGGAAGGGAGAAAGGAGAGAGAGATGAGAGGGGAAGACAGAGGGAAGGGAAGAAGAAAGAAAGAAAGAAAGAAAGAAAGAAAGAAAGAAAGAAAGAAAGAAAGAAAGAAAGAAAGAAAGAAGGGTTGGAGAAAAGGAGGAATGTAAAATTCTAGAAGGGAGAAGGCATTTTTCTCTCTCTCTTCCTTTTTCACTCTCACTCTCTCGAAGCACATTGGAGTGGGGGAAGGAGAGAGAGAGAAAGAGAGAAAGAGAGAGAGAGAAGAAGAAGAAAGGAAAGGGTTTATTGAGAGAGTTTTGGGGTCAAATCTCCTAGAAGGAGGTGAGGGGGGGGGGGGGGGGGGGGGGACAGGAGAGGAGAGGGTCCTTTTTTCCTCTTGTTTTTGTCTGTCTCAACAAATTATTGGAGTGGGGAGGGAGGGAAGGAGGGAAAGGAGGGGGGGGGGAGGTGTGTGTGGGGGAGAGGGGGGGGGGGGGGTGGGGGGGGGTGCTGAGCCTGTGGAAAAAACTCATTAGGAGGGTTCATTTCTTTTTGAATTGATTGAAATATCTACTGTATATATTTGCCCCCCCCCCCAAAAAAAAAAGAAAGAGAGAGAGGAGGGGAGGGGGAGAGAGTGAGAAAAGGGGGAATTGGCAAAGAGAGAGGGAAAGAAAAGAGAGGGAGGGAGGAGGGGTTGAAAAAATTCTCAAAGAGAGAAAGAGGAGGAGGGAGGGAGAGACTGAGAAGTGGAGGGGAGGGAGGAGAAGTTTTTTTTTTGGGGGGGGGGGTGGGGGGATGGAATTGGCAAAGTAGAGAGGAAGAGGGAGGGGGGGGAACAAAAGAGGAGGAGGGAGGAGAAAAGGGGCCTGTGTAGGGGGGGGGAGGAGGAGGAGGGAGGAAAAATCAATCTGTGTGTGTGTGTGTCTCTCTCTCTCTCTCTCACCCTCTGATCTCATCTGAAAGCCACTTTACTTTTGACTACCTAACACAACACACACACACACATAACACAAGGGTGGAGGTGAATCTACTGGGTTGTGTGTGTGTGTGTTGTGTTTGTGAACTGCAACTTTTTTATTGGTTACAAAGTGTCCTCCTCTCTTCCTCTGTCCTCTTCCTCTCTTTCTCTCTCTACCCTCGTCCTCTCTTTCTCCCTCTCTCTCTCTCTCTCCCCTAGTCCTTTCTTTCTCTCTCTCTCTCTCTCCCCTAGTCCTCTCTTTTCTCCCCTCCTCTCCCCCCTCCCTCTCCCTCCTCTCCTTCCCTTTTGCCAACACATGTTGACCAACAGGGATCCTCAGCCATTGAAACAGATCATGGAGCCACCAGCCACAATCTATCTGCCTCCCCACCACCAGCCCCCACCTCCTGCCTTCCCTGCACCAAATCTGCACCCCCCACCACAGAGAGCAGGGGTACAGACCAAGAAGAACGCCATCACCGACGAGTACAAAGTCACAGCCCAGGTCTTGGGACTGGGCATCAATGGCAAGTTTTGGAGTGTTTCAGTAAGAAGACTGGAGATAAATTCGCCCTCAAGGTAAGCCAAGACAGCCAGTCAGTCAGTCAGTCAGTCCTTGGCTTTTTTTTTATCAAAAAATCTTATTTAAATAATCTTGTCTTTTTGAGTATGTCTCCATAATCTGTGTCTCTCTCTGTAATTTTATATGATGTGTTTTGTGTGTGTGTGTGTGTCTGTGTATATTATTTTTTCTATATGTATATTTATATCAATATTATGTATGAGAGAGTGTCTGTATGGAAGGGGTGGGGGGGGGGGGAGGGAGAGAGAGAGAGGAGGAAGGGTGAATCATATACTGTATGTATGTTATATAGACTGAAAGTATGTATATATAGCCTTTGTTAATTTTCTATCACCACTCTCCTCCTCCCCCCACCACCACCAAAAAAAATAAGGTATGTTTCTTTCAGTCCTGCAGCATATCTATCTGTAACTATCTAGCCAACACCCACCCACCCAAATCCACCCAAATCCACCTACCCACCCACCCAAATCCACCTACCCAAACCCACCCAAATCCACCTACCCAGTACCTTCCCAGAGTTAATTGATTCAATACTCTAAAAGTATTATATAAGGTCTCAAATTCCCTCCAACCAAATTCATTTATGTCTGGGCAGGATTGTTTAGTTGTGTGTGTGTGTGTTGGGGGCTTAGCAAGGGAGGAAGAGGGGGGAAAGGGAGGTAACTCCAAACCACTTTTTGGAAACTGCCAACCACAGTTACACCGTAGAGTCAGTAGCTCTTAAATTGGAAAATGGTAGTTTTTGTTTTGCTGCTAACTTGTCATTTCACTCTACATCTGTTAAATCCCCGCGTGTGCGAGTGTGTGTGTGTGAGAGAGAGAGAGAGAGATTAGTGACTGGTATCTGAGCTGTCTGAGGAACTTGCAACTGACACAGGTGAAAGGTTAAATTGTCATCTTAGTATCAGGCAGGCCCTTGTAGGGAAGGAAATGGTGTTCTGTACATTTCTTTTGTTGAAAGGTTTGTGTGTGTGTGTGTGTGTGTGAGTTTCTGTCTCAAACTGTTTAAATTCAGAATATGTGAACCCCCTTTCACCCCCCCTCCCCCCCCCTACCCCTCCCCAGTGTAGCTTCAGCAAGTTTCCCCCCCATCACGCCCCCTCACCCCACATCCCCTCCGCTAGAAAGTACGGGTAGTTGCCTTTTTGTTTGGAACTGATTTTGACCCATTATTTGCAGTTTGTTTTTTGAGGGGGGGGGAAAAACACACACACACACACACATCTTCTGGAAACGTGCTCTTGCTCCCTAGTTTATTGTGAAAGTGAAATGAATGGTATGTGGGCAGAAAGACAGACAGTCTACCAAAAGCCAGCCAGGTTCCGCACATGTGCACACACCACAGTACCCTCTTCTTGTTCCGTCCATTGGATCCACAATATATATATATGTGTGTGTGTGAGTGGTTTTTTAAAAAAATCAGCAACTCCTTTGAAGTCTAATTATAGTTGAACTTTGAGGCCCTGTCGTGTTGGGTCTGATTTTTCTGCTGGTTTTTACAGCTAGAATTGTACCTACCCCTCCGCACACACACACACGCACATACGCGCACACACACACACTTTTAGAGCGGAGACGGTCGAGAGGAGATTGAATCAGGAGGTGTTCTGAGGGGTTTTGATTGAATAAATCGGGAGAAACTGTTTGGCCGAGGACACAAAGTTAAGATATTTGGCAAAAACAACAGAAAGGGAGATGAGATCTTTTATATAACAAAACGCACACAGAGAGAGAGAGAGAGAGAGAGAGAGAGTTGTTGCGATCTGGAATGCACTGGCCTGAAAGTGTGGTGGAAGCGGATTGAATAATCCTTTACAGGGGGGAATTGTATATATATATATATCTACTTGAATGGGGGGTGGGGTGCGCGGAGGGGGGAAGATTGCAAGGTTGTGGGAACGAGATGGTAGCTCTCTCAAAGCTCCCTCCCTCGCGTGTACGCGAGTGACCTCCTTCTGTGCCTTTAGGTTCCGTGATCCAGAGACGTGTCTTTTAAGTGCAGAGAGAGAGAGAGACAGAGAGAGAGAGGTGACCTGTGAACTGTGGCGGCCACACGTTTAGACCGCGATGGTCATTTGCTGGGCTGGGGTGACGCTAATTTGTGTGGCACACATTTCCATACAATTCTGCTCCATCATATATATTTACGTATTGCACTATACACACATATATATTTATATATACACACACACACACACACATACACACACACACACAGTTCCCATGTAGCCATTTGTGCTAATACCTGTTAGTTTATTCTGTGGTTATGCTTTGTGTCATTTTACCTTTCTAGTTTGCTTGTTTCCTACTCTGCGATTTATTTTGAATTTAGCCACTTGCGACATCTACCCGATTTGAAAGGGGCTCGACAAACGTAACTTTGTTAGTGTTGGTGTTGTCGTTCGTACCTCAGAGAAAGCAACAAAGGAATCCACTGTTGCAGTGCGTCTGACCGGCCCCGATTTAGGGCTGGGAATAAGAATGATAAGAGTACTAAAAATCCTCGCATTTGATAAAAAACGCCCTTATCACGTCGTCGAGACGTCTCAAAAAAGGGCTTCGCTAATACACCGCAAAGTGAATTGACTGGGAATTGGGAAGAGAATTGTCCCGTTCGCTTCCTCCGGTCATGTCACCGAAGTTTGGGTCGTTGTTTGGCGAGCGCAATTCCAACAAGATATCTTCGTGTAACTGATAAGACCAGCGCACTTGAATGACTACCGCAGTAGTAACGGGAAGCGTGGTCTGGACTGTACAGGTTTAGCTCGGTAATCTGGGAGGCAGTTTCTGTAACCGACTCGTTGTACGTGGGTCGCCTTGTGCTGGCGTCTGGGATTAACACACCATCGCGTGGGTGTCTCAAAAGCGCTTTGTAGGATTTGCTACACGTTTAACAAAAGTGGGGGGGTTGGGGGGGGGGGGTATTTTGTAGGCGAACGCAGCGGACGATTTGCGCGCAGGAATGTCCCACAATCCAACGTTCGCAAAGTGGAGATGAGTTCCAAGCGATTGCAATATTATCGTCAATGTTTAGTATAACATTACCAAATGTATATATTTTTTAAAATGCGGTCACTCGATCCACGACTGTTTGTGGGGCACTGCTTTCCCGCGTTTCGCCCGCCAGATGCGAGTCAGTTTCTTTACGGTATATTCTGCCTCGCTCCTTCAGACGCGTTGAACGCTCGATAAAGCGTGAGGACATCGAAATGCGAGGATTATTATAAAAGCTAATTGAGTCTTTGGTGCGTCGGACACACGCTGGCTCATGCACACCTTCCAAATGAGTCACTCACCTGCAACTTACACTATTCAAATACTGAGGCGTGTTAGCTAATCAGGGTTGCATCTGCTTTGAGTGAACGATTTAATGCCTGTTATTAGCAGTCGGGGATGTGTGGAGCTCCTCAGTGGTTAGAGCACTCGCCTTACAAGCGAGTGACTTGTGTTCGAATCCAGGCAGGTCAGGGCGAAACATTGGGCAGGTTTCCCTTCTCCACACACACACACCCCTAATAATAATCCGTCCAAAGAAAACCACAATAATAAAATTGGTCATTTCAACCCGCAGCTATTTGTGGGGGACGCTGCTGTGCGCAATTGGCCGCTGTCTTTCGCTCACAAATAAACAGTCAATTCACTTTACAGTATATATTCTGTGAAGCGCTTTGAGACGTGAAAAGCGCTATATCAAATGCAATGATTGTTAATATTATTATTTAGTTCAGTCTGGCAGAGCTGTCAATTTTTTGTGACCGCTCGCCAACCCCCCCCCTCCCCCCACCACACACACACACACACACACAGGAAGTTGTGCATCTTTTATCCCCTTCCTCTCGCTCTCCCTGTTGATGTTCTGGACGTATGCTTTTCAAGGCTCCATCCAGGGCCACGCCAACCGGGGCATGGGAGGTCACGGCTTCGAATCCTGTTCTGTGCTCAGTGAGTTGGCTGCGATCGGTGGGTGACTGGTGCCTCAAAAGTGTCGGAGCTATCTGGGAAGCGTGTAGTAACTGACGCGGGTGAAAGAGGCAGCTGTCGTTGACCCTAGTATCCCTCGCTTGAGGGAGGAAAAATCGACCAGGGTTTCCTTTCTTAATGATGATGAGAATAAGAATAATGATCTTTGCGTTTGATATAAAGCCTTATCATGTCATAGAGGCATTTTATTTGTGTGTGTATCTATATATATATATATATATATATATGTGTGTGTATGTATATATATAAAAAGTGAATTGACTGTATATCGTGGGCGAAACGCAGCAGGGAGATATCCTACAAACAGTCATAGATTGAGTGAATAAATTGTTATTTATTTATTTGGAGGGATTATTACCTCCGTAAAGTGATCCACTGATCCGACTAACAACCGGGTTCCTACTTACCGGGAGGTAAACAGAGGTGTGTGGAGTAACAAAACTCTCCGAAGGTTTTGTCCTGCCTGGGAATTGAACCCGGGTTTATCGCCTGCGAGGCGGGCGTGCTTCCAGGTCTTCTAAACGTCTCAAAGCGCTTCACAGCATGTACTTTAAAGTTCATTTGACAGTATACTTGTGGGAAAAACGCTGTAACCAATTGCGCCCAGCTGCGTTCCTCACAAACAGTCGTGGGTTGAAATGACCGATTTTATTATTGTTGTGGGGGAGGAGAGATTATTACTATTAGGCGTTAGTGTTAGGATCCATTACGCAATATGTAAATAGAGATGTATCACATTCTATGGATAAAGGAAATGACAAATTGTCCTATTTGTATAATTAACCAATATAAAGGATTTCCTTAACCAACCCTCTCACTCCCTCTGCTAATATCGTGATTGTGGTGTGCGATAACGCTCACTGCTAGTGTTCACTCGTGCATAATACTGTAATACATTTCTCGCTATGGATCCTCTCCCCAGAGAGATTTTAAAAAAAATACCTTCAAAAGAGGCGAGGGTTATTGTTGCACGTTTCATTGCGTTAAACACTGAATGTTTGGGATCGCAAATGAAAACCTAAACAGAGGCCACACAATACCGAAACAGTAACACCTTTTCAGTAACGCTTTGGTTTGGGGGAAATGGATACCCGAAACGACTCTTTCAGTACTGAAAGTTTGCGATTCAAATAAAGAAACATACTATGTTTTGGAAATTCAAGTAAATCTTTTCCCACCCACCCCCCCACCCACCCACTTCAATTCACAGCATGTCGCAGATTAACTTGATGGTAAAACTATTACGCTTTGAACAAACTGGGTATATTTTTTCGCTTGAGCAGGGATAGAAAAGTTAAATTGTGTGTATTTTTACGTGCATGTCTGTATTGTGTGTGTGTCTGTGTGTGTGTCTGTGTGTGTGAGTAAAAAGACACGGCAGTGAAATGGCAGTCAGCATTCTGCAATCTCAGGCTGACCGAACTGACTTGACGATTCATCCTTCCTTTTCACTCATTAACAAACCCCGAAGTAGCCTTCAGGTCAGCCATCCAACACACACTGTCACCATCAGTTCACTCAAGTGTCAGTTTTGTCTGTATACTTTCGTATGGATCACTGGTCGTGGCTGTAAACAATCAAATTCGCTAGCGATTTTAGGAGAGTAAATTCCTGCCCTCTCTCCCCTGTGAAGGTTTAAGAGAATTATATATAACAACACGCACACACACGCTCGCTCTCTCTCTCTCTTCCTGTGTACTTTGTAACGGCCTATCTCTCTCAAGCTGTTCATTCAAACCATGAAATCTTGTCAAATATTGTTTCTCTGCCGACTCATTGTTTGCAAACTCTGTCTGCTAGGATGCAAACGAGTGTTTCTTCCCTCGTAAAAACCCGGTCACCCCATTATTCTTTATATAAAATCATTATGTTTGTTACTTCAAATGCTGGGGACTTGCTGCCGCAGGAGAGAGAGGTATAAATCTTGAGACTTGGTAACTTAACTTGGTAACCAAATCTACTGCAAACTGGAGTGACTGTGTGTTTTTTGTAGGCGAAAGGTACTATCAAAATAGACACTGATTAATTAAAAAAATTACACCCGGCATTTCATTTTGCGGGTTTAAAAATCTTGACTGTTCTGGAGTCCTGTAGCTCAGTGGTTAGAGCACTCGCCTTGCAAGCGTGAGACCCGTGTTCGAATCCAGGTAGGTCAGGGCGAAACCTTAGGTAAATTTCTTCACTCCGCACGCCTGATAATAATCCCTCCAAAAAAAAACCCACAATAATAAAATAGGTCATTTCTATCCACGGCTGTTTGTAGGGACACTGTGGGCAATACAGTCAATTCACTTTATTGAATTCACAGCATATTCTGTGAAGCGCTTTGAGACGTCTAGAAGACGTGTGAAAAGCGCTATATCAAATGCAAGGATTACTAGTATTATTATTATTCTGTTTCAAAGATTAGCAAGAAATCAACACTCTCTGGTTCCACGGGGAGCCTGTTGCATTGCACGCGCAAAGCTTTGCTGTCTGTCTGTGTCTGTCACTGATGACCGTCTTGAATCGGGGAGTGTGGGAGAGAAGGTGTGGGGGGGGAAACTGTACGTGGAATGTGGAAATGTGGCTGCGGGTAAAAGCCCCGTGGCAGGCAAATCATACAGTATTATGCCACGTGTCTGATTCGCGTAGAAACCAATCGACGTACACCAGAGCCTCCAAACCGAGCGACAGGAAATTCCGCGCACAGCCTGCAAGGTCTCTGTTTTGTTATTGCTGTGCGGATTCTCTCCCCGATACAGAGTACCCAGTCACTAGCGAGTTCAGGCACGGTTTAATAACAATACAGTAGTAATAATCCTTGTATTTGATATAGCGCTTTTCACGTCTTCTAGACGTCTCAAAGCGCTTCTCAGAATATACTGTAAAGTGAACTGACTGTTACATTTGTGGGCGAAACGCGGCAGCCAATTGCGCACAGCAGCGTCCCCCACAAACAGTCGTGGATTGAAATGCCCAATTTATTATAGTTTTTTTGGGGAGGGATTATTATCAGGCGTGTGTGTGTGTGTGTGGAGTAAGGCAACTTGCCCAAGGTTTCTCCCTGACCTGCCTGGGTTTGAACTCGGAAGAAGGCGAGTGCTCTAACCTCTGAGCTATAGGAACTCCACAAGAGCCAAGGTTTGTATGTTGTGTGGGGGTACTGCCTCAGCGTTTCATTCAAGTCCTGGCCAAAAATTAGATGAGAAGGAGGGGTCCCTCCAGGGAGAGAGAGAGAGAGTCCAGTCCGCATTCCATTCCGACAACTTATCTCTGAGATCTCCGCGGGTGAAGGGAGCTGCGTGGAATTCTCAGCCGGATTTGGAGACTCGTCAGCCCGGCGAAGGAAGGTTTTTCCCGCGTGTGTCGGATGCCCGGCCGAACGAGGCAAAACAAACGAGCTCCGTCCAAACGATACTTTTACGATACGCCAAGGCACGGAACAGTGGGGCGCAGGTTCAGGGGTGTTAAGTATAATGCCATGACATACTCCAGAAAGTAATGTATGACACACAGTGTAAATAACAAATGACTCAGAGGACTTGCCCAGAAGGGTGGCTGAGGCTGGGATGATGTATTACTTTCGGCTCAACGCTGACTGTGTTGGGAAGATAATAATAATAATCTTTGCATTTGATACTGCGCTTTTTTTTAGGTCTTCTAGACGTCTCAAAGCGCTTCACAGAATGTGCTGTAAAGTGAATTGACTGTATATTTTGTGGGTGACACGCGGCAGCCAATTGCGCACGGCAGCGTCCCCCACAAGTGACCAAATTATAATGGTTTTTTGAGGGATTATTTATTATCAGGCATGCGGAGTAAGGAAACTTTCCCAAGATTTCGCGCCTGACCTGCTTGGAACTGAACTCGGGTCTCTCGCTTGTAAGGCTAGTGCTCTAAACCACTGAGCTACAATAGTCCGCAAGCTGATGGGGGGAGTGAAGGGCCTGCGTTCTGGAGAGAGGATATCTTCTTCGTCTCTGCTCTGTATCATCATCGAGTTTTCAGTCACTAAATCCCTAACCTCTTCACCTCCCTGCGTCTAGCCGTCTCTCTTATCTGTTTTTCAAATCGCGTCTGAAAACCTGTTTGGGGACATTTCTGTGCGCAATTGGCCACCACATTTCACCCTGAAAATAAAGAGTCAATCTACTTTAGAGTATATTCTGTGACGTGCTTTGAGACGTCTCAAGGACTTCGGGAATAATAATGTAATCGAAGTTAAATCAAATGTAAGGATTATTATTGCTGTTAAAACCTACCCGATTGACCGCCCTAAATGTTGACCTCAAGTTCTTCCTCCACATGTCGCTTGTGAATTCGGTGTTTGAGACCGAAAAATCGATTTAAAACAACAACAAAATTACATTTATAGAGCAGCTTTTCACGTCGAGACCCGAGCAAGGGAGAGGGGCAGGGTAGGGGGGGAGGGGATGGAGAGAGTTAGGAGGGGAGGGGGGGGGGGGGGAGGAGGATTGGGGGGGCAGCAGGAGGCACAGTCGAAAAGGAAGGTCTGGAGACCGGCCTTGAAAACAGACTGAGGTCTAAACCTGCCTCGACACTAACTCTTGCCCAGAATGTGGCAATTGTGGGGTTAACAGGCTGGGGTGAAACACACTCACCCACTCGCCGGTTTTCCTTTGACGTCGGCAATTAAAGTTTAATTTCGAATTAACCTTTAGAAGAGGCCCCACTCCCCTCCTCCCCCCCACCCCCCATCCTCGATGTGCCATCATTAAAAAAAACATCAGTTCAGAGAATGAACTTGAAAGTGGATTCACTTTGTATCAAAATGTCATCTCAGAAACCTTACGATTCAAGGCTACAGATTATTTCTGTTCTCCCTCACTCTCTCTCTCTCTCCCGAGGTTGTGAGTTTATGTTGGTAGGCTGGTGGCTTGCCTGAGGTCGTTCACTGCCCTGAGCGCTGGGTAACATGTCTTCTGCAAGTGCTTTTATCGTAG
This sequence comes from Hydrolagus colliei, assembly GCA_035084275.1. Taxonomy (NCBI): domain Eukaryota; kingdom Metazoa; phylum Chordata; class Chondrichthyes; order Chimaeriformes; family Chimaeridae; genus Hydrolagus; species Hydrolagus colliei. The sequence continues at coordinate 10,918,299 of CM068762.1, read as the reverse complement.
ACCCTTTTTGGGCGAGAGCGCAGAGCAAGGCCAAGCAAGACATGAAGAGACTTGTCAACTGACAGCAACTCAGGTTGGCTGTGTGGGAAAGAGAGAGAGAACACGAGAGGGTGAGGGAAGATTTCCACCACCCGCCAGTTGCTTGCCGAGTTGTGCTTTGTTTGCGTTTGTTGAAGACAAAGCTCAGTAGTTTTGTAGCTCAGTGGTTAGAGCACTGGCCTTGCAAGCATGAGACCTGTGTTCGAATCCAGGCAGGTCAGGGTGAAACCTTGGTCAGGGTGAAACCTTGGGCAGGTTTCCTTACGTCACACACACGCGCCTGATAATAATCCCTCCCCAAAAAAACACATGAATAAAATTGGTCATTTCAATCCACGACTGTGTGCGGGGGACGCTGCCGCGCGCAATCGGCCGTCGCGTTTGGCCCACAAATACACCCACTTGACAGTATATTCTGTGAAGCGCTATGAGACGTCTAGAAGACGTGAAAAGCGCTATATCAAATGCAAGGATTACTATTATCATATTGTTCAGGGCTCTAATCTGAGGCGTTTTTCAATCAAGTAAACAAACGCTGTCTCGCGTGACATCCAACTGCCTTGAAGTCCGTCGCAGCTTAGGAAACAACCTGTAGGCAAATTGGTGAAACTTTTTTTTTTGCACCCACAAAAGTCCAGAATAACTAGTTTTACTGGAGAATTATAGAACACCAGGAGAGACTCCGGTCACTTTCTCAAATGCATTTGCCTACAAAACACAGTCTAGATTTTACAGTAAATCCTGTTCTAAAAAAAAAAAAACTTTTAAAAATGTTGTCCCGATGTGAAAGGCGCTTAAAAAAAAAGCCCCCGATAATCATCATCCTTGAATTTGATTACAGTGACATATCACACCGTCGGGACGTGTAAACGCACTTCACGAGATGTACCATAAAGTGGATTGTGTGTTTGTTTGTACCCGAAACCTGGGCATAGTGTCAAATTCAAAGCCTGTTGACGTGAATTAAATAATGTCTCAAGGCCTTTGAGGCCTAGGCCTTGGGACATGTTCCTGACGTGAAAGGCGCTATACAAGTGCAATTTTGTTGTTGTTGTTTATTGCCAAACCCCTCGGTTTAACCCAGTAGCCAGAGGACACCACTGCTGACCCTGTGTGTTCCCCCCTCTCCACCCCCCCCCCCCCCTCCACACACACACTATCTCTCCTCCAGTACATCACTGGAGCGTCAGCCGAGACTACCATCTCACACGATCTACCCGAATCGTTGACTCTTTTTCCTTCATGGATGCTGCCTGACCTGCTGAGGTTCCCCAGGAATTTCTGTTTTTGTTTCAGATTCCCAGCGTATTTTGTCGTATTTTGCGTTTTATATAAATCTTCAGTTGTTGTTGAAAAACACCCTATAAATGTAATTTTGTTGTTCTTGTTTATGTCGTGTGTTGGGGGGGGAAAAGAAAGGAGTAGAACAGTGCGACAGAGAAGGAGAGAGTCTCAAATCATTGTGATTCAACATCAGATTATGGGAAGGAACACAGTAGTGATTTAAGAGGTTATATCTGATGTCTATTTTGGGTGGAGATGATGATTGAGTGAGTGTTTCAGGTTTGTAACCTAAGGAGTGATTCAGCGTTACACTGTGGAGTAGCTGCGTTTTAAGGGGGTTGGGGCTCGCTTCCGGAGAAGGGGAATCGAAAGAGGAACGGGAGGGAACACTCTCTTTGCCCTCAGGCACAAATAGATCGACAGTACATTTTTTGTGACGTCTAATAATCCTTGCATTTGATATCCTTGCTTTGTGCGTCTTCTAGACTTCTCAAAGCGCTTTATCAGAATATACTGTAAAAGTGAATTGACTGTGTATATCTTGCGGTTGAATCGCGGCAGCTGATTGCACACAGCAGCGTCCCGACGAAACAGTCGTGGATTGAAATGACCAATTTATTGTTTTTTTTTGACGGATTATTATCGGGCGTTTGTGTGGAGTAAGTCCAACTTGCCCGAGGTTTTGCATTGCCGGGAATCGAAAGCCGGTCACTTCGCTTGTAGAGCGAGTCCTCTAACCGGTGGGCCACAGGACTAGAGGAAGTGCTGACGCCATCTTCAAGCTAGCGCTGGTGTTGTGAAAGGGAGATACAAAAGGAGATAGAGACTCACTCGAGAGAACAAGTTCCCAGAGACTGTGTTGCTGTGAATTACGCCAAAGTCGTTAAAGGGGATATCTTTCGAAATGGATATTTTTTTAACCAAAAAAAATTGGCCAACCTTTCTTTTGCCCTTGATGGCACCCGCATAGTTACCTAGGAAGGTCATGGCTTTGTGAGGGAGCCGTCAATTACAGGCGCTTTCCATCACAAGTGTGCGCTGTATTGCAAAGCGCTAAGGGGCGCTATCCTGCGTGAGGGGTGCGACGCAAATGCAAGTTGTTGTTGTCGCATTGGGCTATGAAACTGGGGCTTTTCTGGTGGTGGATAGGTTGTGGGGAGGTTGGGGGGGTGGGCCAGAACGAGGAGAGGGAGCATTGTGTTGTCACAGGTCCTCGACTGAGAATGAGATGTTCTGACTGTTGTTTTTACATATACTGTACAGCTCGTTGGTGGGCTGGTGTGCAGTGAATGAATTGTGAAGCTGTCGAGCCTCGAGCTTTACAGCTCGCTGTCTGTGGGCAAACCAGAGCATTTGGAGTTGCCTCCCAAACCCCAAGGTCCATTGCTTGTTAACAGAATGGAAATCTCCCCCCCTCCTCTCTTTGATTTTTAATGAGAAGGCCTCAAGCTGAACACGGTTGAGATGGGCTAACAATGAGCTTTGTTGTTGTTCTTGCACACAGTTCTTAACAGACACGTTCGAACATGTGACAGCTCATCGTAGTACATGCATGCGGTTAGTGTTGGGCGTATGATCACAGCAGTAGCCGTAGAGACTTTTAAAATATATATACTGTAGATATATATGTATATATACTGTATATAAATAAGCGATAACGGATCCCGGGCCCGAGCCGGTTGGGGGTGGGAGAAAAGTCTTTATGCGCGACCTGAAAATAGGAAAGGAGGGAGTGAGGGAGGGAGTTCCAGAGCCTCGGGCGTGGTCACTATCCTCTTCTTCTTCCAGGTTGACTTGCTTAGTTGAGTGGAGCTGTCAGGAGATGTGAAATACGGTAGGAGTGAACCTCAGGCAAACGGTTTATTTAACCATAAAAGCTGGAAAGGAAAGTGTGTTTTCACTCTCTCTCTCTCTCTCTCTCTCTCTCTCTTCCCCCCCGACCTCACGCACACTCACTCACATTCACACGATTGAGTCTCCCATTTGATTGCATTATCAGCGGGAGATGCCACGTGACAGCAAGCTGCCTTGTGGGGAGGGAGGCCAAGCCAGTCAGTCTAGGATTGCTCACACTCTTCCTGGAGAAGTGATCTGGAGTGTAATTGGTGGGAGGTTTGAGAGCAAGGCTTCTAAGGTTTCAGGGCAGCTAACTATGTACAGTACTCGCACCCAGTGCCAGAATTCTTAGGGGAGGGAGAGAGAGAGAGCAGAGAGGTGGATTAAATCTCCAAACAGCGTCCCCTTCTGAGATAAAGATGGTTCTTAGATTTTTAGGATCCCTTGTGATTTTTAGCTTTGAGACGTCTAGAAGACGTGAAGAACGCTATATCAAATGCTAAGAGTATTTCGACTGAGGTGTTAAACTGGGGGTCATTTTTGTAGGACTACAAAGAGTCAGACACTTACCTGAAATTCCCTATGAAACCAGGCATTTCAACATTTCAGTTGCTATACAGTATATATATATATATATATATACACACACACACACTCCACGGTTGGGGAGGTACCCCTCCCCAACCGTGGGGGATACGTTTCTGAAAACCCCCTTGTTTAGTAAAACCGTGGTTGGGAAATACAAGGCCCTATGGGAAACATGGGGATAGGGGGAATAAGTTGCTTGTTCTTTTACTAAACACACAAAAAAACACAATAACCTAACAAAAAACAATGAATGTTCAAATAACATAAATGTTCAAAAATAATATAAAAAACAATAATAAATTCATGTTATTTACCTTCATCCGAAGAGAGGAGCGACATCGTGGCTGGTTGATTGCGATATCGCAACTGGGTCCCAGCGCCAAACGCTAGTGTTAGTGTTAAAACCTGTGGATACGCAAAATTCACTGCTGTGGTTGGCGAGGGTTGTCGCAGAGAGACAACCGTGGATACGTGAAATTCGCGCTGGAAAAGGCGCTTGGGGTGGGGTACCTGCACTATATATTCATAAATATAAATAAAATATATGTATATTACTTACTGAAAGCATTATTATCATTGAGTAAACTGTCCTTTCTTCCCCGCAAGTGGGGGACTTTAGGAATAGAGGCCACGACACTCGTCTAGACTGATCCTCCCGCTTATTAAAATGCGGCAGATCTTTTAATCTCCTTTCGCCCACCTTTTCTCCCTACTGCCCAATAGCCAAGTGTTTAACACCCACAGTTATAAATATCCCGATTGACATCATTAAACCTGTTGTGTTTTCGGGGGTGGGAGGGGTTTGGTGATGAGCTGATCTCAAAAGTTCAATAGAAGACGCCAACAAAACACATTTTGTTTTGTGTGTGTGTGTGTGTATAGAAATAAAGCACACATGCCCGACAGTGCAAGGCTGGTTAGAGAGGGTAGTTCAGATGCGATGTGGTTTAATTTTTTTTTCCTTCTTAATGTGCATAAACTATTCCCATCAAGTGATGCAGCGGAAAGTGATTTGAGTGGGAGCACGTCAAACAGTAGCCAGGAGATTTCCAGTAAAAAATATTGATTGCCCCCTTTTGGCAGTGACATCCGCCTTTCGTAAGATGGGAAATATTTTTCTTGGCCTGTTTACAAACTGTCTTCTGCCTTGGGTAATTTGGATGACATTTCAGTGAGTTCAATGTGTGTATGTGTCTGTGTGTTTTATTTTGTTATTTCCCCCATCGCCCCGCTCCTCCTTTCGCCCGCCCCCCCCCCCCCGAGTTATTGCAACGGAATTCCAATAAGTAGAAGACGTCAACACTGTGCGCAATTGGCTGCCGCATTTCGCCCGCAAAACAAACAGCCCGTTCACTTTACAGTAGATACAGAGGGCGTGAAGCGTCTTTGAGATGTCTCAACGATGCGAGAAAGCATGATATCAAAACGCAAGGATTATTATTGTTATTGAAACATTGAGCTGGGGCTGAGTGCTCCTTGCTTACTTAACTTGATGGCTAACTAGATTGCTTCACTGTGCAGGAAGGAAAATTAGTGATGCACTTTTGTAAAATCGCTTCGATGTTTTCTTTTTACTTCATCTAATCCACGGCAGTGTATTGTAGGGGTGGGTGTGGTAAGTTGTGATGGTAGTATTTTAAACACTGAAGTACCAACTCCCAACTTATAAAGCCATGCTAACAAAAATAGAATAATAATCCTTGCATTTGATATTGCGCCTTTTCACATCTTATCGACGTCTCAAAGCGCTTCACGGAACATACTGCAAAGTGAACTGACTGTATGTTTGTGGGCGAAAGGCGGCAGCCAGTTGCGCACCACATTTGATGCATCTATATACAGCAAACTCCTGATAACTAGTCACTGCAAGCGAAAAGGACTCAGTGATGAGTTAGCAGGAGCTTCGAGTTAGGTGTATATATGAATACCTTAATAAATACAACCAGGATATTGACAGGTGACATGGTGACGTCAGTGGTAGTGACAAGTTAAGCCAGGGTTATCAGGAGTTTGCTGCCTATATACAATATAAATGAAATATTTCAAGTCTCTGCCCATTTCACGTCCATGCCATAGAAACAGGAGTGGGCCCCTTGAGCGTGTGTCCCCCATTCTATCGGATCATGGCTGATCTGAACCTCAGGTCTAATTATCGTTGCCTCAAATCCCTGAATATTCTGCCGTGACAAATAGCTATCCACCTCAGTCTTGAAGAAGTGACTGGATACAGCGTCCACAAAGCTTTAGTGGGAGAGAGTTTCAGATTTCCACCAGCCTTTGAGTGAAAAACCATCTCCTAATTTCACTCCTGGCTCTCATTTTAAGGTTATGGCCCTCTTTTTTTGGGGTGGGGGATTATGCCATTCCAGTTCAGTTTCTCTTTTGTGTGACCATCACACACCTCACTTACATTCCCAGCCAGAAAACCACCGCATTCAATACTGTACAAATAGGAGGGAATATCCTTAAACAGTTGAGAGGCTGATGCCTGATCTTTCAAAATGACTGTTAATTTTTTTCAAAAAAAACGTTAGCGGTATTCCCCAGGAAGTTCTCTTTGTGTGAAGAGCTCCTCCTCACATCCCAAATCAACGCTGATTTGTCTACCCCCCCCTCCCCCCCCCCCCCCCCCCCCCCCCCCCCCCCCCACTCTCTCCCCTCCTCCCTGTGTGTGTGAGTGACTGTGCTGAAAAGAACTCTTCTACATACAGTATTTGCCTCAGTAATTTATTCATTAACGCTCCAATTGCATTCACCCATTTGCGATTTTGGTCTCTTTCGGAAATAACCCACATGTGACTTAAGTCCCGTTTAAGTCCTGTTGTGTCCTCCCCACGGCCTGGGTTCCTGTGAACTTTACTCCTCTCCAGAATTTGGGCAAAGCTGACGGAAAAAAAAAAAAATCCCTCTCTCTCTGAACTCACGACCATTGTCGGTGAACAATCTGTTGCTGTGATGTGAAGAATCTGTTTTGAATGAGATGGTATTTTAATATATACAAGGAATCTGCAGTGAAATCCTCACGCTACTTTTCCATTCAAGTATTTGGTGCCTCGAAAGCATTCTCTCTCCCCCCCCCCACCCCACCACCACCACCACCTTGTTAATTCAGGCTGAGAATAAATGCTAAATGAAATTGCAGGGAGGGGGGAATTTATATAGGAACCTAGGAACAGTAATAGAATTATAACAGTATAATAGTAGGCCATTCAGTCCCTCAATTCTATTCCACGTTCTGTTAGATCATGGCTGATCTGTGCTTCAACTTCCGATTATGAGAATATTATTCAAATAGTGTTATTTTTACATTAATGATTAAAATAGAGTAAAATTCCATTTAGATTTACTTGGTTGGTGTAGTTTGGAACTTCTGGATTTGGCAATTTCTTAAATACGACCTTAACTTTTTTTTAAAAAAGAGAACAACTATTGAAAGTCAACTTTGAATTGAGTGTGAGTTTGCCTAATTCCAATCATCCTTGCATTTGATATCACGTTGTCGAGATGTCCGAAAAACGCTTCACAGAATTTATTTGTAAAGTGAATTGACCTGAGTATTTTGTCGGCGAAACGCGGCAGCCAAAACTGCTGCTAGCAAGTAGTCCCACAAACAGTTGTGAAATGACCCCCCCCCCCCCCCTTTTTTTTTAATGGATTAGTCCCATCGGAAAGCAATCCACGAATCAAATAACAACCGGATTCTTATTTACTGTTGGGTAAACGGAGACGTGCGGAGTAGGGAAACGTCAGCGCTTTGGGACGTCCTCCCGACGTGAAAGGCGCTATATAAGTGCAATTTTGTTGTTGTGGTTGTTGTTATCTAGGGTTTTGTCTTTCCCTGTACTGACGCCAGGGAATTTACCCTGGGTCCTCTCTCTTTCAAACGTGTAGAAGCAAAAGTATTTTAAAAGCTAAAAACTAGTATACACAGAGCATAAGATTGGTGAAAGGCATGAGATGAGAAGCATTTTCGGCTGAACAGATTTAGCTGGTTAGACTCCAGCTACTGGAGTTGTTTAGTGAGTGAGTTGTTTACCCACAACTCACTCACACTCTGGGGGTCCCCAACCTGCCTCTTAATACTTTCTGGAATTGAGTAAGCAGGAGGGTCCCTCCATGGAGAGAGAGAGAGAGAGAGTGCGCATTCCTTTCCAGCAATCTATCTCTGGAATTTCTATGTGTAAGTAGGATGCATGGAATTCTCGGTCTGGTTTGGAGGGGTGAAGGGTGTTGAATTTCCGATCTGACCGGAAGGGTTTATCTTAAGTCCTTTCCATTTAGAAATCCAGCTTATTCCCACACTTTAATAAAAAAAATGCTGTGTACTTTTACCAACTTTTATAATTAATTGCAATGCCTCATGTGGATCCATAATTTAAACTGTTTGAAAGTTTCCACCCCAAAAAATTATTTTATTAACTGGATGTTCCTGGAAAGATGTGGGTGATGACATTACATTTACGCAGCACCTTTCACGTCGAGAATCAGGGATTTTGAGTTGGGATGGGTAGGACTGGAGAGCAGGGAGGCTATGTGTGGGAGAGTGACGGACGGCGTAGTCGGAAGAGGAGGGTCTTGAGATGGGGCTTGAAGGAGGCAAGGGTTGGAGCGAGGTGAAGAGACTGTGGGATGGAGTTTCAAAAGATGGGAGACAAAAGAGGCTCAAGGGTGGGGAAGGCTGGAGCAGGCTATTGCCTGCTGAGCAGAGGGAGCGGAGAGATCTGGGTACATGTAGTCTTAATCCACATAAGAGGTTTTGCTTGGCTCTCGTCTGGGTCAGAGGGACCTGTGCTTTTGTGTGTGCCCAACAATCCCCAAGCAGAGATATTGGTCTCTGCCAACTCCAGGGAGGTGGCTGGCAGAGAAAGAGTGGAAAGAGAAGCGAGTCCCTCCTGCTCGACTGGCCGACAATTCTCCAGAGGAACTTACACAACCAGAATATACTCGTCGCATGTTTATTCTGTTTAAAAAAAACACGCAGTAAACTCCTGATAACTCAACACTGGAGTAACTTGTCACTACTATTTAAGCCATTGTGCAGTCTGCATCCTGGCCGTATTTATTAATGTTTTTATACATAACTCTTAACTCATCACCCAACCCCAATGGGCAGAGATCAGGGATCAATACTGTAACCTTTCTAGATCTTTATAATAATAATCCTTGCATTTGACATAGCGCTTTTCACATCTTCTAGACTTCCTTTTCTCAAAGCGCTTCATAGAATATACTGAAAGCGAATTGACTGTATATTTTTGTGGGCAAAATGCGGCAGCCAATTGCGCACAGCAGTGTGACTGCACTTGAGACAAGGGGGTTCCTTAATCTTAAGTGTCTTTTGCATTAAGTGAGTCCTTCCTGTTGCTTAGCAAGGTGCAGTGGCATGATCCCTTTGAGAAGCCTGTAAGGCTGGAACTTCATGACGGGATTGTCTGATTTGTTAATATCATTTTAAATCGTGTTTCTCATTTGTAGCAAACTGCTTAATTGAATTGCAGTCAGTGTGCAGCCTCTCTGTCTCCTATATGCGTCCCGTGTTTAATCCACCACTTATCGAGTTCCTGTACCACAATTTCTTGGCTCGGGATTAAATAATATCCCTTAGGAATTTACAGTACCTCACCGCTGACTGCCTGACTGCCATCCAACATCTCAAGTGCGGAATTGGATCACTATAGTATAAGAGGCTACGTTTAGCAAAACTCCAGGCCAAGTTGGCTTTGCTTTACCAGTGAGCTCACGGCTCAAATTTATATAACTAACTAACTAACTAACTAACTAACTAACTAACTAACTAACTAACTAACTAACTAACTAACTAACTAACTAACTAACTAACTAACTAACTAACTAACTAACTAACTAACTAACTAACTAACTAACTAACTAACTAACTAACTAACTAACTAACTAATTACTTCAAGTGTTGTTGGGGAGGAGGGGGCATCACTGAACCTGACTTTGAGCCGGTTTCGCAATGGGTTCTCCTCGTAATTTTCCCCGAGTGACTCGGTCGAAACTCCGCACGTCCAAAACACCTCACGTAACATCGTATCGCACACTGGCCCAAGTCAATGGACAATGCCAGCCCCACGGGTGGAAACACGGAATGTGTCTACGTTGTAGTGAAACTAATCTCCGTGTGGGTGGGTGTGGGGGCGGGGGAGGGAAGCAATTGAGAAGATGGGGGGGAATCTGATATTACTGACCCATTTACTCAAGTGTATATTCAATCCAACGGAAGATCGCAAGAAGGGTTTGGATGAAGAAGACCTTTCAAATGCGATAAGGCACCATTTGTCAAATGCAAGTATTATAATACTGTAATAATCATAATTATTACTACTACTAATAATATTAATAATTATTATTATTACTACTACTAATAATATTAATAATAATAATGATTACTAGGCCTACCATTATAGCCTATTCAAACTTGTCCTTCCAGAACCTCCTACGCTACCGTTTCGCCCCTCAAGTTATTTCTCAAATTGTTGGAGCTTGCCTGTCTCGGCGGCTTTTGGTATGCAGCCCCAGCCAGTGATTACTCTGTGTCACGGAATGCGTCTAAAACTGCTGGTAATACATGGAACTTTGGCGTATTGTCAGCCCAATAACACAGGGAGAAATGTTTGTTTGGGATTTTCTATCCCTTCCCCGTTCAGCATCTTGTATAATTCAATAATATCGAATGCAAGGATTATTATTGTTGCTATTCATTCTCTCTCAGATCTGAGCTGCCTGTCTCGTTTCGATGTCTGTCACATCCTCGTTTGATCCAGTCGTTTTTCTGAACTCCTCTCTCTAACCCTGGAGATTCAGCTGCTTTGCTCTCTCTCTCTCTCTCTCTCTGTCTTTCTCACTCTGGTCTGGGTTGCTGCATGTTCTACTCGATGCGGTGAATCACTGTTATAATTTCAGTAAACCCGCTTGCTCTGGGTACAGTGGGGATAATCGGTGGCGGCCTCATCATGATTAGTACGGTAATTTGTGCATCTGATTTAGCGGATTAACACGTCAACCAATCTAATTAAAGTAGTTCTTTGCATCTGTACGACTGTGAACATCGAGTGCCTGGATGTACAGGCGGATTCATTAATTTAGCATTAAATTAACATGAATTAATTGTCTCAAGAGTCGAGCCATTTTGCAATATATTCTGTGAAGCGCTTTGAGGCGTTGCAACGACCTGGTCTGGCGCTATATTAAATGCAAGGATTGTCAGCCTTGTAACCTTCACGCAATTTAGTGTGTTCAGTGTATTTATATAGTGGCAGCACAGAATACCTCTGGCTTCCGACGATGACATCGAGATGATCTCATATCATCGGTAATGTTGTAAGTATTTGTGAAGCAGTGTAGCTCAGTGGTGAGAGCACAAGTGATCAACAAGGGTTCCTTCCATTCCTGGCAGAGCAAAATCTTGGGCAAGCTTCCTTACTCCACACGCCTGATAATAATCCCTCAACGACAAAACACATTGGTCATTTCAGTCCGCGACTGTTTGTGGGGGACGCTGCTGTGCGCAATTGGCTGCCGCATTTCACCCACAAATGTATACAGTCAATTCGCTGTACAGTATGTTCTGTGAAGCGCTTTGAGACGTCTAGAAGACGTGAAAATCGCTAGATCAAATGCAGTTATTATTACGTAGGACTACTCTATAGCGCATGACCCCAGTGGGATGGGTGGGCGGGCGGGCAACTTGTGTAATGGAAACAAAACACCGCTGTATAACAGGACCCTGGTGTATAAGGATTTGAAACTTTCCCCTTCCTGTCGTACATTGTATTTGCTTTGAGCAGCGCGAGCTTGTGGCAACCGACAGCAGTGCTACGCTGTCTTGAGATCCTGGCAAAGTTACCTTAGGCTTTGTTTATTGGGTGGGGGGGGATGGGGTGGGGTAGGGGGAGGGAGTGGGGTTGGGGGAGGGAAGGAGCGGGAGGAAGAGAATGAGGGCTGCGTCCAACAGAACCCGCATCTGATGTACTGTATTACACTTCTCGGAATCGAGTCGACCGTACGAGGAACCTGATGTTGTCGTTGGAGTGAAAGCACAGGGGCAGAATGAGTCTGAAGGTCAAATGGCTGCAAGCTTTAGTAAAGAGCTAACTGCCTTGACCTGTTTCACCTAAGTGGATTTCAAACCCTTTTTGGGGGATGGGAGGTGGGTAGAGGGTGGGGGAGGGTCAGATCTTTGTTGGGGATGGGTGGGTGGTTGGGGGGAGAGTTGGTAATGTTTTACTGCCACCCTTCCAGTGGTATCAGCGAAGTGCGAGAGCCACTGATGTAATCCCTCCCGTGTTGAGTTGGAGCAGCTGCGGACCCTCTTTCTCAGACACAGGATTTTGGCTCACCCTCTTTGTATCCCTAAAGCTCCTTTTGTTCCCCCGCTCTCGAGAAGCTGAATGCAGCCACATCTGCTGCGCGTCCGAAAGATTGAGGGTTTTGGTGGAGTTGGGGCTGGGGGATGTGGGGGGGAGGGGGGGGGGGGGGGCTAAGGACTGATTGATATTCAAAGCAGTATTGAGGAGTTCCTCTGCTGTTTCCCACTCCGCCACCACACCCGCCCCACTCCCATATCTCTCTTTCACTCTCGTTCTCTCACACACAAAGAAAGGAAGAGGGAAGACACGTGGCTCAATGTATCGAAGCTAATCAAAGTACTGCGCACATATATATTGTGTGTGAATGTGTGTGAATGAATGTGTGTAGCCGTCGCTTAATAATAAGCCCCAGAAACATTTGGGCTCCCCCATTACTCTCAAAATTCCCACCCATCTTTAAGATATGCGCTTGTTTTATTGAGTCACTTCTCTCGAGGAAGCCAGTCAAACAAGACGTGGACTGTAGAAACAAACTCGTAAAGAGATTCAGAGCGAGAGAGAGGAAAAAGAAAGTAAATATGTTCTGTGATAATCTCTCCTTGGAATGTGTTTTATCTGAATAAACTGGGGGGCCGGGTGGGAAAATTTACATTCAGATAATGGGGTTGAGGGGAGTGGGGGGTGCGGGTAGGAAATCATACTTGCATTCAACCTTCTGTGAGAGGAAATGAAAGAATCGAGTAGAAATTCTTTGAGTGTATGTATTTTCCCCCACCTCCCCCCCCCAGCCGCTTTCGCTTTTCCAAAATAAACTTTTTTGCCTTTGAAGTAGTAATAATAAACAATAAAAGTCCCCAGCAAACTACAGAACGGGATGTGTGTCTGTGGCAGGCTATTGGCATTCCTGACTTAATAATAATAATAATACTCCTTGCATTTGATATAGCGCTTTTCACGTCATCTAGACGTCTCAAAGCGCTTCACGGAATATACTGTGAAAGTGAATTGACTTGATATCTTTTGTGTGTGTGTACACATATACAGTATATATATATATATATATCTGTAGAAAGTTATTTTTATCTGAGCTTTGTAAGAACGTGCACTTGGCAAACGTAGTTTTCCCCATGTTCCATTAACCGAACTCTCTTTCCCCCCCACCGCTCCCCTTCTACCCTGTGAGGCTTTCTAGTCCGCTTTCATTGAGTCTCACAAAATCTTTACCGACAAAGTACACGGTTGGCTACACTTTATAAGGTGTATCCCGTGAAGGGCTTCGAGTTGAACCCATTGGGTCCTCCAGGAGCCTTCAAGGCAACCCCATCCATTAACGCGAGTGAATCCCATTATACAGCCAGAACGCAGAGATGGCGCTGTCCCAGGTTAGGTCTGGTTTGACCTGTGAAGGAATCCAGAGGCTTTCAAGGCCTTTTTAGATTGTGCTTCGGACTGGAACAGCTCGCAGCTCGTCTCTGTACACTCTGTCCCCGGATCAATCTGGGAACCAGGCCACGGATTTCGCTTTGAACCAGAGAAACACGCACAAGCCCTGGCAAGATCAGTGAGAATTATGGATGCTTGCAGGATTAGCCCCATTGAAACATATGGCCCGCAGAGCCTGCTTTGCGGACTGTCGCATTTCGAGCCGTTTTGTTTATTCGTTTGATTTAGTTGAAAGAGAACTCAACAAATCCCCACCTTTTTAAATACAGCCTCTGCCGTCACCTCGAAGGGGGAGGGCACCAATCTCAGAGAGTCCTTAACAGGAATGGGGGTAGGAGGTTATGATGATAATAATAATAATAATCCTTGCGTTTGATATAGCGCTTTTCACATCTTATCAACGTCTCAAAGCGCTTCACAGATTATACTGTAAAGTAAATCGACTGTATATTTATTTGTGGGCGAAACGCGGCAGCCAATTGCGCACAGCGGCGTGCCCCCACAAACAGTCGTGGATTGAAGTTCGCACACGCGTCTCGCGCTTGTAAGGCCACTGAGCTACAGGAGGGAGCTCCATTGAGGAGAAGAAGGTGGCTGGTTCAAGGAACAGCAACCGGCCTAGCCGAGATTGCCTCATCCGAGCCGGATGAGGCAATCTCTCTCTGGCTCATTTCGTTTCACCTTAACCTTCCTACGCAAGCTTCCAAAGAATCTTGCGCGTGACGAGCGAGACTCTTTCTGTTCAGTTGAAATGAACCAGAGGATTTCCTAGTTCTTTTTCAGAGAGGGAGTGTTTACACTGCGACTAACTTCCATATGTCGGACGGTGCGATATTGGAAATTTCAACCGCAAACCCAAAGCAGTGAGCCAGTCAGCGAGTGAGCTGACTTTTATTAGAGGTGTTCATCTTGTTTGTTACACTCAATCATTGTCCGTTGCTGAGCAAAAGTGAACCTTAGCATGTGGCAATAAGTCAATTTCCCTAATAAAGCAAATACAGTATTCACGCAAAGCCACTTAAATAATCCCTATCTCTCTCCTGCATTTCTCTCAGTCGTTTGAGTTGTCCTTGCTACTGTTGTAATGATCTCATTGATCATTGTGTGTGTGTGTATGTGTGTGTGAGTGTGAGAGAGAAATGAAGCATGTTTTACTTAAGACATATTATGGAAACCTGAGAATATTTCTCATCGCATAATAACATAACATACCTGGGAGTGATTTTATTTCTTTAAAAAAAATACTGTTCATCTTGATTTTCTTCATTCCAACAACGCTTTTCAACCACGAGGATAGAGGTATTGTGCCTCTAAACATCCATATCTCCGGATTAAATTACTTCCTTTCACTCGCTCCCTGGTATTTACTTTGTGTGTTTTTTTTAATTTTGCTTGTTTGTTCGTGCCCGAGGCAGCTGTTGACATTGTAAGGCTTGTTGGGTGTGTGTGTTGCATTGTGTGTGTGTGTGTGTGTTGCGTTTTGTGTGTATGTGTGTGTTGTGTGTGTGTGTGTGTTGCGTTTTGTGTGTGTGTGTTGTGTGTGTGTGTGTTCTTTCAACATACTACCATTCGTACTGTCCAAAGCCCTCCTGACGTCCTCTCTACGTGAAAGCCACTGTACAAACATAATTTGTTGATGTTCAGGTGGGCAGGGGAGAATGCGGTAAGGATGTGGGGGAAAGGCAGAGATAAGCACTAGGTGCTCTGCTATTTCAACAGATAATCCATTAAGTCCCTTGCCTTCAGGATTGTGGAGTCCTGTAGCTGAGTGGTTAGAGCACTCGCCTCGCAATCCAGAGACCTAGGATCGATTCCCGGCCAGGGTGAAACATTGCGCAAGTTTCCTTACTCCACACGCCTCTGTTCACCCAGCAGTAAATAGGAACTTGGTCGTTAATTAATTGGCAGATTGCTTTCCTGTGGGGGGGGGGGGTAATATGATTCCTTCAAAAATAACAATTGGTTCATTCAATCCACAACTGCCGGGTGTCACCAAGACAATATACAGTCAATTCACGTTACAGTATGTTCTGTGAAGCACTTTGAGACGTCTCGAGGATGTGATAAGGCACTAGATTAAATGCAAGGGTTACCATTCTGGAGGTGAAACCAGCTCAGAGCCATTCAATTGATGTTTACCGATCATCCCACTCACTCTTTGGCTAAACGGGAACCTAGTGATGTGCCTACCTTACATGTTGGTGGGTTTACATTGTTGGGAAGGTTTCCTGATGTGGACCCGACACCAATTCCGACTCTCACCAGTCGGTGTTTGCTGCCTGTGGTAACACCTTTTATATATAGTTCCCGGAGAGGAAGTGAAATTGTACAACGGTTGGGATACGAAAGTCAGAAATGATGCGTTAAACTGTTTTTTTCAGTTCCGTATTGATCCTGTGCAGGAGGAAAGCCGAGTCCTGAACAAGATTAATGTCTCGAGTGGTCTTAAATTCGGGCCCATTTTTTGTGCGATAAAGTGCTTTTTATAAAACTATATATACATATATTTTCATCAATTTTTCTCCCTTCCTTGGACTCCTTCTTAGGACATGCGGGGTGTGGGGGGGTAATCATTCCTCGATGAATAAATAAATCACTCAATCCATGACTGTTTGTGGGGCAACTACTGTGGGATGCCATGTTTCATTAATAAAATACAGTCACTGCACTTACATAGCGTCCCTCACGCTGGGTAGCGTCCCAGAGTGCTCAACAGTGACAAAGCCTGACACCGAGCCTTGGGTGGAGGTGGCTGTAAGCTCGGTCGAAGAGGAAGGTTTTCAGGCGGGACTTGAGAAAGGTGAGAAGGAGCAAGGAGGAGGGATTGAGGGAGAGTGTTCCAGAGTTTGGGGGCGTATTGGCTGAAAGCGCGACCTCGATTGGTGGGGCGGAGGGAGTCCAGTGTCAGTCGAGGGGAGGCGCTGGTTTTGGATGTGGAAGCGAGTAGGTCGGAAAGGTAGGGAGGTGCCAGCGGAGTGAGTGGATTTGAACACGAAGAAAGGAGTCACTGGGTATTAATCAGGAGCAGGAAATGGGAACAATAGCTCAATCCCCCCCCCACCCACCCACCCTCTCTTCCTCCCTCAGTAGCCTGGAGGGTGAGCACGCCATTACTGGCTCGCCACCTGTTGCCTGGGTCGAGATTGTCTACTTCAGAACAGACCAGGATCGAAGCCACGACCTTCATTCAGTGTGTGTCTCTGAGGCTCTGCTCCCAGCAACATCTTAACCCAAGGTCATATGTGGGTGAAACTGTAACTAATGGTGCGTCTAATAATTAATCA
The DNA here is from genome assembly GCA_035084275.1 of Hydrolagus colliei. Taxonomy (NCBI): domain Eukaryota; kingdom Metazoa; phylum Chordata; class Chondrichthyes; order Chimaeriformes; family Chimaeridae; genus Hydrolagus; species Hydrolagus colliei. The sequence continues at coordinate 10,901,495 of CM068762.1, read as the reverse complement.
AGTTTAACCACCGTAATAAAAGTTCTTGCATTGATTGATATAATGCCTTTTGTGCTGTGGGCATTTCTTTGGCCCACAAAGCCCACCGTCCCTAGCAACTTTACAGTAAGTTGTGTAAAGCGCTTTTGAGAAGGGCGCTGCGTCGAAGGCGATGGATTCTTATCGCTTTTTATAGCTCCGTACGAGATTCCTTCACAAGCATCTACGTCATGTCTGTCCTTCCCCCCCCACCTCCCCTCCCCGCCCCTCACCTCTCATCCTGTTAAAGGTCTTTTTAAATATCCCCTGGGTCACTGGCTGCTCTGTGAAACATGAAGGGTAAACACAAAAGGAAATACAATCCCAACTAGTTTCCATGCTGGTCGGAGAGGGAAACAGTTTGACTCTCGTAAACAGGACAGATGTGTTCCTTTCAGAAAGTCGAGCAGGGGTGGGAGGGGGAAAAGGGAGAAGGGTTAGGGCCGTGGGGACGTTGGGGTGTCACTTATTTCTTCAGATGGAAGGTGAGGCCCGTCATTTGGCTTGCCTGTTTCTGCCGCTCGGTGCAAAATGTACGTCAATCAGGTGTTGTCCCAAATAAAACCCTCTTGAATGTCAGTCCATTAGTAAGCAACCTGCTTTGAAGCAAGCGATGGGGTGGGGTGGGAGGGGAAAGTTCGACAGAGTTGAAGTGCAGGGAGTTTTCAGACGTCGTTAAGTCCCAAAACTCCAAACTTCTCCTCGGACTGTCCGTGGGAGGTCCCTACGCGCAATCGGCTGCTGCCGTTCGCCCACAAGATACACCGATCAATCATTGGTATATTCCAGTAAACGCTTTGAGGCGTCCCAACTATGCGATGAGGCACTTATCAAATGGAAGGATTATTGTGGGTAGGATTGTGGTTGTGCTGGGTCTCTTTAAGTCTCGCGCGTGGAGAGAAGCCAGTAAAACCGGTTCCTTTTGTTTGGCGAGATAGATCCACAGCTCTGTCAGACAAAACACAGGCACTGGGAACACAGGTCCAAATCGCGAGGTAAGGGAGTCGGGTAACACACAAGATCACCTTCCCTTAGAGGGAGGAGGGACGTACTTGTTAATGTTAATCTTTAGCCTGTCCAGCCCGTAGTAAATGGACTCTGTTCAGGGCAGACAAGGGGCATCGGGGATTGTTACATCGGATCAGTTGGTGTCTCGATTCTCAAGTGTTCCCTTCTGCGAAAGGAGAGAGATTTCGACAGAGAGAAAGAGCGGTTATTATCAGGCCGCACGCTTTGTTTTTTTATTTAAAAAAAGAAGCAGAGACCAAAATACTGTAATTGAGTCAAATTTGTTTCTAAAAAGCTACCTCCCGGCTTACTGTTTCTCACAGAGAACTATCGCTTTTCCTAAAGGCAAGCTGCCACTGGCTGAATTTGTGGAGCTCCTGTAGCTCAGTGGTTAGAGCGCTCGCCTTACAAGCTTGAGACCTGTGTTTGAATCCAGGCAGGTCATGGCAAAACCTTGGGCAACTTTCCTTACTACACACACACACACACACACACCAACATAACAATTCCTCGAAAAATAACCACAATAATAAAAATTGGTCATTTTCAACTCACGGCTGTTTCTGTGGGGGACGGCGCTGTGCGCAATTGGCTGCCGCGTTTTGCCGACAAATAAATACACTTTACAGGATATTCTGTGAAGCGCTTTGAGACGTCGATAAGATGTGAAAAGCGCTATATAAAATGCAAGGATTATTATTTATTATTTGCGTGTGATGTCTGTGTGTGTGTATGTATGTTTGTGTTTGTATACGCCGGTATCGTTTTCCCTCCCAACTGACCATGTCTGCGTTTCCACTGTACATTACGCTGACTCATTCTACAAACCACTTGCCCTTTCTGCCTTTGCAGCCACGTCACTGCCCAGTGTTTGGCTCCTGTATCAACTCCGCTCGCCTTCCGGAGCCAATGCGAGCCTCTGTTTGCACCAAAGTGCCTTCTATGTGTGGCCAGCCAGCCAGCCAGTTCGATGACTGGAGCTAAATATAGTCTCTGACCTTACCCTGCCGTCCCCCTGGATACAGCAGTTATATAGCCACTGTGTCATCGCCTGTCACATTGCTGTTTGACTTGCATTGGGGAGAGGTTATGGAACACAAGCCCTCAATTGGTTTCAGTTTAGCTCCGGATGTCTTCTCCTTTTAGACTAGTCTTGGTGGCAGCTTCCTGCCGCCAAGTTAGGCGTAAAAAACGCGTGTTTTTCTGTCTCCAATCCACCCATCTCTCTCTCTCTCGTGAAATATACAGTCAATTCACTTTACAATATATTCTGTGAAGCGCTTTGAGACGCCACAATTAAATGATAAGTGGCTATCTCCAATGCAGGGACTAGTATTATATTATTATTATATATTTTTTAACTGCGTGGCCTTTGTGACTACTATTAAATAAACTTTAAATCAACATTTTAAACTTCTCGCTGATCTAATGTGTTTCCCCCAATACTCCTTTAACTCAGGAGGCCAGTCAGCGGTGTAAAGCACTTTGAGACGTCATCCTGAGATGAAGCACACAGAATAAATGTAAATTCTGTGTGTGTGTATATAATATGTATATTTATAGTACAGGTACCCCGTTCCAACCGCGCTCTCGACAACTGAGAAACTCACGCATCCAGGGTTTGCTGTGAAGCGCTCTGAGATGCTGTCCGGCGTGGAGGGCACTATATAAATCAAAGTTGTTGTTGTTGTTGCTAAATGCAACAACCCTTGATAACCACGCAATGGTTATTTCTTAACCCTTGCTTATCCACGGGTTTTAACACTTAACACTAGCGTTTGGCGCGAGGACCCAGTTGCATCAACCAGCTTCGCGCTAGTGTCTGGCACTAGGACCCAGTTGCGATGTCGCAATCAACCAGCGAGATGTCGCTTCTCTCTTAGGATTAAGGTACATCTCCGTTGATTTCTCTCTCTCTCTCTCTCTCTCTCTCTCTCTGAGTCTCTCTGTGTCTGCAGATCCTGGCAGCCAATGCTCCCAAACATGTCACCCACCACACCACCTTCTCCGTTGATTTCTCTCTCTCTTCTCTCTCTCTGTGTGTCTGTGTGTAGATCAGTCAAGTCAGTCAGACAGCCTCGCGGACTGCTGCAGATCCTGGCAGCCAATGCGCCCAAACTTACTCCCCCTATCCCCATGTATGTTATAACTGTGTCTGTGTTTTTGTTGTGTTTAGTTCTACGAAACGCGAACTCACTATCCCCATGTTTCCCTGTATTTTCCAGCCTCGGTTTTACTAACCGCGGAGGTTTTCAGGAACGTATCCTCCGTGGTTGGGGAGGGGTACCTGCGGTTACAACATTTGCGGGCAGAGGGAAAATAACTGGGTGCCTAGGGTTGTATAACGATCAGCTGATGAGAAGGATTGGTTGTTAATGGGACCTGCCTGACATACCACTGTACCCATAGCGCATTCCAGCCATGAGTTTGCATATGGTGAAATAATAATATTGAGGTACTGTATTCCCGAGTCTACTCCTTCGCACAAGGGGGACAAGTAATCTTATCGATCGAATCGTTCTATAACATTAACTGATTCCTGTCAGCAGGTGGCGATGCACCACACATCGCGATCAGGGCTGGAATTGGGTAGAGCAATATTAGATGTATGTATTTTCTATGTAATATATAAATGTACATGTATTTTTTTTTTTCCCTGCCAAAGCTCACCCTTCCATGGCTCCACTTTTAACAGACCCATCCTCCAGTTCCTCACCTAAATGAATCATTACACGCCCGATAATAATCACTCCAAAAAAAAACACAATAACAAAATTGGGTCATTTCAATCCACGTGGCTGCCGCGTTTCGCTCAAAAATATACAGTCAATTCACTTTACAGTATATTCTATGAAGTGCTTTGAGACGTCTAGACGACGTGATAATACGCTGATTCACATGCAAGAATTATTATTATTATTATTATTGCTCCCTGCTCAGCACTTGTTGAAACTGCAAGCGAAAGCCCTGGCAGTGCCTAGGGTGGTCTTGGCTGGACAAGCAGTGGGAAGCTTGCCAGACAACTTGGTCTCAACGCTGAGCTGTGTAGGGGGTTGGGCGGGCGGGCGGGCGGGTTTGAGAGAAGAGGAGTCGATCGTTTATTGACTCAGGCGAGAGGCTCGCTGGGATTCTGGGAAGAGGGAGCAAGGTTTGGGAATGGGATATCCGAGGAATGTGACCTGCCTACACCGGGTTCAGTCGACTGCTGGCTGAGCGTTCCCTCTGCTCGCAACATTATCCACTGTTCTCTTCGGTGGCCTGTTGCATTCTTTCCAAAGCCCGTCACACATTTCTCCTTCCCCTTCGGCTATCGGCCACTTTTGTTTCTTGGAAACGAGCGGCTGATCGGCCGGCCAACTTAGTGGTTTCTTTTTTATTTGACACACGCGCGCACACACACACACGCACACTGGCTTGCTGGAGAGCTGGTGAATAGGTCTTCACCTGTTTTGTCAGGGGGGAAGGGGGGATTGCGTTGGGGAATTATAGAGACTGTGTTGGGGAAGTATTACCTCCGTGACTACTTAACCAACTCAACCCTTCTCTACCTCCGCCAACACCCCCCCCCCACCCCCAGCCCCCAATCTCTCTGTTCAAGGCAAAGCAGGTCAGGTGTCCTAATTGACCAATATATTTTTGCGTTTTGCCCACAAAATGTAATATGAATTCACTTTACAGTACATTCTGTGACGCGGTTTGAGGCGTCGATAAGATGAGACACTATCTGGTTTCAATACTCGCTCAATATGGTGGTGCATGTTTGTTTTAGGTGTGTTTTTTTAGGTTTTCTGAGGTTTTCAAAATCATGTGGGGATTTGATCGGGTAAACAGGGAAAAACTGTTTCCACTGGTGGGTGTGTCAGTGACTCGAGGTCATGGATTTAAAATAGCTTCTAAAAGAAGCAGAGGGGAGGTGAGGAGAAATTTTCTCACGCAGCAAATCGTACGAAACTGGAATGCATTGCCTGAAAAGGTGGTGGAGGCCGATTCGATAACAATTTTTAAAAGAGAGGTGAATGGTTATTTGGGGAGGATGGGGTTATGGGGGGAGAGAGAGAGAGAGCCGGGAGTGCGATTGACTTTGAATAGTTCTTTTCAAAGAGCCGGTGGAGACTCGATGGGCCAAATGGCCTCCTTTTGTGCTGTAAAATTCTATGATTCTATGTGTCAAGACATCCGGCTGAGCAGCAACAAATTACCGTTCAGTGTTTTTGCCTGGGGGAATAATTGCGCTCATTAGTCTTAATTGTCTTCCCAAGTGTCTCGACGTAAAACAGAAAGCTATTTAATTGTTCGGCAGAAAGGATTGCTCTGGACACGATTATGTATATATATTTTTAACGATTACACCATTGCTAAAGCATGCTCTTTTTGGTTTATAAAACAAAACAAACCCCCCCAAAAAATACATTTGCTCGAAGCGCTTGGCGGCATACGCTGTGAGTAACGTGTGGGTCTGTGGTCTCGGTGACTGAAGCGCGTTTTGAGCGGAAAGCTATTCATGATAATTCCCAGCACTTGTCTCTCGCTCGATCAATGCACTGTCTTGCTATCAACACTCATGGGTCTATCTCACATCATTCCTGGCATGCCCCAGCTCTATTTAAAGCTCCCTGTGTCATCTTATTTTTCACCCGTAATATTCTCTTGCGAAGCATTTAATCCGTCACTCCTAACGGCCAGTTCACTAAAGTAAGACACAGTTTTGATAACCCAAGGATTGGTGTATTACAGCTCCTGTAGCTCAGTGGTTAGAGCACTCGCCTCATAAGCGTGAGACCTGTGTTCGAATCCAGGCAGATCAGGGCAAAACCGTGGGCAAGTTTTCCTTACTCCACACACACCACGCCGAACAATAATCCATCAAAAAAAAAAGCCAAAGATCATTTGTTGCTGTTACGTTAGCGATTTGGTTCAGCTGTTAGCAACGTGAGGGAATGGGCGTCGAAAGATCAGCCAGATTCCAGCGACAAAGTGAACGCACTGCCCTGACTGACCAGTCTCTCGTTTGCATCCGATGGGAGAGTGAGTCTGTGCCGCAATCTTGTTTTGGCTGCAGGAGTGTGAAGGTGACCTATTCTACGTTGAGATGAAAGGCCTGATTAGGAGACCAGCTACTTGGCCCGTTCCCAGCAGACTGTCAATCCCTTTTTTATTGGCTGCTCCGAATCCTCCCGTCCGCTATGGCGCCCGCCATCCGCTGTGTGCGGATGGCGGACGGTGGCGGAGCTCATGAGGTCGGGTTACACCGCCAGGTGAATCAGCTAGTTGTTGTTCCTACGCGCGCCCACAAGAGAGCGATAGTGGACCACGTAGGGGAAGAGCTAGGTGTTCCTCTGGGCACACCCTCCACAAGGCTGTAATACGCCCAAGTGTCCACCAGACATCAGCAATGCCTTTTGCTGTTGTTCGAGTTTCCTGGCACGTGAAAGACGCTGCTCTACAAATGTAGTTTAGTTGTTTTGTTGTTCCCTGGGATAAGCTGTTGCACGTGACAATGTGGTCACACTGACTTCCGAGGTGATGCTGCAGTCACCCTCGTCCGTGCTGGTGTTCCGTCAGACTCTGGTCGAGATCCGATCAGGTTGATTGGGAGAAACCAGCAGATTAGATCAGGCAGGGCTGGTTAGAAATTGACTTTCCCAAACATTTATAAAAACACGATAATAAAATTGGTCATTTTCAATCCACGACTGTTTGTGGGGGACACTGCTGTGCGCCATTGGCTGCCGCGTTTCTCCCACAAATATACAGTCAATTCACTTTACAGTATATTCCTTGAAGCGCTTTGAGACGTATAGAAAACGTGAAAAGCGCCAAGTCAAAATGCAAGGATCATTATATTATTTTATTATTAAATGTATATGTCTTATCTTTCCCTTCACATACCCGCCCACCTAACATGACCCTGTTCCACCAGTTCCCAGTGAGATTTACATCCAAATGCGCAGTCGCTATTACGCTTGACGGCAATTTTACCGTCAAAAAGCTTGTGACGTTCTGTCTACGTGTGATATCGTAAGGCGAGGATTCTTAGCATCTCGTCACTTAGCACGTGCACATGTCATATGCAGCAGTGATTTTATTTATAGAAGGCGAGGTGAAAAATGTGACCTTTTTCCTTCACTCGCTCACGTGTAGCTATGGGCCTCCTCTCAACGCCAACTGCCTGAATAGGGCAAGCGGAGGCACCTTGGGCTTTGAGCACAGTGTGTCTGTGCTGCCTGTCACTAGTCTCTCCCCACTGTGTGAAGCATGGTCGGTTTGATCACCTGCCTGCTGTACTGTGGCTGTGCCTTGCAGAAGCCACTTCAAAGGAGTCTGTGGCCTTCTCTGGTTTATTTCCTGGGAGTAGTGGTTAGAGCACTCGCCTCGCAAGTGCACATAATAATAATCTTAATAGTAAGACTTGCATTGCATTTGAAGCACTCTGAGGCGCCCTCTGGCGTGGAGGGTGCTATACAAATCTACATCCAAGTTGTTATTGTTGTGTATTTGATGTGGAGCCTTTATCACGATCATGAGACCACGCTTGGAAGAGAAGTGCTTGCATCCAGGCAGGATGAAACCTTTCCTTACTCTACACGCCTAATAATAATCCCTCAAAACAACAATAATACATTGGTCATTTCAATCCGTGACTTTTTTATGGGGACGCTGCTGTGCGCAAGTGGCTGCCGCGTTCAGCCCACATAATATCCAGTGAATTCACTTTACGGTGTATACTGTGAAGGGCTTTGAGACATCTAGAAGACTCAAATTTAGGGATTATTATTATTATTATTATTATTGAAAGCCAGTGCCCGAAAGCTGACTGCGAGGCGCCATGTGCTGTCCTGGTTCTTTCACTTGACTGAGGAGGATGAGTTGGGACTTGTTGACTTGAGCAGTGTTGTAAATTGGGAAAAACTCCCAACATTGCTGACGTGCCTGAATCATTTTCCCAGACGGATTAAATTTTTTTTGGAGGGATTATTATCACCGGAAAACGATCCGCCAATCGCCTTACCCAACCGGATCCCTACTTACTTCTTGGTAAATGGAGACCTGGGGGTATGGAAACCTGCCTAAGATTTCCTCCTTCCCGGGAACTGAAGCCGGTTACTCTCGTTTGCCAGGCGAGTGCTCGAACCATTACACTACAGGGCTCCACGGAAGTGCGTATGTGACTATGCTGCCACTCACTCACATAGTAAGGGGAGGGGAGTGAAAGTGTATTACAGCATACGCCATGTACTGTACTTTTATTGATAGTAACCACCATCTAAATCAGAGTGAGGACAAACCTTGACACATTTTCATGTGGTTTGCACATCATCAGATGGACTTGAGACACCTCAAATAACTTCGATTTTATCAAAGCACAGAGTGTGGGCTTGACACTTGGGTTCAAATTCGAGGCAACGATGTCGGGTTTCCTGTTACAAACAGGCTCCAGTTACTGGAATCCCTTCAGCTCGAGTTTTGACACCTGGGTTAAATATCGGGTGGGAAATCAGACCCCTCTATTTGTGTCTGTTCCACCGAGCGTGTGAATTTCAGCACAGACTCATGAGTAAGAAAGGGTCTTGGCTTTATCCTGCTGAATATGAAGTCTTATTTATAATAATAATAATAATAATCCTTGCATTTGATACAGCGCTTTTCACATCTTATCGACGTCTCAAAGAGCTTCACAGAATATACTGTAAAGTGAATTGACTGTATATTTGTGGGCAAATTGTGGCAGCCAATTGCGCACAGCATCCACATCCACAGTCGCAGATTGAGTGATCCGACAATCGGCTAACAAACAAATCCTTCTTACTGCAAGATAAATAGAGGCATGTGTGGCATCTACTTTAGCCAAACGTACTCTATCCTACCTGAAATTCAAATAAAAACGATAATAATCTCTCGATTTTATTGCAGGTCACTTCACATCGTGTAGTTCTAATGTTCGATAATTTAATTTTCACGAATTTAATGTTTGTTTGTTTAAAAGTTCCTCTGTTGGAATCCATTTACTGAGCGCTCATTGTCACTTCAGCTGGTGTCTTTCTCTTTCCCCTTGTTTTGTCGGACTTGTCTGCCGGATCTGAGATGGTTTTTATTTGCATTGTTATTCCTGTACTGCTCTAAATGGGTGTTAGTTGCTGAGAGGGGAACTTTCTCTCCCTCTCTCTCTCTCTCTCTCTCCCTTCCTTCCTTCCTTCCTATCCTTTCCCACCCCTCCCAGTTGTACTTGTTTCCTGGAACAATTTGCTGCGCAAAACTCACATTTCCCGGGTGGAGCAGGTAATAATAATATTAAAACAATAATCCTTAACTTTGATATAACCCCTTATCATGTTTTTGAGTCCTCTCAAAAGCGCTTCACAGAATATGAGCGCTTCGAGACGTCCAGAAGACATGAAGGATTATTCACGTGTAAGGATTATTATTTTACAATTATTATTCTTGATGCGTCACTTTTTAATTTGGTGGCGGGCACGCAAAAGGCAGAAGGGAAAGGGCTCGCTTTTCTTTTTACACACGCACTGTGTGTGAGTGTGTGTGTGTGTGTGTGTGAGCGCGTGTGTTGTGTGAGAGAGAGAAGCGAGTGGAGTAACAGTGAATACTGAAGGTTTTTCACCCCATGTAATCCGCGCCGATTTGGATGCAAGCTGAATACTCGGTATAGGTTCTAAAACCTCTGCCTGTTATAAACCATCATGAGTTGAACAACAAAAGGCTCCCTATTATCAAGATCTGGCAGTGTGCCATTCACACAGCACCAACAGAACAAACACCTCAGCGGTTTGGGTGTTAGACCACTGTCTCCTCTCCTGAGCAAACCAACGCTGAAATCTTTGCGGAAACGTTTCACATCGTTAGATATTTAAGGGAGCGAAGATCTTCGGTAAGATTTTGTAATGGTTTGAAGAAAAGCCAAACGTTTGTTTTGAGAAGCGATCGAAGGCGAATCCTCGTGTCACCTTTCCCGTGCCATCGAGGGACAGAGGAGCATGCGTTGGCTGTAAACTTGCTTTTGACATGGTCTGTGTGGGTGAAGGGATGAGAGTCACCTGATGCTGACAATCATAATCCTTCCATTTAATGCAGTGCCTTATCACATCGTTGAGAAGTTTCAAAGCGCTTCACAAGACTATACTGCAAAGTTGATTGACTGTATGTTATGGTTGAACCCCAATAGCCAATTGCGCACAGTGTCGCACAAACAATCATGGATTGAGCAATCTACCAGTCGACTAACGACCAGATACCTACTTACTGTGGGTTGAACAGAGGTGTGTGGAGTAAGGAAACTTGTCTTAAGGTTTTGCCCTGTCCTGCCTGGGAATCGAACTTGGGTACTCTCGCTTGCGAGATGAGCACTCTAACTACAGTAAAAGCCCATTTATCCAGCACCCTCAGGACCTGGCCAATGCCGGTTAAAGTGCGGACCGGATATTCGGCCGAAAACGCAAAAAAAAAGAAGCAGTTTTCCAGATAAATTCCAGTTAATCGAATGCGGACCTTTTTTTCCCGCAATGCTGGTTATACGGAAGTTACGGTTGATTGTGTGCCGGATAAACGGGCTGTTACTGTACTCTGCTACGGGACTCCGCATCTGGTGAAAATTTTCTTTTTGTGCGTAATTGGCGCTTTCTGTCGTTTTCTGAGAATGCTCTTCATTTATCTATTTGTGTGTTCTTTGTAATTAAGAGACATGAGAAACGACTTTGTATGGAATCTATTTAGGCTTGGCGCATTATTGTTTTAGGTCTGTTTCACATAGGATTGCAATCACCTGATTAATGTTAAGTAAGGTTTATAGAGACGTCAATCCATTGTTTTAGTATTGACCCAATTTTATTGTACATCAGAATTTCCTAGATTGCAGAACTGTATTTACGCAATCGTTGAACTGTTTAATGAAGACTCAGTTCCAAAAGTCCTGCAAGATATGAATCTTTATTACTGCAGACACTGAGCTGGTATGCTCATAGAACACTTTGTGTAATGTATCTCTCAAATCTTTTTGATTTGATTTTGTTAGGTGGTTCAGTGAAGCAATACTGGTTTGTACTGTTATAATTTTTTTTGAAGGAATCTTAATCCCCCTGGAAAAGTGAATCGTCAATGGACTGGTAGTCAGGTTCCTACTTACCAGGCTTTCAGCCTTTCTGCCCCCACCACCCCCACCCCCACCCACCCACTTTTTGAAACTCCATCCCACAGATCCTTTGCCTTGTCCACTCTCTTGCCTCCTTCAAGGCATTGGTACGTGCTCACGAGGTGAAAGACGTTTCACACGTGACTGTATATTTGTGGGTGAAACGAGGCAGCTAATCGTGCACAACAGTAACCCCAAAACAGGCGTGGATTGAAATGACCAATTTTTTAATTAATATTTTTATTAATTTTTTTTACCTATTAATATATTAGGCGTGTGGAGTAAAGAAATTTGCCCAAGGTTTCATCCTGAACTGCCTGGATTCGAAACACAGAAATAATGCTTTGTTTGAAAAGATGCCCTTCACAACTTCAAGTGATTCTCAGGGAATTCCTGTGAAGTGCAGTGACTGTGTATTTTTGTAGCTGAACGCACCCAATTTGGGCAGAGCAAAGGTCCCACGAACCAGCCAGGCATTTAATGGCCAATTTTACGTGGGAGGTTGTTGGACTAGACGGGACATTGGGAGAGACTGTCTATCTCTTTCAGAGATCGCTTGTTATGAAACAGCGCAAAATTAGAAAGTGAGAATTTCCTTACAGACACTGTTATGGCAACTGCATGTTGATTCATTGCCTTTGTAACCGATCACTCGAAAGTGAATTGGGAGTAAAGTTAGTTGCCTTTGAGCTTCGGCAAAAAATAGATGGATCACTCTGTAATTATGTGCACCGTAACTGTTTTTTTTCTATCTCTCTCTGTTACCCTTCCCTTCCTCTCCCACTTGAAAATGTTGCTTGTCTGTCTCCCACTCTCCCTCGATTGCACTCAGCTAATCGTGTCTGTATTTCCCTCAGATGCTGCAGGATTGCCCGAAGGCTCGGCGAGAGGTTGATCTGCACTGGAGAGCATCTGGCTGCACGCACATTGTACGAATTATAGACGTCTATGAGAATCTCTACCAGAGTAAAAAGTGTCTACTTATTGTAATGGAATGGTGAGTCCTGGTGTGTTGAGTCTTTAACTCGTCTTTCGCTGGTCAGGCTGTTCATCAGCATTACAGAGCTTTGGTGCTATATATTTAAGGATAGGGATCTTGGGGTAGATGTTGACAAGCGCTGTGTTCTAATGTTGCGTGGAGTGGAGGGGGGGAGGGGGGGAGATAAGGAGAAGGTTACAGCGATTTTGCATTGCCCTTGGAAATGTCCCGTTGCTCAACAAACACAAGGTCCCGAGTCCTGGCGAGGATTCGCGCCAAGTCCTTAGTTCTTAAAAAATGCGGTTTTGCGTCTCAAATGAAAATTCATTGTGTCAGTGACAAGCAGTTACAGGAAACGTCTTGGTGACATTGAGTCATATCTCTTATCGTCTCCATATCAACCTGGTAATTTGATGACCTGTATGAGTCTTCTTGGCTAGGATGAAGCACTGAAGGTCCCCCACAATTCTTGGTTATCTGTCTAGGTAACGAAAATGTGAGTCACGGTCTTTTCGAGCCTCGGCACGCCTCGGATCAGTGACCTGAGTGGGAGATCTGAACTGTCTAGATTGTCGATTACCGGTCTCAAGATCCTCCTCTTCAACCGTGCCCTCCTGCCCTCTCTCCCTTCCCTCCCCACCTGCCCCTCTCCCTTGCTTGGGTCCTGACTCCCGACCGTTCAGCGCGTTGGGACGTCCTCCCGACGTGAAAAGCGCTCTACAATGTAATGTTGTTGTTGTTGTTGTGGGGTGACATCTCTGCCGGCTTTGCTGAGCTTTGTTCCACGGTCTGCCTGGCTCTAGTCAATAGTGCTCAAGTCGCCTGTAGATCAGGTGTCTATCACGTCTCTCGATGTTACTGCAATTGTATAGATGTTTGTGCTTGACAGGAATTCCTTGTGAAGTCCTATGAGACATTTTGACATATTTAATTTTTTTGTGTTTTGGGAATAAAAAAGCATGGGTTATATCTGCGCAACAAGGTGGATTCTGACATTAACAGTACTTCACGGTTTGGGGGTGTGGGAGAGATCATCGATCATGTCCCTAATTCATTTCTGTCTTTTCTCCCATTGCTTTCTGGAATGCGCATGTTTCCACTCCCCCCCCACCCCACCCTTCCTCCTCCTTTTCCTCCCTGCGGTGCTGCTGGGCTCAGTGTCTGAACGGGTGAAGAAACTATTGAGTAATGAAGAGCTAATAGGTCTTGTGCCTCGGAAGAACCACATCATCGGGTGGTGGGCGGGGGTGAGGGAGGGAGGCGATTTGCATCAAAGCGCTCGGAAGCTCGAGTGTAAATTTCGGGAAGAACACAATTTCCTACAGGAACCCACACAAGCTTTTAATTCCCGTCATGTAAAGTCTTTCATTCCAAACTTGCATGTTGGAGCTTGCTAGCAAAACCCTGAAGGGGAGTAACTCACTGCCAAGAAAGATTCAAAGGTAATTTAATTTGTTTGGGTCTATTTTTCTTGGTAGAGAGTTTGTTTGTTTCCCACCCACCCCACACACCCCGTGACTATTTTCGTATCAGGGGGATGGATGTTTTAAATCCCTCTGAGGCACTACGTTGACTACGTTGTAGATGAACGTGGCAACATAATTGCGCACATTCAGTGTCCCACAAACTTCTGTGAAGTGAAGGACTAATAATTGTAAAGAGGATAATAATAGTTCTTACCTTTGACATAGTGCCTTATCACTTCGTTGACATGAGACGTCTTACAAAGCGATTCACAGTTTATATTGTAAATTGGATTGATTGTGTTTTGTGTGCGAAAAATGTCAGCCAATTGCACACAGCAGTGTCCCCCCAAACAGTCGTGGATTGAGTGACCGAATGTTTGGGGGGTGTTTTAGGTGAAATTATTACACCCGGAATTGGATCTACCAATGGATTAACTACTGGGTCCCTGCTTACTGCTAGGTAATCAGAGGTGTGCTGAGTAAGGAAACTAGCCTAAAATTTAGTCCTGCCCAGGAATCAAACCAAACCCATGTGTTTCACTTGTGAGACGAGGACATTGACCACTCCGCTAAGGACTCCAGGTTATTTGGTGTGATTAATAATAATAATATTCCTTGCATTTTGGTATAGCGCTTTTCAGGTCCTTCTAGACGTCTCAAAGTGTTTCACAGAATATACTGTAAAATGAATTGACTGTGTATTTATGGGTGAAACACGGCGGCCTATTGCGCACAGCAGTGTCCCCCACAAACAGTCATGCGTTGAAATGACCAATTTTATTATTGTGCGTGTTTCTTTTGAGAGGGATTATTATGAGGTGTGTGTGTGTGGAGTAAGAGAACCTGCCCAAGGTTTCCCCCTGACCTGCCTGTATTCGAACACAGGTCTCTCACGCTTGTAAAGGCAAATGCGTTTAACCACTGAGCTACGGGGCTCATCCTGGTTCACTGGAGAAACTTCTCTTATCGAATAGCGCTGTGGAATCTGAATAGTGGGTGGTGGGTCTTGGTTTCACGTCAGCAACACGGTGTGCCGCTGCGAGTATAAAGCTGCCGATTTTGGTGCAGTGGTGAGTTGCTGCGCCTCTGAAGCCACCCATAGGAGTGGAGTGAGAGATGATCTTCTGAGGAGAGGTGTGGCACACGCTGCTTCTCTTGCCTTGAGAGAGAAAATCTCTGAAATCTCTGCGGTCTGCGCTGCTGACGTTTGTTTTCAAAACCTGCAGCGGGGTCGCTCGAGTCATTAAACACAGGTAATCAAATTTCCTTAATGTAGTGCGGTCTCTTTGATGTCACCACACGCTTGTGCTGCGTTTCCCATGACTTGGCAAGCTTCTCGCGCCGTCTTTTGCTTTGCTGATTCACTCCTGGGGTTTCTAGCTAACACTTCATACCACAACACTGTCATCAGCCTTTTAGGTATTACCAACCTGTATTGGCTTTTGACTGTTGTCTCTTTGGAGACGTTATGCATGAATCTCAGCGCGTCTCTCCACCCCGACGCTCCGTTGATAGAAACGTAAAAGAGCAATGAGGTATTTGTGGTTTTCTGCCGCGTTCCTCTTGCTCACCGCGAGCGGAAATTTTCTTGAGAACTGAAACAGGTACCAAAGCACTCCTTGTTAATTTTACTTTTTGCTAACGCGACTACTGGATTCCCAGCACGGAACAAAATAGAACTTAATACGTTCAATGTGACCTGTAGAAGTATGAATTGCATCAAACTCATTACTTAAATTGTATCGTGTATGATTTGTGTAAAGTTCGGTACTTACTGGTCGAGTTGTTTTTTATGACACAACAAATACACAAGTACTGAACTGACTGGTGACATTCAGGCAAGGCTTCTATGTGTAGAGAGAGAGATCCATTACAAGGTGGGCACAGACTTCAAAGAAGAAACTGAAACATTCACCATTAATAGCATGTCTACAAGAGGGAAACATACTAGGATGATAGTAGGGTCCGTCTATATGGAAATTTTCCGATTTAGATATATCGATGGGCTCATATCGAGATATACCGAAATATCGATATTTTCGGGGTTTTCGTACTGCGCATGCGCGCATAGCGCGCGCATTCGGGGTGCGCGCACATTCGGGTGCGCGCGCATTCGGGGCATATCTCCTCAGGGGGTAAATGTCTTTCTCTCACTGTGTCTCTCACACTCACTCTCTCCATCTCTGTGTTTTTCTGTCTGTGTCTCTGTGTCTCTCTCCTCTCTCACATCCCCCCATCTCTATCTATCTGTATATTATCACATCCACCCCGACTCTCCCCCCATTTAGAAGACGTGAAAAGTGTTATATCAAATTTAAAGATTATTATATTATTATTATTATTAGTAGTATGAGGATTCTTGATTTTATTCTCCCCTAGGCGATCCCTTCTCATCCTTATCACCCATTCCCGAATTGCCCCCGAAATTGCAATGATAAGACTCAGCGATTTTCAGTGCAAACAAGTGCATGCACGAGTACACAATTGCCCCTAAGGCCCTTGAGGCTTCTCCCCCCCACCCCCCACACTTTTCAAACTTCCGCAGAGCAAATCAAAATTTGTCATTTGATAAAATTGCAAGTGTGTCACTGGACACACTTGACACAAACTCTGCACAGAACAGGGCAGGTAGAAGGTGCTTTATTGCAGTTTGCGTTTCTTTTGAAAAGCCACAGCTGGAAAATAAAAGCTGCCTCTATAAGGAGCAGGTATTACTCATGCTTTCTCATGATCGAGGAGGCTGAGTTGATTTGTAAGCGATTTGCAAGTGTGTGGAGAACAACCTCGCGTGTGTGTGTGTGTGTAGAATGCATTGCTTTGTCATTCCCTTCCTTGAAATGGCGTCAGCAAGGTAGATGATAATGGTACCTATTCGATCGTGCGCATTGTTTGGGGTTTCGTCTGTGATAAAAACACTTAACACCTCAAGCTGTTGACGTCGGTTTGCGCTGCGTCCGGGTTTCTGTGTGCTGTTCACACTTGCTACATTGCCGATGAAGCATTTATAATTATCCCTGCATTGCCAAGACACCTTGAAGCACTTTGCGGCGCGCTTCCTAAGAAGTGACTGTGCGTTTGTACGCAAACTTGCACAGGTGTGTCTACTAAACAGCCATCGAACGTGCGATCAGTATTGTCTGTGGATTGTTGGGCTGGACTCCCAACTTTTATCGAACGTTGCTATGTTTCACGTCCACCTGAACAGGTAGAGACGGGAAGAGATGGAACCTCTTTTAAAGGCTGAGGGTGGTACCTCCAACAGGAATCCTGTAGCTCAGTGGTTGGAGCATTCGCCTTACAAGCGAGAGACCTGGGTCAATTCCCGACAGGGCGAAACCTTGAATAAATTATTTTGACTCCACACGCCTACAAATAATCACCTCAAGAACGATCATCAGTTGGTCATTTCAATACATTATTGGCCTCCGCATTTCGCCCACATGTACAGTCAATTCACTTTACACTACATTCTTTGAAGCTCTTTGAGACGTCTAGAAGATGTGAAAAGCGCGATATCAATTACAAGGATTATTATTATTATTATTAGGGTGTCAGCTTTTACTGTGAGCTCCAAGTCATGACATGAGGGGCTTTGAACCACCAAACTTTCTACTCTCGGGCAGGCAAGAGCACTACCAACTGAGCCAATGGAAGCCCTCAATTATCTAACCCACTCATTTTATGGCACCAATTCAGCCAAAATTACCTGCTGCAACCTATTTTTAGGGCGGGGGTGGGGGATGGTTTTTTACTCACAAAACTGCTCCTAATATGGGGTTAAGGTGAAGAATGTAAGTAGCACATGATTCCTTTAAAGAAATCGCAGCAGAAATGTCGCAACCTTTCTGGGCCAACCCGTTCCACACCTTCCCAGTCTTTTGTGTGAACAATTGCCTATGTTCTCGCCATCTCAGTTCTGTCTGTTATTTCTTCAACTTTTTTTCAACAAAGAAAACTTCTGGAACTTTCCTGCGTAACAGTTGCCAATGGCCACAGATCTCACCTCTCTTCCTCCTATTCAACCCAATTTGCTGAACCCGGATTTTCATCCCAAATGATGATGATGATTATGGAATAAAAATGCTTTGGAACTTAAATTGAACTTTGCTATGAAATATAATACCTGCTTGAGGACACAAATAAACACTTTTAAGGTTATTGGTGTGGTGAGGTATTGCCTACCAACGTGAATGGCTCTATACAAATGTAATTAGTTGTATTTGATATAATAATAATCTAATAATAAACCTTGCATTTTGATATAACACTTTTCACGTCTGCTAGACATCTCAAAGCGCTTCACAGAATATACTGTAGAGTGAATTGACTGTATATTTGTTGGTGAAACACAGCATCCAATTGCGCACAGCAGCGTCCCGACAAACAGTCATGGATTGAAATGACCAATTTATTATAGTTTTTTGGGGGACGGATTATTCTTAGGTGTATGTGTGGAGGAAACTTGCCCAAGGTTTCGACCTGACCTGCCTGGATTTGAAACACAGGTCTCACGCTTGTAAGGCGAGTGCTCTAACCACTGAGCTACAGGACTCCACGTTATAGCGCCCTATCACATCTTCGAGACGCCTCAAAGTGCTTCACAGAATATACTGTAACGTGAATTCACTGTGTATTTTGTGGGCGAAACGCGGCAGCCAATTGCACCTGGTCCTTTATCCTTCAACTGCTTGAGCCCCCCCCCCGGGGATAGTGGAAAGGTTTCAGAAGCTTTTGTAATTTTCCCACTTGACGCCTTGTGCCACTGGCTATAAATCTCTTGTTTACTTCCTTGTAATCCAGCCAATTTCTGGGTATTTCCACCCCTGCAACATTTTGTCAAGAGAATCAAATTGTCTCATTAGAGTGCAATAATGCCTTTGAGGTGCTGAAATCCCAATTATTACGGTGCATAAATTTCCTGTTATATTTTCTCTGGTAATATTCCGACCCTCCCCACCCAGCCCAAAACGAAATGTACTTAAAATACTGAATGTGATTCATGGAGGAGCAGTGAATGAGGAGGTTTGTGAGCCAGGCAGGTTGTGTGTCCTCAACGAAGCTTATTCTGATCGCTGATTAAAACTCTGTTAACAGAACGACGTTTACTGGCAAATCTGCTGTCAACGTCTTATTAGAACGCAAGTTTTCTTTTAAACTATAAAAAATCCGAAATAATTTATTAATTGTGAGCTTTGAAGACATTTTGTCCTTAAGCTGTTTATATATTTAAAAACAAGTGGTTTGTACCAGTTTTGCCGGTGGTATATAATCCTAGGACCAAAAAAACCCCACCATTGGCTAAATTTTAGCTTCTCATCAGTAATGCTGGAACAAGATTGTTCGTTAGATGCCCTAGATTTGTCCTTTTCAGAAGTCATGCCATATCACGTCCTGTGGGTTTTCTAAAATGTATTGCTAAGTACATATTTTTAAAACCACTCTACTAAGTGCCTTCTGAATGCAGTCGTTCCATTGGAAGCAAAATTTCTGTGATGATGTGATCTTTGATGCCCCGAGTTGTATTGATATTAATAATAATCCTCCCATTTGTTATATGTCATCTTGTCGTTGAGACAGATGTTTCAACATGCTTCCAGGATATGCTGTGAAATGGAGTAACTGTGTTTTGTGGGAGAAATGCGATAGCTTGTTGGGCACAATAGTGTCTGACAAAACACCAATTTTTCTTTTATGACTTGCTACCATTTTCTGCGAACAGATAGCGGTGGGGTGGGGGGGTGGTGGGGGTGCGGAAGGAAGGGAAAGCAGATAAAATTTTACTCCGGGGTTTTGTCAATGCTCTAAAGTCCTTCAGGCTGATAATGCCATCCGATAATAGTGAGAATGAAAGAAAGCGCACAGAGCAGGTTGTGGTATTGTTTACAAGAATCCCACCACACACCATGTGCTTACAAGAAAGCGATTCTTATCTTGTAAATTTTTAATTAATCTATTTCCTTGTGCTACTTGTGTAGCCATCATTTAGAGGACATTCATTGTTGCAAGTCTAAAAGGGGTATTGAGCCACAGATACACGTTGAGGTTGACCACAGATATTTGAACGATTATGTTGTGCTTTTCCTCTTGCTGCTGAGATACTTCCAGGTGGGTGAGATGTCCGTAAATGCGCCAGGAAGTGGGTTAACCACCATGTCACTCTACTTTTTTTTGTTGTTGTTGTCAATGCAACTCAAACTGCTGTAGACGAAATTCAGTTCACTTTCGTGTCGGCAAACCCAAAGGGTAGTGGAAATAGCAACCTAAGAATTTGCCAGGCCAACTGAAGACCAAGGTCCAACTGGTTCCACTTCGACAATCCCACAGTCGCTTTGACCTGTTGTGTTCCAAACTATACGATGAATTCTGGAACTCCCTCCCTCAAATCCATTTTTATGGATTAAACTTTTCAATACTGAGGTAGATAGGACAGGGTAGCAAAGGATACGGGGCAAGGGCAGGTGATTGGGAGTCGCGGCACAGATCGTCCATGATCTTATAGAATGGCGGAACAGGCTCGAGGGACTGATTGGCCTGTTCCTGTATTTCTATGTTCGGTATGGGGAGGAAACGGTATGAAAATGGAATGCACTGACTGAAAGGATGGTGGAAGTAGATTCAATAATCACCCTCAAAAGGGAATCGGATACTTACCTGAAAAGGAAGAAAATTGCAGGGCTATGGGGTAAGAGCGGGGGAGTGGGACTAGTGTAGGGTATAGGGTTATTCTTACTCTAGTAGGCAGGTTGGCTATTCAAGAAAAGAATAAGAAAAGTCAAATTTATTAAAAGGGAATCATTATCTTAAGACCTGGACGGATGAGATATTTTTGGAGGTTTATTACTCTTGAGTTAATTTACTATTATTATTGTGTTACATTACATGACACTTTTATTGTACCTGATAGTTGTATCCCTCAGAATGGAGGCTTGCCATTGAGAGAAACACATAATGGCCAAGTTTTGAATTGCCGAAATACTTCCAATCATGATTGTTTTGACTGATGCAATAATTCGGAAGTTTGAACTCCCGGTGGGATGGAGCATCTAATTTATTTATTAATTTATCTAAGTTATTTCTCTTCGGGCAATATATAAATGCGAGGATTATTATTATTGTTGTTGATTTTTTAAAAAGAAAAACTGCCATTCAGTGTTTTCATGAACATTTTCCATTTTTTTCTGTGTGTCAGCCTGGTGCAGTGGTAGTACTGTCACCTCTGAGTTAGAGGGTTGTGAGTTCAAGCCCCACATCAAGACTTGCAAGACCCTCCTCTTTGATTGTGCTTCTGCTGCCCTCCCAAGCTAATAAGTTGATACTCCAATGCTCGACCATTGTTAAGTGGCATTACCCTGCATGCAAGGTGCTATATGAGAGTAATTGTTGTTGATGCCCTCTGTGTCTCTTGTCTGTTTCTGGGTGTGTCTTTCTCCCACTCTTATCTGCCACCACCCTCAATGGATACACACCTGCCCCCTGTACATATCACAGAGGACCTTGGAGGCTAAATGTGCTTCCTGTCTTGATCTCTCAAGTAGATCAGCCAACTGCATAAACGACAAGGCCCTTCAAACAGCAGATGGGGCCTGTCTCTTGTACAAAGTCTTACATTAAGCAGTCCTCTTGTGCGATATGCATCAAGGGAGTGAAGAGCCTTATTCCAGTGCCAAACTACATGTGGCCAGTTTCCTTACGCCCACACGCCTGATACTAACACCTCGAGAAAAAACATTAATGAATTGGCCATTTCAATTGCTCAGTGTTCCTCACACAGTGTCCCCACTGTTTGTGGGACACCGCCGTGCGCAATTGGCTGCCGCGTTTCGCCACAAATATACAGTCAATCCACTTTACAGTATATTCTGTGAAGCGCTTTGAGACGTCTAGAAGATGTGAAAAGCGCTATATTATTAAATGCAAAGATTATTATTAGGTCATTGCGACGTACTCAAAACGTTTCACAGAATATATTGTAAAATGAATTGTGTGTTTTGTAGGCGAAACATGCAGCCAATTGCACACAGTAAGTGTCCCACAAACAGTCGTGGATTGAAATGACCAATTTTATTATTGTGGTTTTTTTTTGGAGGGATTATTGTGTGTGGAGTAAGGAAACTTGTCCAAGGTTTCGCCCTGACCTGCCTGGATTCGACACACGGGTCTTACACTAGTAAGGCGAGTGCTTCAACCACTGAGCTACAAGACTCGACTGTGTCCTAGTATAGAAAGATAGACAGGAAGCGAATTCGAAGCTGCTTTAAGTTGAACACGGAGTAGCCTCTTGGGACATTCCTCTTAGAAACACTCAGATACACAGTCCCAACTCGAGGGGGCACAATGTTGACATCACTCTTGATGGGATGGAGGAATTCATTCCCCACCATTGTAAACCAAAAAGGGACGAGGACTCAAACCACACGCCACCAAGTACCATCTCTGCAACCGCACGCTCGGAGAGTCAATCCTTAAGCGGTGGCAATTTAGGTTCGGTTTTGGTTGGGGAGAGGAGAGGAGAATAAATCAATGGAAATCAGAAAGCTAGGAAGCAATGAGCCTTTTTTGTTACACGCACACACACACACACACAAACACACTATTGTGTGTGGTTACGTGCCTCCAGTCAGTAGCTCATCAAAGTCCCTTTGAACATGAATCAACAGTGGCTGGTAGCATGTGAGGGTTAGAAAACTTACAGCGAAACCTCCCATATTTTCAGGTGTGGAATCACGGTGACAGACGTGGGTTTCTGTCCCCACCCACTGTCTCTTTATGATGTAGATACACTGGGTTAAGTGGGCAAGGGGGGACAACCCCTTCTGGGCACTCAGATTGGAAGTCATGTCATTCAGTACCAGAGTCTACTGAGAAGTCGAGCCACAGAGAGTGATGGGAATGTGAAGCTACCGACTTTTTTGTTTCCGAAGAGTTTTCAAAAATTGATTTTCTTACACTGCGGAAAAAAAAGCTTAAGAGATTTATTTTTTTTGGGGGGGGATCTTTTGTGGTTTCTAACCCAACTGTCACTCCTTCATGTAATAGGGTCTATCTAGCGTGCAGGGTTTCTTAACGATCCCTTAACGAGATTTACAGTGAGTTGTTGCTTGAAGCATTTAAATGGATTTGAATGGTTTTTCAATGTAAAATGCAGTGACTGCGTTTGTATATTGGAAACCGACCATTGCAGCTGATTTGGCGTGAACCGTGAAGCGAATGATGCATTCTATCTCGGGGCGGGGATTGTTAGCCAGGACACCTTTTTAATTAATTATGATAATCGATGATCCTTACATTTGTTGTAGTGGCCACCACATTGAGAGAGCACCTCCAAGTCATCACGGAAATGAACTGTTTTGTGCAGTGACTTGAGTACTTAAGATGTACATAATAGGTCCTCTTTGATGATGATATTAATAATAATAATCCTTGTATTTGATATAGGATCATGTCACGCCTTTGAGACGTCTCAGAGCTTCACGGGACATACAGTAGAGCGAATTGACTGTATGTTTCATGGGTAGGATTGAGTTTGTGATTAGCCCACTAGAAATGAACTTCTGCATTTCCTGTATATTGTGACAGCCTTTCCCAACCCAACTACAGTCTATTCATGATGACACGCCTAATAATAATCCGTCCCCAAAAAAACCCCCACAATAATAAAAAATTGTCATTTTCAATCCACGACTGTTTGTGGGACGCTGCTGAGCGCAATTGGCGTTTCGCCCTCAAATATACAGTCAATTCACTTTACGGTATATTCTGCGAAGCGCTTTCATTCGTCGATTAGATGTGAAAAGCGCTATATCGAATGCAAGGATTCTTATTACTGTATTATTATTAAATTCTCTTTGGAATGAAGCGAGGCTGGGTTGGGGCAGTGACAAGTGAAATGCTCATGGTGTCCCAGCAGGTGGCACTGTACTGAAGTTGGGCAAAGGCCTCCTTCCTTTTGGAGTGGTGGCATTGGATGAAAGCATCTCCTCTTTACAGTGTCTTGTGCTTGGCAGTGGAACTGTGGGAATGTTTCCTCCTTCACCACACAAAATGCTGAACATCCAGATCCAAAGTTCAAAAGTAACACCTGTTTGGGTGGATGTTAACGATCCCATGGAACTAGTCAAAGAGGAGTTTCTCCCGCCACTTTCGGCCAACTAACACCCAGAATAAAATTTGTCACTCACTCGACAGCTGCTTGTGCGACAGTTCTGGGCGGAAATCCGCGTTCTCCTACAAACTACAAGGTCACTTTACACTTCGTGGTAAAATACCTGTGAAGCACTTGCAGATGTCTCGATGACGTGACAAGACGCTATATCAAATGCAAAGATTTGGCATTCTCTCTCTCTTTTCTCTCCCCCTCTCCCTTTCCAATTTGTTGTCTTAGCTAAACGGTGTACGAAATGATGTCCCAGGCAAAAAGTTTACACTACACACATGTTATCACCATTTTTTTGCTGATAAAGCCCATGTCAGGAGGAAGCTAGTCAGTCTGACTTAAGATCAAATACAAGTGAGAGATTTCACAATGATATACATCTGTTAAGATATCGTCCCCACGAGATCTCATTTGTCCGTTATGTAAATCTGAACACATCAACCTTGTGAGAATCTTTCATGAGGGCCTCATCAGCATTTTGAGGTTGAACGTGAAAACTGAATTCAATGCATTCAACTATTTCTGCTCTGGGTGGAAAGCCAGCAAAACATTTAGTTGTGTGTTCTCTCAGTGACTGGTGCAAAACGCCCACAAATTCCAAATCGTGCAGTCTTCAAGGTGTGAATACACCTCTGAATAGCCCAGAGTTCCTTACTTTGGATACAGTCCCTATAAAGGTCCCTGTAAAGATCTCTCAAGTTCTAAGACGGTGGAGGGGGTCATGACCGTAATGTTGATGATGCGAACTCAGTGATGTAAAGGAGAGTGCACTGGTCACCTTCTGCTGGAAATGGGTCTTGCAAATACGGTACAGTACAATGCTTCTTAATTTGTGCAAGCGAGACCGGGAGGAATTTGGGGGCTTGGGTAGGGCAAACAAAGGCAGCTTGAGGAGGAACGTGAGGAGGGAATGTTTGCACAGAGAGGATCGTAGAATTATAGGAGGCCATTCGGCCCATCGTGTCTGTGCCGGCTCTTTGAAAACAGCTGCCCAAATCAATCCCGCTCCCCCCACCCTCTCCCCATTGCCTTGCAAACATCAAAGTTGTTATCGGAATCGGCTCCCACCACCCTTGGTCCGAATGTCTCGCTGCGTGCTAACATTTCTCCTCCCCTCCCCCTCTGTTTCTTTGAACAAGTGTTTCAAATCAACGTCCTTGGGTTCCCCACCCACCAGTGGCTGTAGTTTGGAGAGCATTGGTTTTCAAGAGCAACACTGATTGAAAGCAGTCCCAAGTGTGGTGGTGTTCTTATTAGTCATAATCATAGCCACAGCTGGGAAAAAAAAACTCTTCGCATTAGTGACGTGGATAGGTCTGCGGTTATCGCCCCTAGAATAGATTTATCACGGGGAGCGTTTAGTGTTTCTGAACCTTCTAGTAACAGAAAAAAAATGTCGGCAATTACATAAGGAGAGGGAGGAATAAAACGTAACCGTTGCCACCCCCCCCATAAAAAATTGCGGCAGATTTTTTCTTCAATTGTTACGTCCAGAATTTGTCCCTCTTGTTGAAGCCGGTATTAATCATAACGAACCTTATGTTTAACAAATGATTGTGCGTCGAAAATCGTGACTCGCGCAGTCAAAGAGTATTCTGCCAGCACCACACAAATTGCCTCACTTGGGTTTTTTTTTAGTGAAACGTTTGTTGCATCTTTCTTTGCACAGAAACTGTGCAATTCGGTGATCTACTTCAGTCGCTTTTTTTTTCCTCCACCCGCAAAATAAAATGCAGTGTTTGGGGATATATAACAGCGTCACTCGCCTCGCTCCTCCTGAGTCGGGAGATTGTGAGTTCAAGTCCCACATTGGGACTTGGCACTCGTATAATCTACACTAATGTTCCAGTGCAGCACTGGGTGGTGGGGGGAGAGGGTGGGTGGGTCAGGGTGTGTGTGTGTGTGTGCATTGTATTGCCAGAGGTGCAGTCTTTCGGGTGAGACGTTAAATGAGACGTCTGCATGTTCCGCTGGACTTTAACGATCCTATCTCCTGACCGACGAGTCGATTACTCAGATAAAATTAGAATTCAGTACAGAATTGTCCCACAATTCTGTCCCCCCCATCACCCACCCAAACAGAGTTAACCGATTTTATCTGGGTGATTAACAAGCCCAGTGTCAAATGTAAAGAAGATTATTCTGATTATTGTAATGTTATGTAGTTTCTGTTGCCAGTTTCCCACCCATGGATTCTGAATGTTTGATGGGTAGGTAGAAAGCATAACCTACTGTACTTTGTCGCTATTGTGTACGCAACTTGTTGTTTTGTTGCGAGGTGAGAAGGTGAGATAAGTGGCCTCTCGAGATGCTCTAGCTTTGACTGTAACCCGAAT
Organism: Hydrolagus colliei; assembly: GCA_035084275.1. Taxonomy (NCBI): domain Eukaryota; kingdom Metazoa; phylum Chordata; class Chondrichthyes; order Chimaeriformes; family Chimaeridae; genus Hydrolagus; species Hydrolagus colliei. The sequence continues at coordinate 10,875,397 of CM068762.1, read as the reverse complement.
CTCTGTTTCACAAAAGTGATTGGTAATCTTAACACCATCATCGACTTGCAACTGAACACATCGACAGCTCTGTGCCAGGCTTCCAGAGATCAATCTGAGCCTTTGCGACTTTTACTCGTAGAATCAAAGGCACACGTACAGTGAGTGGACGTAGCGCGCGGTGGGTTTGGGTGGGGTGGGAACTGAGCTGCTCTTTCTCTCTCACTCTCCCTCCCTCACCCCCACCCCACCCACCCCAAACACACACACACACACACACATGCAAACTGGCTGACATGGAACTCAGCTGAGATGCACCAACTCGCGAAACCACAAAGCTCTATGCAGGCACGCTTCTGAGACGGAGGTGTGAGCTACTCAATACATCTCAGCCACGATGCAACCCACCGCATGCCCCCGCTTGGCTTCCTATTTATTATTTTAATGATTCCGATTAATATCCTGCCCTAATGTGCCAGCGACAAAAAGCACAGACCACAATTTTAACCCTTCGGACGCTGCACCCAGTCAAAACCAGCAAGTTTCAGAGGCACTCGAAACTCAATGTTGACCTATTTTTGCCCAGTAGGCAGGCAGGCAGGCAGGCAGATCGATAGATAAACACAGCTCCTTTCTACGCCGTTGGAATGCAAAAGTAGGTAACCTTGAACGTGACCTTAAAGAGTTTTAAAATGTGCGTGTTCAAAGCGGGATATTAATTAGGATGATTAAACGTGGAATATTATTGAAGGGGTTCAAACCTGCAATCATTTTACATTGATATATCTTTCACGTCACACTGTGAGGCTGGGGTTGGGGGGAGGGGGTGTGGGGGATGAAGCAAACGCCTGGTTGGAAAGGGAGCATCTCAAAAGCAAGCTTTAAATTTGGGAAGGGAGGGGACGAGGCGGGGGCACAGAAGCAGGCTGGTGTTTTGCCTAATGGAGGGGGAGGCTGGGCCGTGGGTTAGCAGGAGGTGTCAGAGGTAGAGGTGGGAGGTGAGACCGTGGAGGGAATTGGATGGGAGAAGGATGTTGGATTCGATCTGCTCGGGAGACAGTGCAGCTCGGTGGGGGCCGAGCCAAGGTGGAGATGCTCAACTTATGGCCTCTCCGTAAATAGTCTGCAAGTTGATTAATGTCACCGTGGTCCGTTTGCCTTTTAACTGTGGTCTGTTCTTGTGTTGACAGTATGGAAGGAGGTGAACTGTTCAGCAGAATCCAAGACCGAGGGGATCAAGCATTCACAGAAAGAGGTAAAGCAACAAGGAAGCTCGTGCATTGGTGCCCCTCAACCAGACAGAATAATGTGACGGAGCTGCAATGAGTGTAAAACTCTGGCTGAGATGGCTAACATGCTTGGCCCTGCACTATCTGTCTCCGGCTATGATTGGAGGCATTTTTGCCTCTTGACTCAGGAGGTTATAGGTTCACCAGCCGCCCTCGCATTCCCCACGGCGCCTTATCAGGTATCTCTCAAGCGCTTGGCGGAATATACCGCCAAGTGTAGCGACTGTGTGTTTCCTGGGGCAAGACGTGGGCAGCCAGCTTGTGCACAGTAGCGTTCCTCCCAACAGCCACGGAAGCGGGGAGGGGGGGGGGAGAGGGGGGTGGGGGGGGGACCGTTTATTTTTAAAAATAGATGTACTTTTTGAAAATGTTATTCGCCATGTGACCGATCCGAGACCCGAGTCGGGACGTGCATGGAACACATTTTTGTTAACAATCTGCACCTCACATCGCTTCAGTTCCTGTCTGAGAGGCGTGGGTTATTAAAACATATGTACTGTATATAAACCTTTACTGCTGAAGGCTCCAAAGCTACCTCTGCCCAGAACTTGAGTTGCAAAACGCTCCTTTCCAGTTGTCAGTTCCTGACACACCCAAAGCTCTTGATCAGATGACCTGATAATGTCTTGTCTTTTTCTTGCGCCTTCAGAAAAAAAAAGCCTCCCCTTCCTTTTATGAAAACCGATGAATTTTCATTTGTTTCTCGTAAAATGGCAGTAAAAGATAGTGTAAGGAGAGGACACGCCCTGTGTGTGACAGGCTGGGTTCTCAGATCTGATGAAATAACTGCTGAGAATGTGAAAGTGTGTGAAACCTTAAGAAAATTGGGAAAAGGGCAAAATGAATAATAATAATAATAATAATCCTTGCATTTGGTATAGAGCTTTTCACGTCTTCTAAACTTCTTCACAGAATACACTGTAAAGTAAATTGACTGTATATTTGCGGGCGAAATGCAACAGCCAATTGCGCACAGCAGCGTCCCCCACAAACAGTCGTGGGTGGAATTGACCGGTTTTATAATTTTTGGGGAGGGATTATTGTTAGGCATGTGGAGTAAGGAAACTTGCCCAAGGTTTTGTCCTGCCTGGATTCGACAGGTCTCACACTTGCAAGGCGAGTGCTCTAACCACTGAGCCACAGGACCCCACGAGCTATAGGACTCGACAGAATCGGGCGGTTTAGTCGTGGAGGGTTAGTGTCCGCCTGGCTCAGTAATTAGCCGCACTCTCACCTGTAAGGCAGAAAGTTATATAGAGTATCGGTTAGAGCACTCCATGCCAGTCAAGCTTTAGAAAGCACGAACTAACCACAGACATCATTTTAGCACAGTTCGATTGAGGTATTTTGACTTTTGCAAGTTTTCACCCACAAAAATATACAGTCAACTCAGTATATTCTATGAAATGCTTTGAGACAGCTTGAGGAGACGTCAAGAGGTGCTATATCAATGCAAGGATTATTTATTAATGATACTATTGTGAGTTTAAGCGCAAATCGGGGGCTTTGAACTTGCAATAGTCTAGGCTGGAGCTTGACTTTACAGTAAATCCTGTGAAGTACTTTGAGCCCCTCTCCTGACATGAAAGGCTGTGTGTCAAAGGCGAGGATTGTCAATCATTGTATTACCATTGTATTTTTGTTAACTTTATCAAGTGTCATTGAGCAGTAAAAAGGGTGCGAGGGCTAGCCACATTGGCGAAGCCAGTGTTAGTGGATGGTGAGAGAGAGACAGCAACCTCAGGGTGAAGATCAGCTCAAGCTCTCCTAAGTAGAGTATAGAGAAAGAGAGAGAGCTTGAGCTAATCTTCACGATTAGAGCAGGGATTTGTGCGTCGAGAGACGAGAGGAGAGGGTAGGGCAGGGATACAAGATTTTAAATGGACAGTGAATTGACCTCCTGTGCCTGTGCTCTTACTCCAGAGGCCTCGGAAATCATGAAGAACATTGGAGAGGCCGTTCAGCACCTCCACTCGGTGAACATTGCCCATCGAGACGTCAAGGTAATTTCTGTCCCTCAGAATCCCCTGCCCGACCGGCCTCCCAATTTATAACCATCAAATTGCGTAAAGAGACACTTCCTGGTACCTGTTCCCGAGACCACCCTTCTTTCAGGAGCCTGAACCTCAGCCCACTCCCAGCTTTCTTTGATGTAGTGATGTAGTAAGCACTCCAAGATGCTGCCACTAACACCCCCCCCCCCAACGTATATGTGCAAGGGGTTATATAAATTCAAGTTGTCGTCGTGTCTGAACCTCCGGGAGGGTTTAAATTTCTCAGTCTCGCTTCGAACATTGCACGAGCCAGGGTGTTGAGTAGTTGAAAGGTGTTAAGTGTTTCAGTGGGAGTGTTTGCCAAAAGATGGATTTGGTCCGAATTGAAAGACTCTCTCTATATGTGTATATATACACACGTAGTTCTCAGTTAAAGTCGCAGTTGTGTTCACGAAAAGTCCGACATTGAGCGAACCCGCGTAAGAATACCAGACGTTCAGCGTCTTATGTACAGCTTCCCTCCCAAAGTCGTTCTTTTCCATCCACTGGCAAACAACGTAATAGCAACGTTACATGATTATATGTATTATAAGTATCAGCGACGTAATAACCAAACAACATTGACCAAAGCAAATGTTAACCCGTATACATTTTTCTTTGTTCCGCAGCCTGAAAATTTGTTGTACACGACGAAAAGGCCAAACGCTATTTTGAAACTAACCGACTTTGGATTTGCCAAAGAAACCACCAGCTACAACTCGTTAGCAACCCCCTGTTACACGCCGTACTATGTGGGTGAGTTTGCTTTCAGCTCCTGACCGTTTGCCCTGAAACTCTCCAGGCGAGAAAGTCATCTAAAAACACAGCCCGCGAGAGTTTCGATTCAGTTAGTCATTCCTAGTGTCGCTCTGCGGAACGAAACAAACCTCATTTGAAATCACGACTCGGCACACTAATATTTCGTCGACCAGCGGTTTCCTATCTCACAGCAGTGTAATAAAAATAAACGCTTCTTTTATTAATGCCAGGAATGATATTTTTCTGCTCTAAACTCACTTCATGCCCGTTGGGATTCGAAGTGCACAGGAACCAGGGTGCTACTTAAAAGTCTTGCTGAGATTTGTGCGTGCGTTTGGATGTATCTGTGTGTGAGTGCATGTGTGAGTGAGTGTGTATGTACGCCCGCCCGCGGACCTCTCGATGTTCCAGGTTGCCTTTTTATACCTTCTTGGGCCACATTAGTAACCATTGGCAGATCGGGCAGCATCTACGGAGAGAGGAAAGCGAGCTAACGTTTCAGGTTGAGGGCCTTCCGGTCAGTTCGGATCTGTCGAAAGCTCATCGACCTGAAATGTTTAACTCGCTTTCCTCTCTCCGTCGATGCTGCCTGACCTCCCAGTCACTTCTGTTGTGATTTTGAGATTTCCAGCACCTGTTGGTGACTGTTGCGTTCATTGGTTTATCTTTCAGCTCCCGAAGTGCTTGGGCCTGAGAAATATGACAAATCTTGTGACATGTGGTCCTTGGGCGTAATAATGTACATTCTGTGAGTACCGTTCATTTGTCAGTACGAGGTCTGAGCAGATCTCCCTTTAGTACGTGCATCGAGCGATGCAATGAAATGGGTGAAATTGTTACAAGCAACGGGGATTATTCCGCTTGGGCACTTGATGTGTGTGCGTGTGTTCTGGGCACTTGATGTGTGTGCGTGTGTTCTGGGCAACACCTCTTGAAAGGAAGTGGTCATTTAACTCAGGCCTGTGGGGGGGGGAGGTGGGATTGTGAGAGAGGGATCCTATAAATAATGATTTGGTGCATTTGCCCACAAATCTTCCGGAGTAGCCCCAGCCCCAACTTCCTCCCAGCTCACCACCAAGCTGTCTCTTAAACACGTCATCAAACCACCCATCCTAGTTAAACCCTTTATCCGTTCGCCCCCCCCACCCCCTCCCCCGGTGCCTGTCCTGAAATTAATTGTGGAGCTCCTGTAGCTCAGTGGTTAGAGCGCTCGCCTTACAAGCGTGAGACGTGTGTTTCGAATCCAGGCAGGTCAGGGCGAAACCTTGGGCAAGTTACTCCACACACACGCCTAATAATAATCCGTCCCCCAAAAAAACACAATAATACAATTGGTCATTTCAATCCACGACTGTTTGTGGGGACATTGCTGTGCACAATCGGTTGCCGCATTTTGCCCACAAAATATACAGTCAATTCCCTTTACAGTATATTCTGTGAAGCGTTTTTGAGACGTCGATAAGATGCGAAAAGCGCTCTATCAAATGCAGGGATTATTATTATGAATAATTAGTTTCTATTCCCGATGTATCTCGATGTGTCGGCTCTGGATGTGGACATTGACGGTGGTGGGGGAGTGTCAGACTCACTGTGTGTCTGTTATGTGTGTGTGTCTCTCTCCAGACTGTGTGGTTATCCCCCGTTTTATTCAAACCACGGTCTGGCCATCTCGCCAGGGATGAAGAAACGGATCCGCATGGGACAATATGAGTTCCCCAACCCGGAGTGGGTGGAGGTATCTGAGGAAGGTAAATGTAGCCTCGTTAAATCTAGTGACATTCCTTGCGGATTGGGATAGTGCAACAGATTTACAATTGTACCTTTCAGCGCATTTCAGGTCCGGAGGACGTCCCAAAGTGCCGGACGGTCAGGGATTTGAACCCCAGTGAGCAATCAAACGCCTGTGCGCAATTGGCTGCCGTGTTTCGTCCACGTGTATACAGTCGGTTCACTTTACAGTACATTCTGTGAAGCGCTTCGAGATGGTCCAGGTGACGTGAAAAGCACCGCATCGAAATGCAAGGAGTATTATTATTATAAACAAGGTTTTGTTAAGCTACAACAACAACCGTGGCTGTGATCGTCTGTGAAAACCTGCAATGGTTTTCTAAAACAAAAATTCCCACAATGGTAGAACGCGAGCTGTCCTCTTGAGGGAGGGCTGGAACTCAGTTGTGCGACGGCCTTTGAATGTTCGAGAATGACTCTTAACGTGTTACGTTTTTTGCAGCCAAAGATCTGATCCGACACCTCCTAAAAACAGAACCAACGCAACGCATGACCATCAATGAGTTCATGAACCAACCTTGGATCATTGTAAGTCGAAGCAACGTTTTCTTGTCTTGTTGTGGGACGTGCCTGTGTGTTGTTCACCTACAAAATGTTATCACCATCCCTCCCCACCCCTCCCTCCTCCCCCCCCACACACTGGTCCACTGGTTTCTCAGTGAACGATTTCCAGTAGCTCAGTGGAGTCCTGTAGCTCAGTGGTTACAACACTTGCCTTACAAGCGTGAGACCTGTGCTCGAATCCAGACAGATCAGGGCGAAACCTTACCCCACATGCCTAATGATAATCCCTCAGAAAAAAACCCACAATAATAAAACTGGTCATTTCAATCCACGATTGTTTGTCGGGACGCTGCTGTGCGCAATTGGCTGCCGCGTTTCGCCCACAAAATATACAGTCAATTCACTTTACAGTATATTCTGTGAAGCGCTTTGAGACGTCTAGAAGACATGCAAAGCGATACATCAAAATAATCTATTATTATACCTGATGAGTCTGGTACCTGATCATATTGTTTTTTTCTTTCTCTTCCTTTAGCAATCGATGCAGGTCCCACAGACACCCCTGCACACCAGCAGAGTGCTGAAAGAAGAAAAGGACCTGTGGGAGGATGTAAAGGTAATAATAAGGATTTGCATTTACCTCCAAAATCCAGCATGTACGACTTAGGTGATTAAACGATTTTGACGGATCAGATTGAGGCGCGTTTTACTGTATTATTTCTGATGCTAATTGAGTCATCGGTAGTTTGGTTCCTGATTGCTGATCCCAAATCGATTGCCTTTCTCGACAGGAGGAAATGACCAGTGCCTTGGCCACCATGAGAGTGGACTACGAACAAATCAAAATCAAAAAGATCGAGGAGTCGTGTAACCCTCTGCTGATGAAGAGGAGAAAAAAGGCTATCACAACCTCAAACGCTCCCGGCCACTGAAATAAGAAACACAAGAGTAAACGATGTAGAAGCGCTACCTTTTTTAAAAGAAAAACACACACAACAAAGAAAAAGTCTTTTTAAATGTCGCATGAATTTCAGAAAATTTTAATCAATTTTTTGGGGGGGTCGATTTAAAAAAAAATATTATTATTTTATTTCATTTTGAGCTGTCGTCCAGTAGCAAGCAACACACCCTATGATCATTATCTTCGTGCTTGTCCTTCTATAAACCGATGCTTAACAAGGAAAGGACAGAATAAATAATGGGGCTGGTGATTTTCCTTTTGTTTTGTTTTTTAATCGCATCTAAGGTTGAAGATTCCCTTCTTAGACATTTGGTTCAGGTGTAAAACCTAGTTACCAAGACGTCTCACGTGTAACTTTCAGTAAATTCAGCTTTTTGCCCAGGACTGTTAGGTTACTTTCCAATTAATTATCCAAGATTTTAATTGTTTTAGGGTTTTGAAGAATTCTTTGTTAAATTTGCTTTTTAAAGAGACAAAAAACTGTATTATTCAAAGATTTTTTTTACAGTGTACAATTTTCCGTGGTTAGTTTAAGCAAATCACAGACAAATTGATTTGATATTTCCCCCCAGTATTCTCATTTCAAAAGTCCACACACTTTAAACTGTTTTCACTTTAACGATGAAAATATTCTATAGTGTGCATCTGGGTGTGTGTGAATCTCAGCCCTTCCTCAGACTGCGATGACCCAATTCCTTTGTGAACTGTATATAATGTCATGGTTGTGGCGGGAGGGTTGAAACACAGTCCTTAATGTCTCCCACGTTGATTCATTGGGGGCTTGTTCTTTTTTTAACGCAAATTGAATTGTTCTTATGATATCTGGAGCAGCTGCTCTCTTTCGCTCTCTCTCACACACTCTCTTTCTAAAGATCATCCAATTTCCTCATACATATGTATTTGTGTGTGTGTGTGTGTGTGTGTACAGGTCATATTCAGGCACAATCCTTTATATCCACACAATAAAACCCTCATTAGAAATGACATAAAGAATGAGGACACAACACTATCATTTTTTTTGTTTGAAGAATCTTGAGTTGATAGAATATGCCGAGCATTAACAGGGGAAAGGATTTCAGGCTGTCACTCACTTAACACCCTACCCCCCTCTCTCCCTCCCAATACACACACACACTTGCCCCCCCACCCATCCCCCTCACCCCATCCACACATGGCCTCCCACCCCCACACTCATATAAACGATACACAATCATGTTTTGGGGAGACCGGTCTGATCTAAATGATTATTTTTCCTTCTCTTTTACACGTCTGTAAGGAGAAATTGCCACTTGACTGTAATTGGATTAACCTGTTTTGGGACATAGCGCAAACATCAAGGTGCGAAAGGAGGAAACCTTTGTGTTTTTTTCTAAATTACACAGTTCATAAGATCTGCTTCTTGGTCTTTTGGTTGTGTGTTTTTTAAAATATATATATAATATATATAGATATACACACGAATCATTTCCTGGTTTTAGTTGAGTAATAAGTCATGAAAGTTCATCATTTTGGAGTCCCAACGCACTCCAAATTTGTCAGCGAATTGTTCGGTTGTGGAATGTATTTTCAGAGAGAGCAGCTGGCTAGCCCTTCGTGCTATTTTAAGAGAAATATATTTTTAAATTTGCATGGAGACCGAAACTGAGAGAGTATTTGCAGCAGCGCCCGTGTTGCACCATTCCCATTCTATTGCTACTTTACCTTACTCGCTATTTGCGCCGCGCGTCAAACTGTGGTTAGAAAATCGTGCGCAGAGTGACCCGGGGAGAGCAGCCGTGGTTCGAAATTGATCATTTTTTCTTCTCACCCACTTTTGACCCCTGTGCTGGTCTCAGTGAAGCTGGTTTAGATGAACTCCTTTAACCTCTCGTAGGGTTAAACCCAAACCACTAAATGGGCCTTGAGAGCGGGTGGGTGGGTGGGGGAGGGAGGGGAAAAGTAAGCAAAGTCCTTAAACCATTTGTACGAAAACTGTTGTGGGAATTTCTGCTGCAATAAATCATGAGGATTTCTTAAGAGTTACGCTATTTTTTAATGCACACGTGTAAGCTTGGAAAGTGCGGTACACATTTCCTACCAGGACTTGCTGACCTCTGGTTCAAGCCAACAGAGCTGTGAATTTCAAAGCCATGCAGTGTCAATCTCAGTCCCCACTTTTCCCTCACCCCACCCCACTACCCCCCCACCCTGCTGTTCATCTTGCCGAACCTTCGCCCTCCTTAAACCCGAGGGAAAATGGTACCCACGGGGCACTAACCCCCTTTAAATCTGTTACTTTTTTCACTGCATACCCGAGATTCTCTTTTACACTCACACTTTGTCATCGAGACCCTCTGGCAGCTAAATTTTGGCAGCATTTTGACTGCACACACACCTCCCCCCACCCTCATACACACACGTACACAGACACACTGGCTCGGACCATTTGGCCCAAAGGATATTAGAAGTTACCTGGAATGCGCAATGCATGTCATTGGGATTCAAGCGTAATTTGTAACAAGAAAAAATGGGAATTAGCAGTAAAGTTTAAGAGCGTTATCCAACGTTCTCCAGAACTGAGAGATATCAACCCCACCCCCTCTGCCCCCCCCCCCCCCCCACAAGGTAGGGATTTTATTTGGGATTGTGGGTGCACGAAGTGAAAGACACATTACTCATTATTTACTAGAACTGATCTCGGATGTCGTGAGGAAGAGTGTTCTCATGTCATGGGTCTTGGATAAAGACCTTGATGTCCTTAATTTTTTTTCTCTCTTCCCCCTTCCTCCCTCTCTCTCTCAACAATTTACCCAAATCGTAACACCTTTGTGTAAGGAAAAGGCATCTCTCTTTTTATGTAGACCCTTTAAAAACTGTGTTCGTACAAATCTGTATGCTGCCTTCGATGATCCTGTTATCTGGTACATGTAAAATAGATGGAAATATTCGCTTATCAGCTACCAATAGAAGTGCAAATGACTGAACTGATCAGTGCCTATGGAGCGATATCAATGACAATGTCTAATGCGATCATTCTCTGAGCCAGATTACTTAACTGTCCGTTCCCTCTTTCGACACGTACATGACGCATGTATAGTAGTGCGGATAAGAGTATCGGGGTTCGCAAGTGGACGTTTCCGTTCATTTATTCATTCCAACTACAATATCTAGACACCGCTCAAAGCTTTGAAACTGGACAGTTGTTGTCCCTAACCTCTCCTCTCCACCCTCCCCCCACTCCCGCCCCCACCCCACCCCCCCGACATACACACACACATCAGATCCACAGAGAAGGAGGGATATGTGTGGAATTTAGATTCTTACCCACTTCAGTATATCGAATATACTTGAGTCGGGTTAGATTCAGGTATTAGTGACAGATGAAACAAAATGGGATTTGGGCCAGTGTTTTTTTTTAATATATATGCTGTTATTATCAAAACCAAAAGAAAGTATAGAACTCTTTTCACTAAACATTGACCCTCCCTGAGCAAGCCTTGAAATTCCGCCTGGCTGTAGCCTGTTCAGATCATTTTGTCTTGTTTTTTTAAACAAAAACACATATTTTGATTTGCTCTTAAATTCAGCCCGAATTTCTTAAAACGGTCCGCTTTCGAATCAAGGCTGTGAATTTTTTTGCAAAGTTTGGTGTAATCTTAAGGTTTGAGACGTAAAAAGGATTATAATTATAATAATCCTAGAATTTGATAGAGCGACTTGATCACGTCTTCGAGATATTTCAAAGCGCTTCACAAACCTATATAGTGTCCCACAAACAGTGGTGAATTGAGTGACCAAATGTATTTTCTCTTTTTTTTTTCAAAGGGGTTATTATCCCCGGAAAAGCGAACCACCGATTGAATAACAACTACGCTCCTACTCACAGAGGCGTGCGGAGTAAGGAAACTTGCCCACCTTCTCCCCCAGCCTGGGAAATCGTCCCCGGGCTTATGAGGCCAATGCTCTTAACCACTAAGAGAAGGTGAAATGTCAAGCAAACCTACCGTAAGGGCTGATTTGAACAGGGTACTTCAATCTGTTGCTAAGGCATGTATTGTACATTCAGTACCTGGCTGTATATTGGTCTGTTCTGAAATTCATATAACCATTACTGCAGTCGTTGGTCTCAATGTCTGTCTGATTTACTCTTTATATTTAAAAAAAAAGAAATCAGGTATTTTTCACTATTGCACATGGTGTTTTTATTCTCTCTCTGTCTCTCTCTCTCTGGGGTGGAATTGGCATGTTGTGTAGCATTCAATTCTCTACCCCCCCCCCCCCCCCCACTCCTCCCCCCCGCCCCTTCTGTATTCAAAATACCACCTTCAGCTATTAAAAAAATTATATTTATTCAAACCTTTTGACACTTTTCTTTCGGATGTCGCTGCTTTATTTGGATTCTGCTCTAAGTTCCGCGTTCAGAAGCTACTAACTTCAAGCGTGGTCCGGTCTGACGCTTCGGTGCTGTGACGGGGGAGGGGGAGCTTGAAGTTGTCAGAGTTGCCGTCCTTAGGGTAATATATTACCTGTATGACTATGACTATTCCGATGCATGTGAAAGACAGTTCGAAAAGAAAAGGAACCTTCCTCCCCAATGCACTCACATCCTCCAGATAAAATCAATCGTTCACTTCACGACAGTTTGGGTGACATTGCTGTACACAAATTGGCCTCTTGTTTTACCTACAAAATTACTCAGTCACTGCACTGTACAGTGAAATCGTGCGAAGCGCTTGTGAGACATTTTCCTGGGCATGAAAGACGTTACTATCAAATGTTGGGATATTATTATTTTTGGACTCCGGATTAGCAAGATACGGTTATTTTTGTGGATGTCAATTTACATTTGTTTCAAATGCAAAACACTGCTCATAGTAGCAATTACACTGAGGAGCGATGTGAGGCATTCTGCTGTATCAAATACAAAATTATTATCATTAGGCTTAATTAATCCTTTGAAATTTGTTGTCGGGAGAACATCACTTAAAACCAATAATTACATGCAACAAATTGTCAGTCACTGATTTCTGTTCCGTCGCCTCCTGGTCTCGTAAAAGGGTAGAATATTTTAATTTATTCGAAACCCCACGTGGTTCCTGGTGGTTGATACGTCCTTAATATTCTCTTGGTTTTGTATTATCTGAAAAATAAGCTCATTATATACCGAACACCTCGTTGTGGAATTAAGATCTGAGCCAAGAAAAAATGCTCGAATAACGATGATCCTTGCATTTGGCATCACTCTTTTATCAAGCTTTCGAGATGTCTCAAGGCTCTTCACAAGAATTTACCACAAAGTGAATTGACTGTATTTATGGGCGAAACGACGCAGACAAATTGCACCGTCAAAATCTCAATCATTCTGTGCCAACGTGATTCTTGTGGTTGGTTTTGCTCTTGCCCTCTTAACACTTGCCAATCAATTGGTAGATCCACCTTCCCCTCTGCCCAACACACCCCGCCACCCAACGAAAGCGGCCGTGTCTTCTTGTCCGTCAACCCCATCACCTGTCCCCATCCCCCACCCCCAGAAACCGGCGTATGATCTTTGGCAGACTGTGAGAGCTGCACAGTACGTAGCTACACTTCTGGTGCGTGTCGGAGAATCACTGCTGAGATTTGCGAGGCATGTGCGCGAGGATCAGGTGAAAATATCAAAAACAAAGGCAGGATGTGTGCGAGTCAGTGTTGGTTTGAGAGACGTTGAATAGTATGAGAGGGGAGCTTCGATTTTCATCTGTGAAATCAGAACCAGGCCAAGTGAGAGACTGAGGTTGAGTAGGAGTACAGAGCGGGGTAAAGATCAAGTGGAGTTTTACCGCTGAACAGAAGCTTGCCCCCCCCCCCCCCCCCCATCCTCCGTAGATAAATTTTGAGACCACCACTTAGATGTTAAAAGACAAACTAGATACAACAACAACAACAACTTTGATTTATATAGTGCCCTCCACGCCGGACAGCGTCTCAGAGCGCAGAGGTAGTGTTCAAAAAGAGACACTAGTGTTCTCCAGTAGTAAATCGCTCACTGTTTTATTAGTTCCCGGTTGACCTGTGATTTAACACCATTTCCCTTCACCTTATAACCTTGACGTTCTCATTCACCAAATACAGTAAATTCGCCTCACCGAAGCATGGGGCTCAGTATCTGGAGCAGATGAGTTAGGCAAGTGTTTAAACCTGTGAATAAATGTGGCCAGGGTAATAATAATAATCCTTGCGTTTGATAGAGCAGCTTTTCACAACTTATCGACGTCTCAAAGCGCTTCACAGAATATGCTGTAAAGTGAATTGACTGTATATTTTGTGGGCGAAACGCGGCAGCCAATTGCACACAGCAGCGTCCCCCACACAAACAGTCGTGGATTGAAACGACCGATTTTTATGGATTCTTATTCTTATTTTATAGATGATCAATTGGAGTTTTAAAGTATTCCTGTCCTCAATACTGTGTGTAAATTCCTTTCGGCCACTTTAATCGTCTCAACGTTTTGCTGGGTTTCATTCAAGCGGTCAGGTTCAACGACAATCTGATCCGGATGGTTTCATTTGTAAGACTTTGGAAGAGGCAAGAGAGGAATTTACCGAATTCATTTACTCGTCGAGTAAGTAGGTCCAGCATTTTGGCTCCCTCTACGCTCTCTGGTCACCTGCTCCAGCTGTTGATTCCATCCTACAAGAAGAAATACTTCCTGGTGCCTGTCCGGAAATTTAGAAGCGCATTGCGACCCATCAAAAATCGAAGCCTTCGAACAGCCAAAGTTACCAAGTCATTAAAGTGAGTACCCAATATTCTACCTGGAAGAATGTTGGCCAGGACACTAGGAGAAACTCTTTTTATTCTTACAAATGGCCCCAAGTAAATTCTTAACGTTCACCTGAACAGGCTCTCGGGATCTCGGTTCAACAAAGGCATTGCTTGCCAAGACAGACGCTGTGACGCATCTATCGTTACAGCTCTACACTGGCGTGTCAGCTCACACGTATCAGTCAAATCAATATCCTCGACGCGAGCTTTGGACCCACAAACTTCTGATCTAGAAGGCAAAAAATCTACAAACGGGACCCAGCTATCCTATCCTACAACACTCGAAAAGCTGTTCACCAAATAAGAATGCTGTTGACAAATAGAATGCAAACAAGCACTTTTGATTCAATAATGTTTTATGCCCCACCCCACCCACCAAGCCAAGCTGCCCCCCACCAACCGACCTCCCCCCACCTCCCCCCACCTCCCCCCACCTCCCCCCACCTCCCCAGCCCACTTTTTTTTCAATAAAAAAAAACTCACCTGAAAGGCAGAAGTACAAGTCAAACAAGTGGATCTCCGGTGAGGGCGAGCTACAGTAGCTTCGGTATCGGTGCAACATTCGAGAGACTGAGCTGCGTTTAAACTGTGTTTAGCTAAGACTCCGCTCAACGCAATGGTGACAGAAGCCATCGTGGCTGCGTTCGGTGGGGAACCTCAACCAGTTGTATGATTTTTTTTTACACACAGCGAAGACGCCAAATGTAGCACTTTGCGAAATTAAATGATTGAAAAAGAATGAGTTCGGAATGTTCCACAGCAGAGAACGGGGCCCCGGCGGGAGGCTCTAGTGAAAAAGTTCCGAAATTTACACACACACACACACACACTTTCCCCCCAGAAGGCGTTCAACAGGCGGACCGCAAAGCGTTTCAAGACGCTAGACCAAACGCGATGGTTATCGTTATTGTAAGCGTTCGGACTCTTGTGAGGAGCTGTTGAGGTTAGAGGAGCTGTCTCACATGCAGGAATTTGTTAGGTGACGCATATACATCTGAGAGTTTCTTGACTCCGGTACCTACAAGGTTGTGTGTGTGCGTGCGTGTGTGTGTTCTGCTCACAAAATACACGGTCACTGCGCCTTGCGCCAAATCCCGACATTAAAGGCTGGTCGAGCATCGCGTCCCGTCTTGGGGTGGAACCCGTGAACTTGTCTTTGGTGATCAAGATCACAAGAGAGGGTATTTTGGGGTCGATGGAAGTCATCCTGATTCTCACCCCTTCCCGAATGCGGCAACCACACTCTCTATCCCTTGGCTCTCTTGTTTTTCCCCCCCGACTTCCCCGTAACGCCTGAAGAGAACAAACTTCCTCTTCGTACACGCTCAACCTCCCCCCACCCTACCCCAGGCTTGGTGTCGGTGGGGCCCCCCCCAAACACTGTTGAGCAAAATCGGGGAGACTATTTACGCGATGTTGTTGTCCACCCCCACCTCCCCCCACCCCACAATTGGCGCACTGTCCTGTGTCTTGAACCCTCGGCAGTTTTGTGCAGTTGTGCGTTTGTCTCGAAGCAGACAGGCACCGCGGAGTGTGTATTCATTATTGTATGTATATGTGTACATTATGTTCCACATTTCTGTTCACAAACCACATCCTTCGTGAGAACTGACATAACAGACGATTTCAGCCCTCAAAGTCACCCAAGGCCTGAAGAAACGCGGAGTCAGTCTTCCCCAATTACTCGAAATCTTACTTCATTTGGGGTAGCAAACTGCAGTTTTTTCAACCGTATGACCTTTGAGATGATAAAATGCTCAAACCCCGAAAACCAAAAATTTGTTTAAATTACTATTTATTTAGTTTCAAACGATATCTCGCTACGTTCAGTGTTATCAGCACTTTCCCCTCAACACCCTGCTGTCTCTCTCTCTCTCTCTCTCGCTCTCTGTCTCACACACACACACACACACACACGTGCAGACATGTGCCTCCACTCTCTTCTTTCAAGGTTCTCTTCCCTCCTGTCATCCGCTCAGCTTCTGTCTCATTAAAAAGCTATCTCGATCTCTCCTTCATCCACTTCTTACCCCTCCTCTGCTCGCATCTCCGCCTCTCGTCCCTCGACACTAACGTCTTGATACCAAGCCAACACTGCAAAACCCACATTGCAACTTCACACGCAAGCCAGTATAAAATAAGGCTGCCATTTGATTCAAGCTTGGATCTTTAAATGACATTGGAAAGACTCGAGTATTGCCTTTCACGGATCATTAGTGTCCGGAAGTCTTCCGGTTTGAAGAGGCTAGATTGGGGCCTTTTCCACTCTTCAGACCTACATGAGCAATAGGAGATAAGATTTTCTCTCTAAGCCGATTTGAAATCTGTCGTGTTATTCCCACGATATTTTACGCAGCGCTAATCTAGAACCGATGACCAGATTTCACTGAGGTTTCCGTCCTACAGTATATTGTCACTCTGCATAGTAATACAGTAGTAACAATAATAAGAAGCCTTTCGTTTGATACTGTCTGTTTCACGAGAGTAGGATGTCTCAAAGGGCTTCACATTGTAGTCCACCCCCACCCCCTCCCCCCACCACCACGCATGGTTTGAGCGTTAGACCATGCAAGTACGATGCCCTTAATGTTGGGTTGGAACCCACCACCTTCCCAGATACTCAAAGGCAAACCCAACTGAGCCAGGCTGAGACCTAAGAGGCGCTATGAGTCTGCACATTAACTGGCACGCACATACACAGGAGATTTACCAGGAGATCCCCTCCCCGCCCCCCCACCACCTCACTGGAGGCCAGGCTAGGAGATGGGCCTCTTAACCCATAGCCACACTCCATAAGAGGAAGCAGTGTACTCCAGGTCAAACAGAACTTCAAATCTTCGGGAAGTTGGACTGCACATTGCTGAGTGTGGTGGCTTGTGACCTTAGCCAAAGTCTTAGCTAATAAGCAAACGGGTGAAGTGTGTGCCAACAGCTTGAAATACCACAAGCGTCCCTATGTCACATAGAAGTGCCTGGGGAAAAAAATATTTATTTCCCCCTTCTTCTTCAAAGAAAAAAAATTATTTCAAGAGTATGAACAATTATTATCTAAATTGTCTAAGGGCTAATGATACTAATAATACTACTAATAATGATAATCCTTGCATTTCGTTTAGCGTTTTATCAAGTCTTGGAGAGGTCTCAAAGCGCTTCACAGAATATACTGGAAAGTGAATTAATTGACTGAAACACGGCAGCCAATTGTGCACAGTTGCATCCCCACAAACCGCCATGGATTGAGTGACCAATTTATTATGTTTTTTGAAGGAATCGTTATTAATTCCCCTGGAAACGCGATCCGCCAATCGACTAATAACCGGGTTCCTACTTACTGCTAGTACGGGGCACGTAATTGGATTTGAGGTATAGATCACGATCTTATGGAATGGCAGGAAAAGGCTTGAGGGGCTGAATGGCCTACTCCTGTTTCTGTGTCTCTGAAAACGCTGAGGATTTTAAACACTTGTATAAACCATTCATTTTCACATGCTGTTGACTTGAGAAATAGGTTTCGATGGTGTCAAAGCGAAAAGCCCCACGTTGTAGGGAACGTGACGAGGTTTTAATGAGATCATGGCAACCTTGCTTAAAGGTGTTGTAAAATAATAAGAACCCTTGCATTTGATATACCCCCTCATCACATCTTCGAGACGTCTCAAAGCGCTTCTTGGAGGAAACTGTGAAGTCAATTGACTGTATATTTTGTGGGTGAAAGTTTTTTTTAGTGAGATCACGGCAGCTTATTACTCCGCTTAAGTTACCGCCACAGATAAAATATTTGCGCATGAAGATATTGTGACTGAATTGTGCTTTTTTGACAAAAAAAACTGAATACTGAAGTCAGACCCTACAATAGGAAGCAGATTAAAAGCTTCCTTCACCTCAGTGTGATGGTTAACAAACAGGATCTAGGTCATTGACACTGCTCGTTATCTGAACCCACCAGTCCCGTCTGCGCGCCTTGAATGAAGCAACACTGACATTAATGTCATCAGACCACACCAGCATAACGGGGACATGGTTCACTGGGTTTCACGTGAGCAGCGCCCTGTCGTAAACGGTTTGGTGGAATTATCCTCAAAAGTGTTGAGTCTGTGACCGCATTGGGTTACCTACCGGTTGCTGTCATTTATTTTAATTTCTACATGTTAAAAAATTATATTTTGGGGCATATACGCCACCATTCATTGGCCGGGGAGAATTCCCAAAGCGCTTCAAAGGATGATACAGTCACTTCGATTTGCAGTATAGTCTGTGTGAAGCGCTTTGGGAATTCTAGAAGATGTGAAAAAGCACTATATCAAATGCGAGGGTTAGTATTATTATATGTATCATAATAATAATAGCAACAATAATCCTCTCAATTGATATAGCAGACCCTATTACGTCTTTGAGATGTCAGCAAAGCACTTCAGAGGGTATATAGTAAAGCGGATTAGCTGTGCATTTTGTGGGTGAAACACGGCAGTCAGTTGATCACAAACATCCCAATTTTATTTGGGGGGAATGTTGACCGGGACAACAATGTTGGAGAGAAACTCCCTTCTCTTTCCGAATAGTGGCATGGGATGTTCTAACATCCCCCTAAACCGTAACACTAGCTTAATCATACCACGGTCTCTCTATTAATAAAAACAATCCTCCCATTTGACGTAGCGGCTTTGCACGTCTGCTAGACTATGTCTCAAAAGCGCTTCACAGGATGTACTGTAAAGTGAATTGACTGTATATTTGCGGGCGAAACGCGGCAGCCGATTGCGCACGGCAGCGTCCCCCACAAACGATTGTGGATTGAAAGGACCAATTTTATTATTGCGTCTTTCGTGGGTTGCGGGGTGGGGGGGGCATTATTATATGTGTGTGTGTGTGTGCGTGTGTGTGTGTGTGTGTGTGTGCGGAGTAAGGAAACTTGCCCAAGGTTTCGCCCTGACCTGCCTGGATTCAAACACAGGTCTCACGTTTGTAAGGCGAGCGCTCTAACCACTGAGTTTAACTATATAAGGTATGGTACCTTCTGATACCACTGATCTGAGAGCTTCTCAGCAAAATAGAAACTTTTTTTTTCGAGCGGGGGAAGGGCTGGAAATTTCAGCGTTTCCTGCTCTGATTGATTGAATGTGCCGCTCACCCCTTTGCAACAGTTTAAGGCTTTCGGCCTGAGCATCGATATCCTGCCGTGAACTTAGCTTGTATTAGAGATAGTTTTCTGTTAACGCACGCAATTCCTCTCAGCTGACTGCGGCGCCCTGTACTTCCTTTAGCCGTGTCATCAATTTCCGTGCTTCTGTCCCTCGTCAGCCGGTGTGAATAGCAGCTTTGATTTGCATAGATCAAGGGCTGGATGTCCACTAACTGGTTAATCGGATCACTAACCGAACGGGGGTTCAAACCTCTCTGGATTAGGCACCGAGCTCGTTCTCCAGTTTAGAAGTTCAGCAGATTCGAAAGCCAAATCAAGAACTCTCTGTGTGCGCATTGCCGGCACACACAGAGATCTTGTCCTTCAGCTGAGACTCTTCCTCTTCGATCGTGCCTTCCGCCGCCCTCCCAACCTCTCCGTCTTCTAGACGCCTCAAAGCGCTTCACAGAATAGACTGCAAAGTGAAGTGACTGTGTGTTTTGCAGGCGAAATGCGGCAGCCAATTGCGCATAATAAAATTGGTTGTTTCGATCCCCGGCGAACGACGGGGATCGAAACAACCAATTTTATTATTGTTTTTATTTGAGGATGTAATTGTAGCCCTCGGCACTGACTCTAATGAAAAGGTTCCTGTTTCTCACTGTTTAATTGAACTGTGGTGCAGCGCATGACTCAGACTGTAGCACAAAACGCGACCACAATCAAACCCATCTATTTTAAGTTCCCTTTATTGCTAGACCAACGTTCAGTTCAAAGAAAGCTCGCTAATTTGCGTGAGAGGGAGGGAGGGAGGGAGGGGAGGGAGGGAGGGAGGGAGGGAGGGAGGGAGGGAGGGAGGGAGGGGAGGGGAGGGAGGGAGGGAGGGAGGGAGGGAGGGAGGGAGGGAGGGAGGGAGGGAGGGAGGGAGGGAGGGAGGGAGGGAGGGAGGGAGGGAGGGAGGGAGGGAGGGAGAAATTGCTTCTTTGTGCTGGCTTTCAACTGGCGTTGAGATTGAAGAAGCGACCGATAACACGCCTCGACTTTACTCCCCCCTCACCCCCGAATGAATCCGAACAGCTAATTCGCTTGTTCGTCGTTGCCCTGGCTCTCTCACCGCGCTGACACGGTGCTGAAATGGACGGTACGTTTGCGAAAGGGATGCGTCTCTCTCTCTCTCGCGTGTGTTTCAAAGTGGGTGCCCGCATTCACCACCACCCCCTCCACCCCACCCCACCGTGACTCTAAGTGACACCCAGCAAAGCCACAGAGTAAGGATTAGGATTCACGTGTGCCAAATTCTCATGAGGTTGTTTTTTTTAAGTTGGTGGAGGGGAGGGGGAAGGTGGGTGTCTGACGCCAGCGGAAACCCCACGACCGCGTTTGAACAGCATTCAGACTGAGCTGAGATTCACTGAGACGCATCCCGTCGACGCGTGAAGGGTTCCAGAGATAGACTGTTGCACAGACGTGGACATTTATCTCATCCCGAACGGAGATAGACGTTTGCTTCATCCCGGAAAGCGTTAGGCGCAGGTTTGGCAGGAGCCTAACTCCTTTGAACAGGAACTCTTTTTGCAGTGCGTGACACAGGGAAACATCACAGGTAGGGAGACCAAGGTCTCGACTTAGTCCGTCAAGCCAAAGTCCGACCTCAAGGTCAATTATTCCACCTCCCCACTCGCCCCAACACCTAATTGCATCGCAGTAAATCACAATAGACTGAGAAGATTTCCTTTCAAAGGTGTTTATTCGGTCGGTTCCGTCAATAGTAATACACTTTTGGTCACACAACACACGACACAATGAGGTAAATGCCATACATCCATACAATCAAACAAGGGGTAGTCCTTAAAACGCCAAGGCAGTGTGAACTCTTTGACAAAAAATGGTGGGTCCACAAAACGTAACCACTTCTCTCTGCGCAATATTGTACCTTGATGGCTTCCAGTCACTGCTATTGCAGAGGAGAGGCTGCTGATCGATTCAACGCCTCAAAGAGTTGACACCCAATTTTCAGCCGTACCGCAAAAACACGTAATGCTGACTTTGGTCAATTCACGAATGAATTTGAAAGCTGGTGGGCTTAAATGCACGGTTAATGCTTTCACTATGAGGTATGCTTGGTAACAAATACTTGTGTGGGGAGGCAGTTCCAACCAGGTCTAGGTTTAAACTTGGTTCGTGTGAGCGAACGCCTTTAGAGCGAGCAGAATCTTAGAGCGAGATTTTTTGGGGGTTGGAATTTCAGTTTGACAGTTTGAAATCGGTTTCTCACAGTTCTTAAACGAACTTTAAAATCAAATCTGAGGCTCTGAGTTGTGAGTTATGAAATTGCTCAATTCTGGACCATTCTAGGAGAGTAATAAGACTAGTCTTACCTGAAATTCTTTCCATTAGGGTCTCACTCACTCCCTCACTCAAACACACACACTCACACACACAATCACATACACACCCAGTCATTCACACATACACGCACTCATTCACATACGCACACTCATTCACACACATACAAACACATTCACACAAACGCACACACAGACAAACATAGATTTACATAGATTAATCTGAAGACATTTGTTGTCTGTCTCTCTTTCTCTCTATCTCTCCTCAACCTATATTACTGGAATGCTTCGAATTGGAAAAGAAATATTTCCGTTTATCCACAGGGCAATTGACTACTACAATGCAATTGGTAAAAAGTATTTTACCTTGCCAACAATCTCTATCGTTCTAGGCACTGTAAACAGTTACTGGAGTTATGCTACCGTGTGACAGCATAAGATACAACAAATGCACATCCATTAGAACATTAATTAGTAATATCGCCTAACCAAATAAATAGTTGAAATAAAAGACTGACTCTCTGAAGGCGCTAAGTTGCAACTGGATCTTACTGAGGCAACGGAGCTTTAAGTAAAAGAAAGTAACAAATAGGAAAAGGCAGTGATTAAAACTCCTTCAATCAATCTATTATAAATAACAACGTTAAAGTAACGGATTATATAATACTGTAGATGCAGGTCATAAGACTAACAAACGCGGGCAACGTTGAGTGCTTCAGACAGAGTTCACAGCCGTAGCTCAATTTAACTTTTGCTTGTACATAGTAGGAACAACCGTAAAGCCGAATTCTCGAGCCTGTTCTGCTGTTTTACAGGGGCGACAGATTGTCTCACAGTCTTGGATTGAGTGACTGCTTTTTAAATGCCAATAATTCACAAAATAGAATTAAATTTATTTTTATTTTTACGGTATTATTATTACCCCCGGAAAGCGATCCGATGATCGACCCACACCTACTTATACTACCAGGTGATCAGAGGAGTGTGGAATGAGGAAACTCTCCCAGTGTTTTTTCCCTGGCCGGGAATCGAACCCGGGACCTATCGCTCGCGATGGGAGTGCTCTAACCACTGAGAAACAGGATTCCACACTCGCTACGTATCTAGCACAAAGACATTGCTAGTGGGTCGGCAGATCGCTTTCTCCAGGGGGTTAATATTCCCGTAAAAACAAACACTTCGTCCGTGACTGTTTGCGGGACGTTGCTGTGTGCGATTGGCTGCTGCGTTTCACCCACAAAATGAACGCATCGCAGTCGAATCGTTTTGCAGTCTAGTCTGGTAAAGGGCTTGAGGAAGTTCAACGACGTGGGCGCTACATCGAAGGCAAGGATTATATTATTGTCATCGCAGGTCCAATTTCAAAAATTGGTTTAGAAAGAAATTGGTTTAGAAAGATACAAGATAATAAATTACTGCCATTTCACACCCCGGGAAAAGAAAGTTGGAGAGTGAGAAATGGCTGAAAATGCTGAACCGCCTAAATATATATATATATATATATGTGTATCTGTGTATGTGTCAGTTTAAATACTAGTGGCTTCGCTCCTTTGGAAAAGTGTTCATTTTTTCTTCCTGTTCGCGGACCTCAGTCTTGTCGACAGAAATTGATCCAGCCAGTCAATGAAGACGCTTAGCTCTCCCATAGCCTTGTATATGCCTGTATCCTGAAACTGAGAAGGACAAGTAAAGTGCCGTGAGACAAAAGCAAAGACTTTGATATGCATCCCATCCCAATGGCCTTTCAAATTTGGCCGCTCGCTTCGCTCAAAGAGCCTGGGACTGCTTTACGTCCCCCCCCCGCCCTAACCGGGTGGGCTCTCAGCCAATCTCCGTTCCCCCCTGCTCGCTGGAAATCCATCTTGGATTCCTTGCAACTCCCTCCCTCCCCCCCCTCCTCCCCCCCCTCCCTCCCTCCCTCCCCCCCCCCCTCCTCCCCCCCCTCCCTCCCTCCCTCCCTCCCTCCCCTCTTTCAATGCCCGTCTCAAAACATATGCCTGTGCCCGCGCTCAAAACTGTTTGCAACTTTCTGCCCTTACCGTCTGATAGGCTTTATATATCCGTTCGATGTGTTGACTGCGTTGGCAGTTGCAGGTGTCACAGTTAAAGAGTTGGTGCTGAAAAGGCACAAGGTTCATCGTTACTCAAAGGGGCCCCTGAATTGTCTCTCAAAAATCAGTAGCGACCCTCAACAGCAAATCCCGCCAAAACACTTTGATCTAACACACCGACTATAATTATTACCATTATTAATACTGCACCTTTGAACCCTCCGTTTTGCGAAAGACTCTTTCTTCCAATTGAATTTGTATTGCGTTTGAACAACGGGCATTATGTTCCAAAGACTGAAAACAGTGAGAATTTTGGGGGCTGCAGGATCATCGCGGGCTGGTGATTATTTTATTAGGGCCATTTATTCTGGCCGTCGGCGTCTAATTTGTGGAATTAAACGAAGGGAATGATCGAGCTTTATCAGCGTTACCTCCCGTGAAACGAGCGCTAAGCTGGCTTTCCGAGAACAGTTTAGCTGCGGTATACAGTATACACCGGTTCATAAGGATGCGGTCTGGCTCTTCCCACAAGTAAACACTTAACCGGATTAATAATGAAACACGCCCCCAAAACACGCAGGCAATCCACTTTGCAGCGGATCCCGCCAAACGCTCTACGACATGGTGCGTGTGTAGATGGAAACAGAAGGAAGAGAGAGAGGAGGGAGGGAGCGCACGTCTCGGATTTACCTCCCAATTCCTGAATATATATAGATATATATATGCAGTATATAGGTTGTGTGCGAGGTTTGCTGAGTCACAGGTCTGACCATTCATCAAATACACTCCCACCGCGATTTTGCATCAACGGTAAGAGCAGACACAGACACTGAAATTGCGCTATCTCACTCAACAAGAGTCACATAAGTGATTATCATCTGGCTGGTGAAATGATTCATGTGAGCAGAACAGTTGGCTGGGGACGGTTTAAGCTCATCTCTCTGGTTGACAGTTTTTCACGGTGCTTGGGGCCTTACTCTAACATTGTGTCATTTCGAACTGATGTACATGCCTGCCTTTGGCACCTCCCTTTTGCTCTCCCCCCACCCCACCCTCTCCCTCCCTCCCTTTGCAACCCCACTCTCTCTCTCTCTCTCTCTCCTCCTTTCTCTTTCTCTCCCTCAAACAAAAGAAAGCGGTGATTCGCAAAGAGCGAGCCAGCCCAAGGGCAGAAGAAGCTCACTCTCTCTCACTCTATCTCTCTCACTCTCTCTCTACTCTCTCTCTCTCTGCGTGTCTCTTTTGGCGCCTTCAGTATTGCGTCGGAGGTTGCTTTGGGAAGCCAGGCATCGGTTCACAGGCTCGGCCGGGGCTGGCGACGAGGCAAATGTACACAAAAGCAACTGGGCGTGCAACAATTTCACTTTCACAAACCTGCTGTTTCCAACACACATCCGTCCGTGCGTTTGATAAATGCGAGCGCTCAGCAGTTTTTGTGCAAGAAATTGCAACACACTCAACGGTTGCAACCAGGTGCACAAGTCACTCGTTTGCAAAGCATTTTTTGTTTCCAAAAACAAACATTTTGGGGTCTGGAGGACTCATTTTGTTTCTGGGGTGTTGGGTGGGGGGGGGGCGGGGGGGGGGGCGGGGGGGGGGGGAATGGGGGGGCGTTGGGAGGAAGGGGCAGGTTAGCTACTGGATGAAAATGGGGTGGGGTGGGGGCGGGGGGTGGGGGGGTGCGGAAAAGAACCGAGATGATTTACGAGTGATAGTTTGGAAGTCGGTACATTTAGACGGACTGTAACCAGGACAGAATAGTAGCCGAACTGCTTGCGCACGTGACGCTGGAAGCAATGAAAGAAACAGACCACAGCCTTGGTGCGACTCACTCTAGACCACACAATTATTTGGTGCTATGTATCCAAGCTGCAGTACTTGTTAACTTCAATCAAAGATTTCGCTATACTTTACGAACAAAGCTTTAAATGACCTTGAACAAAGCCTTAAAAGCCGTTCCTTTCCCCCCCCCCCCCCAAACCCCCACCCACCGGCTCGGATCCCGACTTAATTCTTCAGAGCCTTGGCACATCCTCCCGACGTGAAAGGCGCTCTATAAATGTAATTTGGGTATTGTTGTTGTGAAATAATAAGGAATCTGGAATAGCTTGGGGGAGGGGGGATAGGAGGGATGAAATTGATCCTGAATTTCCCTCCCCACCACATAAAAATTGGAAAACCAATTTTACTGTTTTCACTAAATAGTTCGGCAGTTAATTGCGTTTATAGCAATATAATAATAATAATAATAATCCTTGCATTTGATATCGCGCTTTCCACATCTTATCAACATGTCAAAGCGCTTCACGGAATATACTGTAAAGTGAATTGACTGTATATTTGTGGGCGAAACGCAGCAGCCAACTGCGCACTGCAGCGTCCCCCACACACAGTCGCGGATTGAAATGACCAATTTTATTATTGCTGTTTTTTTGGGGGGACGGATTATTATGATAGCGCGTCGTCCCAGAGCGTTCGCAAGTCTCCTTGATCGAGCGCATTAAAGCTTCGCGACTTTTACCGGCCCTCATGATCAACGGCGGTGAACGAACGACTCTGTGTCTCTCTGATACTTACGCATTTCTCCACGCTCACTTGCAGTTCGTACAGCGTGTTGGCGATTTTGCTGATGTGGGAGTTGTAGCCTCTGTTGTGCGTCTTGGCTGCTGGGATTACATCCCTGAGGTAGAAACTTAACATTTCCTTCAAAAACTGGCAGCCTTCACGACCCTGCCGTGCGAGGGGTGGGGGGGTGGGGGGGAGGGGGGTGGGAGAAAAAAACAGAAAAATCACAGTCACCTTTCTGTCCTTTTTTGAGGCAGGAAGCACTGCACGGGAAATTAGATAACGATTTCTGGCTCCCAACCACAAAAAACAACAACAACAGCTTGCGTCTCCGCAAACCCAAGTCCGGATTCTATTTCATGATCTGAAGTCCTCCGCTCACAAACACATCCAATCAATTCACTTTCCCGTATATTCTGTGGAGCGCTTTCAGACGTCCCAAATCCAAGGATTATTCTTATTCTCATTCTTATTCTTATTCTTATTCTAAGCACCTGCTGCATGTTTGCCATTGCCTCAACTTTGTTTTCAATTTACTTCCGAGTTCAATTGCTATTCCCTTTATATATCCCTTGCCCTCCCCCCCACCCCCCACCCCCAACACCACCACACCCCCACCCCACCCCACCCAGCCCTCTCCCCTTTCCCCAACTAACAATCGTTTCGTAAAGTTACAGTTTGTCCTCTTGCGAAATATCGCCACCCACGCGCGAAGCAAAAGCGACAATACGAGGCAGCCACAACATCAACACAATGACGACGATAACAACAACAACAACAGGGAAAAATACCCAACCGCAACTGGCAAGAGAGTGAACATGTGAGTGAAATTGACCAAGTTTCATAACATGATACGAGGAATAGTTATCAGGCGCGTTTCATTTCATAACATGCTCTCGTGTGATATTTATCACACGCATTTCATGACTAGCTCTCATCACAGGGGAAGTATTGTGTAATTCGGTCAGGTTTTGGCTGGTCGCTTCCAGCTGACAGGTAGCACATTAATAATAATAATCAATACGAATAATAATCCGTGCATTTGATATAGCGCTTTCCCACATCTTATCAACGTCTCAAAGCGCTTCACAGAATATACTGTAAGGAGAATTGACTGTATATATTTGTGGGCGAAACGCGGCAGCCAATTGCCCACAGCAGCGTCCCCCACAAACAATCGTGGATTGAAATGACCAATTTTATTATTGTGGGGTTTCGTTTTGGACGGATTATTCTTAGCTGTGTGTGTGTGTCTGTGTGTGCGTGTGTGTGTGTGTGTGTGGAGTAAGGAAACTTTCCCAAGGTTTCGCCCTGACCTGCGTTTATTTGTCGCGCACACGTTATGCGTTAGGCTAATTGCACTGAAACGGCCTCGCTCACCTTCATTCCGTGCCTGAGTCTCCCGATCAGTAGCGACTCCTGAATGTTGCTGTCTCTGCTTTGCTGCAAGGAATCAGATTGGACAAATCTCAACACCAACAACAACAACAACAATGCCAACAAAAGTACACCTGTATACTATAGCGCCTTTCACGTCAAGAAGATGTCCCAAACATTGCAAACCGCTGAACAACATTGACAAAACCTCCTAACGAAGGAAGGAATTCTTCACAGACACAGGCCCTGAGCTGAGAGCTGAGTATTTAGTTAACACGCAGCCATTTAGTCCCAAATCTGCATTATCCGCTATTATCATTGTTCCTGAAAAGTGGAAGCCTGGCTGTAACGGATTCCTATTCCTCATCTGCAACTGAGCGAAGGAATATTGCACTATTAATCTGCAGCAACTCTGCCGCGTTATAGGATAACGTTGGTCACAAAGTGGAATCGAAGAAATTTGCGCAAACCCTTTCTCTTACACCCTTGCGTTATTGCAATGCGAGAATAGAATTATGCTTTTGAAAAAAAAATCAGGAATTAGATTTCTAACGCGATTTGCTAACTAACACGAGCGGCTAAAACTTTGAGAACACTTCAAATTCACCTAAATTCATATTATAGCTATGGGGAAAATAATAATAATTATATATATATATATTCAATAAAGTAAAACTGCCTGAAAGCTGACTGTAAACATGTCAATATTTGCGACCATTAAAATTTGCAACACTCAGCTGTAGCTTCTGTGAACTGTGAAGACTTTTTAACTCTCCATTCAAAAAAAAACCCTATTCAAAAAAATTACAAGCATCGGCCCATCCATACTTCTTTTCTCCATACTTACAAAATAGTGGCTTATTTTCTGATAAGCAGTCCTGAGCTCTCTGAGGTGAATAGGCAGCACAGATGAGCTAAAGCATGCCCCAGCTGTCTGTCTATGAGCGCAAAAGCAACACTGAATATTAAACAGCATCCACAGAGCAACAATTGCACGCTGCATGGTTTCAGTCTGATTGGCACAGACCGAGTTTACGTTTTCTATGCTCTACAGCCTTCTTTACCTTGATTGTTCTTTTTATATTTTCCTAGAGCCGCTCGATGGTTTTGACTTCCTGTCTTACGGTCAGAAAGTTTAAATGTCAATTGAAGTTCCCGGCATTAGTTTCCATTGTGAAATATATTTTTTTAGCATATCGGAACGTAATGCGCTAAAACGCTGAATTTTTTGTATTCCACAAAAGTAATATTCTGCACTTTTTTTTTCTCTCTCTCTCTCTTTCATTTTTTCTCGAGGCACTTTGCACGCCTGGGTTTTGCTTGACTTGCTCTCGTTTTGGCTGCGCCCTGTCTCGACGGCCGCAGTCGATTTCGGCGAGTGTCAGCCTCTCTGTCCCGTGTCGCGGCGTTATTAGACGTTAATGATCCGTGCCTTAACGCACCCGATCGCACCTTCGAGACGTCTCGAAGCGCTTCGCGGGATGCAGTGTAAAGTGAATTTCGCTGAGTATTTTGTAGGCAATTCGTGCACTCTCACCCAACAACGACGACAACAACGGCTTGCATTTACACAGCGCTCCTCACACGCTTGCCAGTGGCCATCGGGCGTGATCGGAAGGCGGGGAAGGAAGGGGCGAGGCGGAGGGCTAGAGGAGGAGAGTTCCAGAGTTTCGGAATATCCCGATAGCTCCCCCACCAAAACACGTCACTGTTACAACCGTGAAACAATGACTGTCCAGCGCCTTGGGACGTCCTCCTGACGTGAAAGGCACTGCACAAGTTTCATTTTGTGGAAATAACCGGGTCTTCAGAGTTTAATGTCGCTTCTCTGGCATATTATGATTATTTTTTAAATAGATTTATTTTTTTAAATCATTACATTCGGCACGGCTCCCTTCACGTCCGGAGATCATCTCAAACACTTTGCGGGATACACTAAAAGCTGTAGGGACTGTGCAATTTGAAGGCGAATGCGGCAACCGGTTTGCGCACAGCAGCGTCCCACAATAGCCACAAAGTGAATGACCAATTTTATTTGGGGGGGGGGACACGATGGCCGGGACCCTTGGAATAATTCCCTTCTCCTTTCGAATAGTGCCCCTGGATGTTCAATGCCTGCCTCCACAAATATCACCTTGTGTTTATATAGAGCTCTTAGGGAAGTAGATTCTCGGCATGCTGAAAGCATGTGGATATATTTATGTTTGGACCATAGAGATATGTTTTAAATTCACGTGAGCCAAACAACGACAACCAACTTGGATTTATGCAACACTCTTGCCCCGGGATAGATTGGTTCGTGGGCCTTTTGCTGCCGCGATCGCCCGTAAAATACACAAGTCAACCCGCGATCCAGTGGAACCGTTAGGGACGTGTCGACGATGTGAAAAGGGGGCTGTATCACATTGCAAGGTTTATCAATTAATACGTGCAACCTTCTCAAATAAAACAAAGTATATTTCAACCGTGAGGCCCATCCAGCGGGAGTTTAGGACTGAGACATCGCACACAAGCTAGGAGACGCTCAGAGTATTAATACTCCTACTACTCTGTGTTATAGACTGGAGAAAAGTCTGTGTCTGACAAGTGTTCACTTAGCCACAAAAAAAAGCACTTAAGTTGAAGTTTTGTGTCATATATTAAAAAAAAACGATATTGAGGTTTGATGTTCGTAGAAAAAATAACTGAAAGTGCTATTCATCACATCTTATCTTTCTGCTCACCCACCCCCCCCCCCTCCACCCCACATCCCCCCCACCCCACCCCGACCTCATAATAATTTATTTTTACAATTAACACGTTTGTTCTCGAGATCAATTTTGTAATGGTATGAAACGTGCGTGTCTGAATCAGAGGGGGTGACGCGTGTGACTTCTTGCGGCTGCTTTGCTCCGCGATTCAAGTGATTATTGACAGACATAAAATGGAACTAGTATTGAAACCGAGCAAACGCAGGTCTCCCCCCCCCCCCCCCCCCCCCCCCCCCACCACCACCACTGTTTTATCCAAGAAGATCATCGCCCCCGCTATGAAACGTAACTGCGTCGCTTTCGGAAACGTACGGCACAAGGTGGGAGACGGCGGACGTCCAAAGTGTGAAACCTTTCGAGAGCAAATCAAATCGATTTCTTGTTTCGCCCAGCAAACTCCCATGTTCTTTCCTTCGTTTTGTCAAATAATATCCGCTGTGCGCTTCGTGTTCTGCCGGGTTCGGCCGCAAAACGCAGTCACTGCGTTCTACAGTATATAGCGGTGAAGCACTTCTGGGACGTCCTCCCGACGTGAATAGGTGCTGCAACAAATATGTCCCCCAAAAAATGTCAGGTTTCCAACCGTACAGATGCACAAATACTATTCCGACTCTTACGATCACGACCGTCGAAATTGCAGTGTTCTTAAACCGAATTCCTCGACGAACCCGAATCTCGAGGTGTTACAATTCCTTAGCCTTTCGGTCTCTGGAATTTGGCAAATTGTTAACTTCAGCCGTCATTTCGAAGCAGGTTTTGTCCGTACGTTGTTTTCAGCAATACAGCAAAACGACATTGTGGTTTACACCGATTTTTGAACAAATTCTGAGCTCTCTGAAAACGCCATGAAGCGAGAAAGCACTATATCAGATGCAAGAATTGTTATTATTATTATTATGAACTTGGCAGATTTCTCTGAAATTGATAGATTTCTTATGGATAAAGGGATTGAGGCATGTGGGGATATGGAGGGGGCAGGTGGAGTTAGATTAGAAGATCAGCCATGATCAGGCTCGAGGGGCCAAATGGCCTACTCCTGCTCTTTATTCTTATTTTCATATTATTATATTATCTAAACAGAGCAAATCTGGAGCAGGGTAAATGAGGGTGGAATTTCATCCATTGGATCCTTAATTAAGTGTGGCAGCCCTGCCCAGTGGTAGAGCTCTGAATTCCGAGTCAGAAGGTTGTGGGTTCAAGTCCCACACTAGTGACTCGGAATCGGATAGTCTAAAATGACACTCCAATGAAGGGAGATACAGTATAGCATTGGTAGAGGAAGGGTGGATGTTTTCGGAGGGGAAGGGGTGAGATCGGATCAGATGAGATGGGACCATAGGTTCTTCAGACCAACCGTGGCATCTTGAGATACGCTGTCAGTAACTTCAGGAGAGAAGGGCAGAGAATTAAATGGAGGGGAAAGAAAGAAAGAAAGAAAGAAAGAAAGAAAGAAAGAAAGAAAGAAATCAATCAATCAATCAATCAATCAATCAATCAATCAATCAATCAATCAAAATGACCTTTATATAGTATAGTCTTTCATGTCGGGAGGACGTCCCAAGGCGCTGAACAGTCATGTAGGGACCAGAGTAGGGGTGGAGGGTAGGGGGAAGGAGAGTAGCAAAATTAACCGTATATTTGTGGGTGAAACGCACAAACGCAGCCAAACAGTGTCCCACAAACAATCATGGAAGTGGGGTTAGGGAAGAAACAGGAGGAAAGAGGGTAAGGGGAGGAGTCAGGGAGAGCAGGAAATCACCAGCAATAAGATATTTTGGTTTAGTTTCTTTTCACGATTAGAACGTGACACTATAAGTTTCTAAGTGAAACATCCTAGCACCTCGGTTTTGTTCAATGTGTAGGTGAATGGAAACGATTCACTTTTTCAATTGCCGTTATCAACAGGAAGTTTTTACCATTGGCTCCATTGGATTATCAAAACGGCATTTAGGTAGCAGGAAGTTTAATGTAATAATAGAGCATGAGGTAGGGAGTTACCTTTGCGGCTTCCGATGTCAGGTGAGCTGTGTGAAGCCCACCTTTCACTTATTTCGGTTATTCACCCGCAAAATATACAGTCAATTCATCTTACCTGGCATTCTGTGAAGCGCTTTGAGATGGCTCGAAGACGTGATAAGGTACCATATCCAATGAAAAGATTATTATTATTATGCTCTGCGGTACCTGAAATGACCTTTGCGATGATTTGTCCAGTTCCCACTTTGTTCATTATATTCTTTGTTCATATAAGACGCGGGGGGAGTGGGACGGGATAGTGGGGAATTGCTCGGGTGGGTTTTCTGGAAGAATGAGATCAGATAGTAAAGCAAGACCTTGCTTGGACATTGTAGGTTTCCTTGCTCCGCACGCCTTTCTTTACCTGCAGCAAGTAGGAACCCCGTGGTTAGCCAATTGGGGGGAATCACTTTCTGTATGTGTGGCGGTGGTGGGGGGGTAATAATCCCTGCAAAATAAATGAAAATATTATA
Source organism: Hydrolagus colliei (assembly GCA_035084275.1). Taxonomy (NCBI): domain Eukaryota; kingdom Metazoa; phylum Chordata; class Chondrichthyes; order Chimaeriformes; family Chimaeridae; genus Hydrolagus; species Hydrolagus colliei. The sequence continues at coordinate 10,842,604 of CM068762.1, read as the reverse complement.
ATTTGATCCCTCAATCCGTGATTGTTAGTGGAGCGCAGCTGTGCGCAATTGGCTGCCACTTTTCGTCCAGAAAATACATGAACGCAAGGATTATTATTATGCTGTGCACTTTTTCGTTGATTCATCGACAGGACTTGGAAAGGGCAGACGAGTTATTTCCTGGCGCCAGGGAAAGGCTCCCACTCCTCTCTTCTCAGCCCTACAAGCCAAAGCCCTAACGTGTAAACCCCCGAATACTTTCCCGAATTATCCAGGATAATAAACTCCATAAACCTCCGGGATTTTCAGCGTGTAGAATCGGTGTGACTGCACTTATTTTGAAACTCATTTACCTTCTGGCCAACGCCGCCGTTTATTCCATTAACGGTGATCAGACGTTTCTTGTCCGCTTTGGCGCTGCTGAGAACAAGTGTCAAAGGGGTTGGGGTTGGGGTTGGGGTGTGTGGCGGTTGGTCTTTCGATTGATACGAGGCGAAACAGCATCCATTCTCACGGTGAGAATTGCCGGCAATTGTTGACGCGTGCCTGCGGTTTGCTATCCGTGGGACACTGTCTGGTTAGCTTGCGAGCGTGAAATGAGCACTCGAAACGTGATATTCCAACCATAGAGAGTCAGTGGACAGTCCCGATGAGTGTGCGATAGAGCCTTTTGCATAACGCCGTGTTCATTTTAATCATAGCCTTTTGTGACTCGCCCCTTTTATGAGAAGCTCAACAACTTTTCGTCAAAAGGGGACCACTTCTCAGTTGCTGAATCAAACACCGAAGTGGAGTGGTTTTTACCAACAGCGATTGTGGGGTGCGGGGGGTGGGGTGAGGCGGTGGGGGTGGGTGGGGAGGTGTGAAATGTGTGGCGTTTTTCAGAATGCGTTCCTTTTGTTACTTGTTAATGTCGTAATGTCACGTTTAACCCCCCCCCACCACCCACAACCACCTACGTCCCTGACCCACAGCTCCTTCAAGGCCAGCTCCTTTTCGACCGAAGCTCTGGTTCATCCTCATACACCCACCATCCCTGCTGGCCACCACTCCTGATCCTGACCTCCGAGCCACCCATCACAAAATCAAGCTGTTTTATTTCAAGTGAGTCCACATGTCCCTGCCTCAACCACCCTTGCTTCCTTCCTTCCTTCCTTCCTTGGCAACCTGTCTCGGTCATCGACTTCTCATTTTATCTGGCACGAGATGCAGTATTTGGTAAACATTGGACTGTTTATGACACATCAACGTGTGGCGAAACACATCAGTCGATTGACCAAGGCTTCCAGTTCAGTCATTGAACCAGGGGGTCATTGCCACACCTGTGACTTGCGAAGGGGAACGGGGACGGTTTTCCCACCGATCATCACGAGAGGGACACCGACAACTTCAACAACTTACCTTCGTTTATATGCCGCCATTGACTTGAAAGAAACATCTCGAAGGCCCCCTCCCCCCCCCCCCCCTTATTCACCAGATCGGATCATTAGATATTAAGTCAACGTTGGTATTGTGGAGTCCTGCAGCTCAGCGGTTAGAGTATACGCCTTACAAGGGTGAGACCTGTGTTCGAATCCAGGCAGGTCAGGGCAAAACCTTGGTCAAGTTTCCTTACCCCACATGCCTGATAATAATCCCGCAAAAAATAAATTGATCATTTCAGTCCATGACTGTTTGTGGGGGACGCTGCTGCGCACAATTGGCTGCCACGTTTCGCCCACAAATATATAGTCAATTAACTTTACAGTATATTCTGTGAAACGCTTTAGGACGTCTGGAAGACGTGACAAGGCACTATATCAAACGCAAGGATTATTTTTATTATGATTATTATTATTATTATTCTTGGGAGTGGAAATGTCGACTAATCTATACAAGCCACGCTCTTCAAAGAGCAAAGAAATGATTAACCGATTGTGGCTGACTAATAGTGATAGCAATTATAACACGTATTCAACTATGTCATCAGTCATCATTCAATTACACGCTCGCCTCTCAGCCAGAAGGCTGTAGGCTCAAGCTGCTGAATCGGGTCTTTGAATTCACAAACGAGGCTGACGTTCCATTACTGTGCTGGGGGTAATACTACTTTGTCAGAGGTGGTTTCCTTCAGAGAGGTGGGGGAGTGTAAAACCGAGGTCCCGTCTACCTGTTTAGACAGACAGTTTAAAAGTGGCCCCAGTTTAAAAGAGAAGAGAGTTTCACTCGTTGCCTTGGCCAACATTCTCCCGGGTAAACGAGTTTGTTCACTTCATGGCTGTTTGTAGGACGTTAAATTGCGCACATTGGGCTGCTGAGCTCGCGCGCCAAAGCTACAGTCACCTCGCTTCACGTTAAATCCCGCGAAGCGCCTCGAGACTTCCTCCTGCCACTGCCGCGGGGCATTCTGTCAAAGGCAAGGATTGTTTGAAGGCTATAGTTATTCTCATTAAAAGTCAATTGTGGTTTTGAGGTTGCACTTGTCTAAACCTTTGAAGTGGTAAACAATAATATTTACATTCGAAAAAGCTCCCGTCAAGTCAGGAGGATGCCTCAAAGCACTCGAAAGGATTTTACCGCAGAGCGGAACACTTTTGGACTATGACTGGATACTTTTGGGCTGTGAGACTCACATTTGGTATCGCCGGAAGCGTCAAGTGATACGTGATTGAAAAAGGTGGGGGGAAGCATTTCTTTTTGGTTACGTACCTGACTAGGGCGCTTTGCAAGATAACTTGAGAGAGAGCCCGAAGTGAGAAAAGTGCTGTGTGGACCCATTCAATCCTGATCCTTCCACACACACTACCCAGCACCAGCCCTGGATCAACAACAATGATCCTTCCATTTGATGTCCCGCCTTATCCTGTTGTTGAGACGTCTCAAGGCTCTTCACAGAATGTACCCTCCCTCCTGAGTGACTCCCCTGATCCTCAGGATGAGAATTAAGGCGTACTAGTAACCCTCGCATTCGATATAGTGCCTGGGTCACGTCTTCAAGACGTCTCAAAGCGCTTCACAGGATATGCTGCCAAGTGTGGTGACTGTACATTACGCGTGCCCCACATAACTGTGGCGGGTTGAGGTGACCAGCAAATCGATGAAATCCGTGGCCATTGTTTAACGCCGTCCTCAGCTCCTCGGCAGGGCACGTTTGGCTTTCTACGTGATTCTCACATCGCATCTTTACCACGCATAGAAACTAAAACTCACAGCAAAGCTTTCTTGCAAACCCCAGCGCTGTATCCTGACATGCCACACGGGATCAATAAATTGTTCGTACGCCAGTCACAGTCACAGTCGACAAGTTGCACTGAAGCCAGACAGTGCACAACTGTCCATGTTTTCTTTGGAAATATTCACTGTGTCAAGGTTTTTTTTTCGCAAATAAAGAAAAACAAATGAATGCGGTGAGAGGTGGAAGGATTTTTTTTTTTTTAAAATCTTTTCGAAACGCTTGTTTTTCGCGATGTGAGAACAACAGATAACCCATTAGATTTTTCCACTTTCTCACAAAAGCCTGAAAGTGGAAAGAACAGAACGAAATTAAGAATGAACCGAAGAAATTGAAGGTATTCACCAAGAAACAAAGAAATGAACAAATAAACAAAGAATGAAATTGATGCTCTGACAATATTAAAGGCTTGTCTCTCAGTCCACTCATATAAACATTAATCAGACCCAAGTATTAATATTAATAATAATTTATCATTGGATTTGATATAGAGCCTTATAACTGTGGAGTCCTCTAGCTCAGTGCTTAGAGTACTCGCCTTACAAGTGTGAGACCTGTGTTTCGAATCCAGGAACGTCAGGGCCATGCCCTCGTCCTGGGAAGATCGGGGCTAATTTACCCCTCTTCGTACAGCCCTGGCTGAGTCTAGGATTGAAACCTGGTCTGGATGCGCTATGCAGTCTTATGTAGCTCTATACTCTGTACTAGGATAGTCCAAATGTCGGCCCCTGGAACCGATTTCATCCCATCATCCCCTCCATTTCATCTGGTCCGCCCGCTGCACACATAACCCATCAATATTATAATAATAATAATAGCCCTTGCGTTTGATATAGTGCCTTATCGGACCTTCGAGACATCTCAAGGCGAATATGCTGTTGTGTTTCCGGAAAAGGGGGAAAGCAAAAATATTGCTTATTGTAATAAAAAATCCTTCTGCATTTGATAGAGCGCTTTTCACATCGTATCCACGTCTCAAAGCGCTTCTCAGAATGTACTGTAAAGTGAATTGACTATCTGTTTGTGGGCGAAACGCGGCAGCCAATTGCGCGCAGCAGCGTTGCCCCCCCGCCCCCACAAACAGTCGTGGATTGAAATGACCGATTCTTGTCATTGTGTTTGTTTTCGGACGGATGATTATGATGGTGGTGCTCTTGGACGTTTCTCAAACGGGGCAAACCCGTCCTCGGCAGCCGAAAGGCTGGTCCAACCTACTCTACGACGTCAAGGCTACAATCACTGCTGCGTTTCTGAAAGCCTGAGATACGCATTGCCAGTTTCCCCCGCTGCCAGCCTTCGCGTGTGCCAGTTTCATGCTCATTTTTCGCTTGTGTTTGTGGATTTTCTTTTTGCCAGCGGAATACCAACGCGTGTAACCCCCCACTCTGCTTCACTTTCGTACACGGTGTAAGGTTGCGGTGGCGACAAATGATACTTTGACTGTGCAAATGACTGAGCAGTAATCTCTTATGACTGTGAAAAAGGAACGCATCATTTAGCACAGGCAGATGAAGGAATGATTAATTGCCAAGATGCAAATGCCTTCGGATGAAAATGCAAATGAAAAATCGCACACCCAAAAGCAAGTACGGAACCCTCTCTACCGCGGCTAACGCGACGGAACCTTCCTCCGTCGTTAGAGTAGTGAAAATGAATGCAGAAGTGCTGAAAAATCGCCTCGAGTCTCAATTTCGCAAAAGAAGTGTTCTTACGCCAGCTGTTGGGCGCTGGCTTTTGTTTTGAGATAAACTGCAATGGACCTAGAATGCATTTACTGGAAATCCTGTCACTGAAACTTGCTAGTTTAGTTACTGGATGCGAAGAAGGCGTGTTACTTGACTTGCGAGATAAATTTAGATAAATGATCGATGCAACTGGAACTTAATTTTTTTTGGGGGGTGTTCGGGGGGTGTGGGTAGCGGATTGCAAAGTCATCCACACGCACGTTTGCTGAATGTGATATTATTTGTTTCCTGGCCCTTTCTGAACACGTTTTTAATGAATGAACCGCTTCCTCGCTGGTTTACTCACAGAGGCATCTGAAGGGTTTCAGGTTCACAAGCACTCGTCGACAACAACACCACCACCACCAACAACAACAACAAAATTACCTTTGTAGAGCGCCTTTCATGGCGGGAGGACGTCCCAAGGCGCTGGACACTCACTTTAGTTGCTCTCCTTTGTTCAGCACAAACATAGGCTAATATTTATATTGTCTCCGCATTGATATCGGTTCAGGATTACCGAGCATAAGTTCAGGACTGTATTCCCAGTGGATTCCTGTAGCTCAGTGGTTACAGCACTCGCCTTACAAGCGAGAGAGGACCCGGGTTCAATTCCAGGCAGGTCAGGGCAAAACCTTGGGCAAGTTCCTTTACTCCACTTGCTTGATAATAATCCCTCACCGTAAAACAATAATAAAATCGGTCTCTTCAATCCACGTTTGTGGGGAACGCTGCTGTGCGCAATTGGCTGCTGCTGCGTTCCGCTCACAAATATACAGTCCATTCACTTTACAGTGTATTCTGCGAAGCGCTTTGAGACGCCTAGAAGACATGATGAGGCGCTATATCGAATGCAAGGATTATTGTTATTAGGGCAGACGCAAAGAAGTATTTCCATATCCAGAGGGTAATTAACCACTTCCACAGGTTTTTGTGGTCAAGACTCATTGTTGAGGGTTGTTGAGGGTCAGGACTCATTTTAACAGTAGAGGGAGTAGAGGCCATTCAGCCCCTCGAGCCTGTTCTGCCACTCTATAAGATCATGGCTGATCTGTACATCGAACCCAGTTGCCCACCCTTACCTTGTGTCCCTTATGACTTTGGACTCATTTTATACACAGTAGGAGGCTACGGAGTGCATATTATTATTAATAATAATTTATAATAATCCTTGCGTTTAATGCAGCGCCTAATCATGTAGTTGAAAGCTTTCAACAACAACGACAACAAAATTACACTTATATAGCGTCTTTCATGTCGGGAGGACGTCCCAAAGCGCTGAACTGTTTCAAACCGTGAAGTGCGAAGACTGTGCGTTTGGGGCTGAGCGCGGCAGCCGAGTTGCGCACAGCAATGTCCCGCGAAAGGCTGCGACTTCAAGGGCAGGTTTTTATGTGAGGAATCAGATGCCCTTGAGAGAAGAAAACCGACAACTTAGTGTGAAGTAAAGTGAAGTGAAGGCTTTGTTCCCACAGTTACGGAATTGGCACGTTTTCACACATCAACCAGTTGGAACTGACTGTACAAAATGGGCATATTTTGGATTCCCCGTCTTGGTTCACAGTTCGTTCGCACACTTAACCAAATTCACACCCAATGCTTTTTCACTTACCACTCCCTTGTAATGGAAATGTACATTGCTGAACGGTAGTGCTCCCGATTAATAAGGGCTGTCATTGTGCAAGGCGTGTATGTGTGTGCATGTGTGGTGTTTGACATCGCAATCTCTCGAGGGTTTGCGAACAAGTTTCTCAACTGAATTCGCCGAGGTGCTTCAGCGATATATGTGCGGTTACAACAGATCGCTTGCATCAGGGAGACGTCGAAAAATCGTCGATTTGAACGTTGCAGGCTGCTTTTCTGTGGCGGTATAAAGGGGATTTAGCCGGAAGGCATTTCACAAAAGGCAGATTTCTTAAACGGCAGGAATCACTCGTGCGTTAAATATCCAACACACGTACAAATGGATACATCAACAACATCAGCAAAGTTACATTTATGGAGCGCCCCTATAGCTCTTTACAGAATATGCTGTAAAGTGAATAGACTGTATATATTTGTGGGCGAATCGCGGCAGCCAATTGCGCACAGCAACGTCCCCCACAAACAGTCGTGGATTGAAATGACCAATTTTATTATTGTGTTCTTTTGGGGGACGGATTAGGCGTGTGGAGTGAGTAAATTTGCCCAAGGTTTCGCCCTGACCTGCCTGGATGACGAACACAAGTCTCCCCAGCTTGGTCTCTCCAGCTTGCAAGACAAGTGCTCTAACCACTGAGCTACAGGAGCTCTCATGAGTAGGAAACACAGTATTGGGCAATCAGGCTGTCAATAGAGACACCAAGGAGGTGTTCCTTCTGCTTCGTGTCTCGGTCAATGTTCAATTGAGAAAAAAAAGGCAATGCTTTTTAAAAAGTATATATATATTTATTAAAATTATGTATAACTCTGATATTAAATTGGTTTATAGAAATGCAAGTTGTTATTGATGTTATTAACAGGATTTCCTATATTCCGTTTCACCAACTCGTAGGTTCAAACAAACATGCATTGAAACTGGCCTTATGCAAATTCCACTCCCTTGCCCTTGAGTTTTCCAATACAGCAATTGAACTTTAAGAAACACTTAGCAGCGTACTTTGTGTTGTGAAACTCATTGTCTTGAGAGTGTTGTATCATCAATGCATGACTCTCTCTAACTCTTATGTTCGAATCCAGGCAGATCAGGGTGAAACCTTGGGCAAATTTCCTTACTCCACATACGCACACACACACAAACACACACACACGTCTAATAATAATCCCTCCAAAAAAAACACAAAAATAAAAATTGGTCATTTCAATCCACGACTGTTTGTGGGGGACACACTGCTGTGCGCAATTGGCTGCCGCGTTTCACCCACAAATATACAGCCAATTCACTTTACAGTATATTCTGTGAAGCGCTTTGAGACGTCTATAAGACGTGAAAAACGCTGTATCAAATGCAAGGATTATTATTAATATAGTGCAAAGCGAATTGATTGTATATTTTGCGAGCAAAACGTGGCAGGCCATTCAAAGTAAGGAAACTTGCCTGAAACGTTTTGTCCTATCTGGGAATTGAACAATTTCTCTTGCTTACGAGGCAAACGCTGCAAGCAATACACTGATGGGACGCTAGAATTTCTTCTCATCCTCACGTCAAATTGCTGAACCCTCCGCCATGTAAATGTCTAGTGGTAGAAAACCCATCACCCAGTTCAGAGATGGTGAATTCTCCCGGAGTGAAAGAAGCTTTACAAATGTAACCATTTAATTGTATTGAATGCGGAAACCAATTTTCTTTAATGTCCGTCTGATCAGGCAGACGGGACCTTGGTTTAAAGCCATATACTGAATGACGGCATCTCTAACAATGAGGCACTTCTCTACACCGTGCTGGATTGTCAGCGTAGATTACGTGATAGCCTCGGACTCAGAGGCAATAGCGCTACCAACTGAGCAAGACTAAGCCTGGACAACTTGGATGGAGCTAATCCAAGGATAGAGACAGAGGCAGTCGCACCAGTCAGGCAGAAAGAAAGAACATGTGAAACAGAGAATCAGAAAGAGAGCGAGAGCGAGTGAGAGAATATGAGAAGAGAAAGACTCAAACAGAAATGGGAACGAGTCAATCAGAGAGAGAGAGCGAGAGAGAGAGAGACAGTCAAAGAAAGACAAATAGTTAGAATGTGAGAGACCGAGAGTCAGAAAACAGTCAGGGGGAAGTGGTGGGAGGGAGAGAGAAGGCCTGTGAGAGACGGTAGATAGATAGTTAGAGAAGCGGAGAGAGTAGGGCAACATGCTGTGTGTTGTTACTTGTTGTGTCTGACCTCGGATGCAGATCAGGGCGAAACCTTGGGCAAATTTCCTTACTCCACACGCACACACACACACATGCCTAATAATAATAATAATCCGTCCAAATAAACAGCACAATAATAAAATTGGTCATTTCAATCCACAAGTGTTCGTGGGGACGCTGCTGGGCGCAATTGGCTCCTGCATTTCAACAACAACAATAACAACAACAACTTTGATTTATCTAGCTCCCTCCACGCCGGACGGCGTCTCAGAGCGCTTAAATATTTCGCCCCCAAATATACAGTCGATTCACTTGTGAAAAGCGCTAAATCCAATGCACGGATTATTAATGTTACTATTATTATTATTATTTGGTTAGTGTTGGACATTGTATTCTGCGTGACCACTCGATGTACACTTTACCTTCATATCCAGATCGTAGCAGGTCCCAAGCAATGTGGCTAATTGGCTCCCCACTGTAATCTCACCTCCAAATCCCCCGGTCACTGCAACTTGTGACACATGTATACGCCTGTCCTGTGAAGCGCTTTGAGACCTCCCCCCCCCGCCCACCCACCCTCCCACCCTCCCACCTCCCCACTTCATCACGAAAGGCACTACCTCAAATGTAAGGATGGTTACTTCCTCTAACACAACTCTCTGGTGTGATCGCTCATCAGCAGGGCTGATAGATTTTCACATAAGTCATACACCTAAAGAGTTAGCAAAAGCCTTGATAGAACCGTACAAATTTACAGAGTAGAAGAACGGCTCCTACTTAGTTCCATTTACCTGGCATGTGTTCATGCCCTTTCATATTTCTTAATAACACATTGTTTCCATTAAGATAGTGAACAGAGGCTTTTAAGGCACTATAAACCTTTAAATGTGACCAACTTTTTCCCCCCCCTTTCTCATGGCAGAAACTATGCGCTGGCTTACAAAGGCCGTCGATTGAAATAATAATAATAATAATAATAATAATAATAATCCTGGCATTTGATATAGCTTTTTTTTACATTTTATCGACGTCTCAAAGCGCTTCACAGAATATACTGTAAATTGATTGTATATTTGTGGGCGGAACACGGCAGCCAATTGCGCACAGCAGCGCCCCCCCCCACGCAAACAGTCGTGGGTTGAAAATGACCAATTTTTATTATTGTGTTTGTTTTTGGGGACGGATTATTGTTAGGCGTGTGGAGTAAGGAAACTTGCCCAAGGTTTCGCTCTGATAGGTTTTCACATAAGTCATTTGAACACAGTGCTTGTAAGGCGAGCGCTCTAACCTCCTGAGCTACAGGAGCTTAACGACGTGACACCGAAGGATTGCTGCGGGTTTGATTTAAGTTACGATCGCGAGTGAGATGAATTGGCCGGACCGTGCGCCATTTAAAGTGAAACTTTCAGCAACCTTCACACAAACAGATAAGATGCAAACTTTATTAGTCAGCACCACCCGTTTCCGCCACGGCACTCGTGACGTTAGCATTATGTTCAAATTAAGATGTCACGTAAAACTGAAATGTAACACATCGCCTACAACCGAGCCGTCGGCAAAATGCCCCGAAATCTATGAGCCTCGTTTTAATCTCCCGGTGGTTAAGAAACAATCTCCAAACCAGGAGGGAGGCATCACGACATCTGGGTAATCTGATCTGCGACATTTCGTTTTGACTAGCTGACCGGAGCACATTTCGAGAAACACGCAACCTCCGAAATCCTTTGTTTGGGGGGTTCGTTAGGGCCTAGACTGTTTTATTCTATTGCAAACGCCGCAATGTTAGTTGTTGCACTAAAAAGGGCCGTTATATTCATGCTAAATGTGATAGAGACACGCTTGACAATATATACCTGTGAAGCACTTTGACACCCTCTCCTGACACTGACTGTTATACCAGGGATTATGATTTTGATCACGGTTGAAGGTTTGTGGAGCCTCCTGTAGCTCAGTGGTTAGAGCGCTCGCCTTACAAGCGTGAGACCTGCGTTCGAATCCAGGCAGGTCAGGGCGAAACCTTGGGCAAGTTTCCTTACTCCACACACACACACACACACCTAAGAATAATCCCTCCAAAAAAAACACAATACCTGTAATAAAAAAAACCACAATAATAAAATTGGTCATTTCAATCCACGAGTCTTTGTGGGGGACGCTGCTGTGCGCAATCGGCTGCCGTGTTTCGCCCACAAATATACAGTCAATTTACTTTACAGTATATTCTGTGAAGCGCTTTGAGACGTCGATAAGATGTGAAAAGCGTTATATCAAATGCAAGGATTATTATTGTTATTTTTAGTAGTATTATAAAGAGAGGATTATGACAGTTGAAAGATTCTACCAACCAAGCTCATGTAAGACTTCAAATTTCTCATGGCCTTAGGGTTGTCTTAAAATGTGAGATTGTGTTCAGTTTTGGATGCTTCTTGAACTCAGTGTTGACTCTTGTGAGAGCTCTGAAACGGGAGCTCTTAAACACTTCTTTAATCATGCTTCTGAAACGAAGACCCGATTTAAGAATCTTCCAACCTGCTGAATCGAAAGACAGAACAGAAGACTTAAACCCGATGCTAACCCAACTGTCTGGTTAAAAGTAAACCTTCAGAGGCAAACACTATTTCAAGTCCAGAGCCCTTGGTTGAAAAATGATTTCCTGATATATTTCCCCCCAAATATGCGTTCTTTGTTATTTTGGGGACTCTGGTGGAAGGAACGAGTTACAAGAATATATGACATATATACTGTACATATATATATACGGTCACTCAATGCACAACTGTTTCTGGGATACTGCTATGCACAATTGGCTAATAAATCAATAATAATAATTCTCCTTGCATTTGATACAGCGCATTTCACATCTTCTAGACGTCTCAAAGCGCCTCACAGAATGCACTGTAAAGTGAACTGGCAGTATACTTGTGGGCGAAACGCGGCAGCCAATTGCACACAGCAGCGTGTCCCCCACAAACAGTCGTGGGTTGAAATGACCAATTTTATTGCGCTACTGCGTTTTGCCCACAGAGAACACGGTTTGTTTCACAGCATGTTCTGTGAAGCACTTCAAGACGTCCCCAAAGATGTGCCGAGGAGCTATGTCGAATGCAAAGATTATTATTATGTATTTTGCAGTGCTGTTTTCTATTTTTTTTCGCCTTGTTTCATCACCTGTCGATGATTTACAACGATGACTGGGATGGTAAGAAAAAAAAACCACATGAAAGGTTTTTGCAAAAACAAAGGATTGTGTTTTTATCATTCCTGTTCTTAGAACTTTGGTGATTGTCTAAGACCACAACCAGGACTAGGCACTCGGAACGGACGCGATAGCGCATCGAGAGATATGATCCATGTTAGGCTGAATTCAACACATTTGGAAGCAAACATAAACCTCAGATAACAACGTGTGGTACACTGCAAGAGCCAACAATGGCAGCAACCACAACTGCAAACTTCAAACAGTTTATCGGCTTCATCTGACACCAGGAATTTGTCGCTCGGCTGATAAGCGGGATCATAGAATCAGAGAATTTTACGGCACAAAAGGAGGCCATTCGAACCATCGAGTCTGTGCCGGCTCTTTGAAAAGAGCAACTCAATCCCACCGCCCAGCTCTCTCCCCATAACCTAACAGACCCATTCTCCCTAAATAATTCTCTTTTGTAAGCTGTTATCGAATCGGCCTCCACCACCTTTTCAGGCAATGCATTCTAGATTCGAACGATCCGCTGAGTGAAAACATTTCTCCTCTGCTTCGTTTTGAAACTATTGTAAATCTGTGACCACGAGTCACGGGTTCACCCACCAGTGGAAATAGTTTTTCCTTATTCACCCTGTCGGGATGTGTTTTTATCTCTGCAACCTTCCGCAGTTCGGGCAGCCACTCGGCTGATTCGGATAACGTTGGGAATGACTTCCTGGTGTACACGGTGGTGTAAATCCAAATTGTTGTCGCTGCGTCGCTCAGATGTGTCTCAGCCCGGCTCAGGCCCCCTGAATCAGAAGGTTGGGAGTTCAAGCCGCCAGGTCAAGGTTTTGAGCTCAAAGTCTACGCAATAATAATCCTTATGTTCGATATAGCACCTTTTCAGGTCTTCTAGGCATCTCAAAGCGCTTCACACAATGTACTGTAAAGTGAAAGGTAGATATTTATTTGGTGAGGGCGGGCTTGCGCGGTTGTGAGGGAGAGAGCTGGGGAGTGGGGATTAAATTGCTCTTTTTCAAAGAGCCGGCACAGACTCGATGGGCCGAATGGCCTCCTTTCGTGCCGTAAGATTCTATGATTCTACGAATTGACGATAGACATGTGGGCGAATCGCTGCTGCGTCCCCAAAAACAAGTCGTGGATTGAAATTACCAATTTTTTTTTTTGGTGGGGGGGAGGGATCATTATTATTATTAGTAGTAGGTGTGTGGAGTAAGAATATGGGCCAATATCACACCATACAATTCAACCTTACTTTCGAAGGCATTTTGGTATTACTTTTCAGCTACCTCCTAAGGCTGGATTGAACCTTAGGAGGTAGCTACGGTTCGTTTAGCCCACGCGAAACAGCGGAAACTTGCAAAAAAAATTAATATTGTTTGATCGAAATAATTTTTTCTCTCTCTCTCTCTCTGCTTTTGGTACTCGGGGTGTCTGGAGGCTGAGTCACCGATGGAAGCTGTTGTCATAGACTTGCAGAAATTAATACGCCAATGTCTTTCCCCTTTAAGTTCATCATCGCGGTCATTAAGCTCCGTTACCTCAGCGGTTTAATGAGCTCTCCACTAACGCATTAAGGTGCGTTACTGGAGGAATCTCTCACCCAGGAGCTGGGGACTCCCAAGGAGATCTCACATCGAATCAGCTGCCAATGGTCAACATCTAGTGGTGAGATAGGGGAACTTCCTTCTCCTCTCTTCAACAAAAGTCCCTTGGCAGAAATAGACGGATCGTTTGAACTGCAAGGACGAAGATGAACTTCATATCCAACTTTCTCCCAAGTCACCAATCTGGGTGGAAATCAAAATGTGAGAGAGACACTGCTGTGCTCCTATTTTATTGTGCTGTGAATTATTTATTAAAGGCGACAGTTATACAAATGTAGTTTTTTTTTTTTTGTAGTCGTTGTTGTGGAGCTCCTGTAGCTCAGTGGTTAGAGCACTCGCCTTACAAGCTTGATACCTGCGTTCGAATCCAGGCAGATCAGGACGAAACCTTGGGCAAGTTTCCGCATGCCTGCCCTCCAAAAAAACCCCACCATAATAAAAATTGGTCACTTCAATCCACGACTGGCTGCCGCGTTTCGCCCTCAAATGTAAAGTCAATTCACTGTACAGTATATTTATTCTGTGAAGCGCTTTGAGACACAGTCTAGAAGACGTGAAAAGCACTGTATCAAATGCAAGGATTATTATTATTATTATCTGAAGCATGAGAATATTACCCGATAAGGATATTTCACTCGATGACTTCTTTCTGGCTAAAAAGTAACAATAATACTAATATTTAGTAATCCCTGCAACTTGAAATAGCAACTTATCACGTCGTTGAGACGTCTCACAGCGCTTCACAGAATAGAAACGCGGCAGCCAATCGCGCACAGCGGTATCTCACAGTCGCGGATTGAGTGACCATTTTATTAACCCCCCCCCCCACCACCCCGGAATAGCGATCCACTAATTGACAATCAACTGGGTTCCTTAGTACGGTGAAGCAAACAGTGGCGTGTGGAGTAAGGAGACTTGCCCCCACCCCACCCTCCCACTTCTGGAAATCCAACCTGTGTTCTCCAGCTTGCGAAGCGAGCGCGCTCATCGCTACACGACGGAACCGCGAGCCGTGTGACGTGGTGAAAGAAGGGTGGCTATTGTGGACGGATGAGAACAAGAGCCTTCTTCACCAGAACTTACGCTCTAGTCTGTAACTTTTATTGTTCTGAATTAAATATGGCGACATATAGTGCCATCTGCTGGAGAGAATGGTGTCATAATAATGGTCGAACACGTATAATTGCCAATTTAAACCCCAGAAAATATTTTACTGGGGTTTAGGGATTCCTGCCACTCAGCTCCTGTTAATGGTAATATTAATATTAATAATAATAATCGACTAATGACCGGGTTCACGCAGTCCCTCCGCCTCGCCCCCTCCGTGGCCTCCTTCACGTCCCACCTCAAGACTCTCCCCTTCGATGGTCCCATCGGCAGCTCCTAATTCCCCCTCTTCCCTCCCTCCCTCCCTCCCTCCCTCCCTCCCTCCCTCCCTCCCTCCCTCCCTCCCTCCCTCCCTCCCTCCCCTCACCTTGGTCCTGACACAGTGGCTGTCCAGCTCCTTGGGACGTCCTCCTGACGTGAAAGGCGCTATACAAGTGTAATTTTGCTGTTGTTGTTGTGACTGCTCGGTTAGCAGATGTGCGCGTGTCTGTGTCTGTGTGTTTGGAGCAAGGAAATCTGCCCAAAGTTTTGACCTGTCCGATGTTTAACCCTATAACCCGAAGCCCAAATTTCGCAGGCGGTGTTTTCAATGGCCAGCAGTGTCGTTCAAAGTCGTCACGATAATGTTACAAGGTAAGGATATGTTTTAACTGAAACCCCCCTACTCCCCCACTCCAACCAACCCCTTATATTGTCCATCCATTGGCTCTTACCATCCTGCACCTAATACTCTCCAAAAACAGAGAAGGAAAGCCATGAATCTCCAGGGAGAGAACGTGCATTGCATACCAGTCGTGGTCACACACACACCCACACACACACACAAAGAGAACACACACAAAAAAACGTGTAGACTGCATACCTGTGTGGAACTCCCACTATAGTTTGGGCACTAACCAGATATGACGGTGATGTCAGGCGCTGAGCAAACCCTCACACACACACACACAAAGAAAAAACCCCAACGCAAATCCTAAACCAATTCCAAAAGCTTTCCTGTTGTTGGCGAGAGGCGATGGTGTAATAAGGTAACACTACACATGACTAGAGCGCCCGCCCCCCCAGGTGAACAGAGAGGAAGTAGACTCGAAAATTCGGCAAGGCTGGTAAATTTCCATTGGTGAAGCAAGCAGGTGATGCTGATGTAAACAGAACCCACACTGCAATAAAGTATTCCTTTTCTGATTCACTCTGGGTTCCATGGTGTCACTGTGTTTCCACGATTGGCGAGGTTTTTGTTTCGCACTGTTCAGAACTTTTTAACCGGTGAGCGATAATGCGAATAATTATTTGGCTGGGAAGTTCCCCCAACCCACCCCAACCCACCCCCGTCCCCCCCAACCAACTCCCCCCCAAGTGGTATCAAACAAGATACATTTATTTTTAAACTTCTTACTCCGCTTTCACCCACCTCTCTCTCTCTCTCACACACACACACACACACACACTCATTGGCCATCAAAACAAACCCTTTTTTTGGGTGGGGGGGGGATATTAAGTCCATCTCTCTCTCACAAGTTTAGAAAAAGGGGATCGCAGCACAAAACAGGGATCTAACAAAGGACTCGCTCATTTATAAGACTGGGATACGCTTCCATTTGGAAGTTGAGATCAGCGGATTTTAAAACCGGATTCCGCAGCCACTTTGGAACCAAAATGTGCTTTGCCATCATGAAAAGAAAACCCTCCTCCCTTGCCAAATGAATGAATTTAACCCTTATCCCTCTTTTATTGGCCAGTTAACCGTTCGCTGTACGTTCAATAATAATCCTTACGCTTGATATAAAGCTTTTTACACGTCAGCGGGATGTTTCCAAGTGCCTCTCGGGAATTAGTGTGAAGTGTAGTGACTTGCGTGTATTTTGTGTCTCTCTCTATACATGTTTGTGTCTCTCTCTCTCTCTGTCTGAGTGAGTCTGCCTGGGTCTTCCTTTCCTGCGTGTGTGCCTGTGAGTGTGTGTCTATCTATATATGTTTGTAAGTGTCTCCACGAGAGTGGAAACAACAACAACAACAACAAATTACACTTATAAAGCGCCTTTCACGTCGGGAGGACGTCCCAAGGCGCTGATTCGCTGAAACAGCCAATTGTGTGCCAGACGACGTCCCACGAACAGGCGCTGAGCGAATGAGCGATTGTCATGCGCTGAGATTGTTTGCCCGGACACACTGGGGGAAACTCACTTCTTTCGTTAAACAGGGCGAGCAGATTTTTAGGCTTGGCATCTACAAACCTCTGCCTCGGAGGAGCGAAAGTGCCAGAGACTCAGCCCCGCTGACACAATAATCTCGGTTTGTTATTCGAACGGGTGATAACGAAGGAGAATGTGCGCGTGTGGTATATCGTACAGTTACACACCACCTCGCACAGGCGATCATCCCACCCTGAACACCACCGCCACCGGTGTAACCATTCCACCTCCTCACCGACCAAACCCTGTTTGCATTTCTGTTTGCATCCTCAGCGAGGATGAGCAGTGAATTTGTAAAGTTCACCATATTTGGTGGCAATTTTCTCACCTTCGCGATGGAGAGGGTGAAAAGAATAACACCCAGCAGTTTGTGGATAATCGGCAAGTTTGCTTTGCGGTCGCAGTTTGGAACATTGTACGATGATAACAGATTTTTCTCATTAATTGTACACTTCTTGGTATTTGATAAAGCCTTGATAGGGAAAGTTCACTCACCCAAACCACTTATATTTCACAGATAGCACCCCCACTCCTCCAAACACCACCCCCAGCTGCCCAATATCTAATTCAGAGAACTCAGCAATTTCTAATCAGTTCGTCTCCACAATGACAGTTTCACAAATGAGTAACCTGAAGAAATGCTCCTTTATTGAACCTCTTGCAGCGTCTTCTCTAGAAATTCTCAAGACTCAGGTGGGTAGATATTTGGTAGGTCTTGGTGTGAAGGGTGACGGGTGGGATGGGGGGGGGCGGGAGGAAATTCAGGGTAAATGGAGCTGCGTTATGACCTTACAGAATGACGGAACAGGCTCGGGGGGCTGAATGGCCTCTTCCTATTCCTATGTCTTTGGGGGTGAAGAATATTGCATTTCATGAAAGGTTCCAAAGTGATAATTTGTCAGTCTCATAATGGAGGAGAGGGGTGGTGGGGGGTGGGGGGGGAGGACTGTGGGGTGGGGGTGGGGGGCGGGTGGATAAGCTCAACCAATCCTAAGAGTGTTTCACTTATTATTGAATGGGTTCCCTTGCACAAACATCCACAGTCACTACTCTTTACAGACAAACCCTGTGCATCCTCACGATGTGACAAATACATCAAATGCAAGTATTCTTATTATTCGTTAACGATTCAGTTCATCCGAGACTCACGATTGTTTTTATTGTTAGAATAAGTTATATTAAGATTTAAAACAAACTTCTTCGCATTCGACACTTAGCATTTGCCTCTGGGAGTCACTCTGCCTCCCCCACCCCACTCCCCACCCACTCTCCTGACTTGAAAGACACTGTCCAAGTGTAATTTTGTTGTTGTTTCAATTTATAATAATAATAATCCTTGCATTCGATATAACGCTTTTCACATCTTCTAGACGTCTCGAAGCGCTTCACAGAATATACTGTAAAGTGAATTGCCTTTGTATATGTGGGCGAAACGGAGCAGCCAATTGCGCACAGCAGGCGTCCCCACAAAAAGTCGTGGATTAAAATAACCAATTTATTACTGTTGTATTTTTTGGAGGGATTATTATCAGGCGTGTGGAGTAAGGAAACTTGCCCATTGGTTTCACCCTAGCCCAGATCTCTCGCTTGCAAGGCAAGTGCTCTAACCACTGAGCTACGAGATTAAATTTAGAAGACACAATAAATGATAAATAATCTCTCAAAAATAATAAATTGGTCACTTCAAACCAGGTCTGTTTGTGGGACACTGCTGTTTATTCCCTGTTACAATGAAGGATAGTTAGGGGAAAGGCAGTACATAGCGAGCTTTGCCTTGCTTCTCACCCCAATTTACCATCGATCCTGACTTTGAAGGGCTTGATGCCATCACTGAGGGTAAATAATGAGGCACATTGACTTTATCTCGATTTGCCCAATAAATTCGCTTGCAAATGATACAGTCAATTCACTTTGTCGTGTCCTGTCAAGCACCTTGAGAAGTCTCAAAAATGTAAAAAGGTGTCATATCAAATGCAAGGATTATTATTATTATTAATAAAATTATTATTATCCTTGTTAATAAATCTCCCTCCATCAATAAACCCCCCCAAATTGAAACCTTCCAAATAAAAATCTCCAAATACTTCTCCTGTAGATTGAGTTTAGGAATGATCTGCATTTCTATATGTTGTTAATTATTAAGGTAATGTGAATTTACAAATTTTACTTTCATTAAATTTATTTTACAGATTTATTGGGCTTAATTTGGAGGGCTAGGAGTTTTAAAACATGGTTAGGAATACAGCGTGATAGATCCACACACACACACACCATCCCTTTAAACCTCTCTAATCAGATATCCGATCTCATCTTATCTGAATGAAAAGATCTGACGTTTTATTATTAAACTTATTCCAGATTTTAAAAACATATGACATGTTATTCAATTGTTTTGGGGGTGGGGATTGATGTGTCAAACTAAGACATTATTAGTAGCAACAATAACGTTTTATTGGCTTCCAAACAGGAATTATCTTTAACTACATCAATGGAAAGTGTGAAAAAATCTTCTCTCCTGAATTGAACTGAAAGTGATTTTTTTAGAGAGGGTTCAATTTAAAACTGTGTCTGTAAATCTAACTTGCTGATTGTAGAATCATTACTTCTTTAATCCCCAACTGTATATTCCAAATAATTACATAAATATTCTGTATATAACTAGATACACACATATATCGACATCTGTGCAAATATTATATATTTTTGTGTTTAGATAATCGGGTGGCTTTCACGACTTTTGATCAACCTTTAGGTATATCTATATATATAGAGAGAGGGAGACAGAGAGAGAGATTTATAAAAGTGCAAGGATTATTATTATTCAGAAAAAAGTTATTCCAAAAATATATTTATTCCAATTTAAAAAAATATTAGAAATATACACACACATATAATATATACACACGCACGTGTATATATATATATATATATTTGAACGAACGAAGAAGTTTTAAACGAAATGGAAACGAATTTAAATGTGGGTCGAGGGTGAGTTTCGTCACAGGTACTCGGCTGGATGTTTGTCAATGGGATATCCGGATGATTCAAGATTTGTTGACGAAATCAAATCCTTTCGAAGAAAAAAAAATTCCCATGATGGTGAGGCAAGCAAGGTAAGTTAGAGCGGGGACAGAGAAAAATTCCACTATGTACCTGACAGGTGTATATAAGGGAGGCAAATAATTCATTCATCAGTATCAACAGAAGGAAGCAAAGAGACAACTTCAACACACACACACACACACATACAGGTAAGTCTCTCTCTCTCTAATTCACCCACTCACTCAGCACTCATTCTAACTTGTCCTGCAAAGCGATTGAAGCAGTTTTTTTTTCTACTTACACACACAACACACACATACACACGAATAATTTTATGAATGGAAATTTTCAGACTTGGGGTGTATGTGTGTCTTTGTGTGTGATCTATAAGTGTAACGTTGTTGTTGTTGTTGTTGTGTTGTTGCTGCTGCTGTTGATAGTGAGTTTGGAACAAGTCACACAATCTCTGCTCGACAATCTCAGTCAATTCAGACTATTCTTTCATTGTGATGCATGATTATTTGCATTTGATTGTAATAGTTTAAATGTATTTACATCCAAGTTGATCAAATCTAATATTGAACCTGGGAGTCAAACACTCAATCAATCAATCAATCAATCAATCAATCAATCCATCAATCAAATCAATATCCTTGTTCTATCAGTACAATATACAATGTTAAAATGCCATGCATTTGGGGGTGAAACAACTGAAGAATTAATTGCACCAGTGATTTGTGTTTAATAATAAGGTTTAGAACCAAAATGTATCTCAAAGACATAATGAATTCATGTCTGTCTGACATTGTCAGTATATATATATATATATCAACAACAACAAAATTACATCTATAGAGCGCCTTTCACGTTGGGAGGACGTCCCAAGGTGTTGGGATATATGAATGTATTGAACATAACAAATAATATATAGTTTATGTTAAATATATAAATACATATGTAGATAATTCTACATGCTATATTATATGCTACGTAATCCGATGGCGATTCTAGTGCAGCAAATAATGCATCCAGATCATTCATAATTATAACTGAGATTTTTTTTAACAAACTTTGCACTTATTCACTGCATAATTGGAGTTTGCGTTTTGTTGAGGTTGTTTGAAAGTAGTTTTTTTTTTACTTGTTATCTGTGTGTGACATTTGACTGATTTCCTTTTTCTCTCCCCACCCACCCCCACCACCCCCCACTTCCCAAGCAGCCTGTTTTAGCTTTGATTTGTTTCGATTTGATTTGGAAGACACCCTCCGCTGAGATAATGCAGATTTTTGGTAGTACATTGATCCGGATGGCAATCTCTGTGCTGGCGGCTCAGACTCTGGTGGCGGATTGCCGGATGTTACATTTTGGACAATGTTTCTTTGCGGCCAATTTGCATGAAATCAGAGAGTATTTTGCAGAGATCAGCAACGCAATAGTAAGTAAAAACACTTTTGTCTGTCTGTCTGTCAGTCACAATTTCAACAAATTATTTCTTGGAGCGATTAGATATATATTTAAAATGTTAAATATTGGGTGAAAACGTAGGTAGGTTTCCTTACTCCACACACCACTGTTTACCCAGCAGTAAGTAGGAACTCTGTTGTTAGTCGATTGGCACATCACTTTCTGGGAGTAATAATCCCTCTCCTAACAATATATACAGTATTTAAAAAATGTAGTTACTCAATTCACGTGGGACGCTGCTGTGTGCAATTGGCTGACGCGCTATGCCACAAAATATACAGTCAATTCACTTTACAGTACAGTATATACTGGGTAACACTTTGAGATGTCCCGATGATATGATAAGGCGCTATATCAAAGATTATTATTATATTATATTGAAATGTGACAAAAATTGTCTTCACAGCAAGCAGTAGATACCATCACCGACATCCGACTTCTGAACGATGCTACATTTATGACTATTCCGGTATGTTACAGTGTCTTCTTTTAGTTTTTATATCACTGTTTCTTAATCTAAAATGAAACACTTCCGCCCCCACCCCCCATTCCCCCAACCAAATTTTTTTTTGTTTCATCTATTTACTGCGTGTTTCTCCTGGTTGAAAAATTCCCCAAATTAAAATTGGTCCACTGAAGCGCTTTGAGATGACTTAAAATGCTGTAGGACATGGAAAGATTGTTACTGTTGCTGGTATCATTATTGTTAATAATTATATATAAAATATATTTAAAATGTTAAATATTGGGTGAAAACATAGGCAAGTTTCCTTAGTCCACACACCACTGTTTACCCAGCAGTAAGTAGTTTACCCAGCGGATCGCTATATATAATACAATACAATATAATACAATGTATAATATTGCTCTTTCTATTAACTAACTGAAATGATTGACAAAATTCTTGATTAGTTTTTAAATTCGACTACAGTCCGATTAGAAAAGAGTTGCGTAAAGATACTTCAGTCGATAAATTGAACGAACGTAATAATATGCAAAGGCAGAGATGTGAATGGGAAAGAATAATTTCCTTTGCCAATTTTTGTTTCCTTCCCCTAACCATTGAATCTCCTCTCTCATTCATAGGCAGAGGAAAGCTGCTGTTTTCTGAACCATTTGTTGAGATTCTACGTGGAGAATGTGTTCAAACACTACACCCCGACCAGCGATCTTATTAAGAGGATGACCAGCAGCCTGGCTAACTCCTTCCTCAGCGTGAAGAGAGATCTTCGACAATGTGTAAGTAATGTGACTTTCGGCTCCGAGAGAGAGAGAGAGAGAGAGATTCCAAGTTCATTAGGTGGAAAAAAAACATTGGACCAACCGATGAAATTACTGGTTCCACTAATTGAATCTAGACAAGATCCAGTCTTATAGTTATTGCAATTACTAAACAGCAAATTCGATACTATAAAATGCCAATCAATTACATCATTGTTACAGGCTGATAGTATCACTGTTTAGTCATCTGTAACATCGGATACCATAGATTACTGCCGCGTGCAATTGGCTGCCGGGTTTCTCCCACAAATATGCAATCAAATCACTTGATAGCATATTCTGGGAAGTGCTTTGAGGTGGTAGAAGGCGCGTGAAAAGCGCCGTATCAAATGCAAGGATTATTATTACTGTTGCTCAGGCGATTAGAGTGGCTCATTGATCGAACGCTGCAAAGCCCTGAGGATTTTCTCTGATCACAACGTTCTGTGTTAATTAAACAGCATGCCCAGAGGAAGTGTAACTGCGGGGAGAAATCCAGAGCTCAGATAAACAAGATCCAGAATACATTCGATGAGGTAAGTTTGAGACTTGCGGAGAGGAGATAATGATGAACGCATAAAATCTATCCGACGTTTAGACTCGGGTATCCTGCCTCAAATCGACTATATGCCCAATAATAATAATCCCTCCAAAATAATAATAAATTGGTCACTCAATCCACAACTGTTTGTGGGACACTGCAGTGTGCAATTGGCTGCCGCGTTTCAGCCGCAAAATATATAGTCAATTCACTTGCAGTATATTCTGTGACGCGCTTTGGGACGCCTAGAAGACGTGATAAGAAGCTACATCAAGTCCATTGATAAATCTCTGTCTTTCTTCAGCTGGATCAAAGTGCAGCCACCATCAAAGCTTACAGTGAAGTGGACATCCTTATTCGTTGGATGAGAAGATTTCAAAGGAACTGAACTTCTTCACTCAGGAAGAACAAAGGACAGAAGAGGCACTTAGAGAATTGTTCTTCAAATAAATCCTACATTTTATATTTAAATTATTATTATAAATTATTATATTTATTCTTAATTTGATACATTTGTTACATTTGGAATTGTGTTTGTTGCTGCCCTATTCAGTATAACGTGTCATAACTTGTTATTATTATTATAATTAATATTATTATCATTATTTATTATTATTTATATTGTTCTAAAGGCATTTGAAATTCATTTCATCAGTAAGTGTTCAACACCCCAAATTTCATACATGTGTGTGAAAAGGAAGTCTTGTAGGTACATATTGTACGGTTACTTATTTGAAGTAGGACTTATTAAAGCAGACTTTGATCGGCATTATTGTATTTTAAAAAATATTTATATGATTTTCATAAATTATTTAATCCATTTATTTAAATGATATTAAGAGTTTGTCATAGAATTTTTCATACATCTTATTTAAAAAGGAAACATCTTTGGTATGTCTTATTTAAAGAGAATACAAAATATGCTAAGAATTCACTGTTGAACAGTGCTTCGGTGAATATTTGTACACTGTGCGAATGACATGATAAGTGATTGATGACAAATAAAGTTGTAGTAAAGAGAATTTTGTGTTGTTTCTGGTAAATAGCTCCAGCGCATGTTAAACCAGTTGAGCTAGAAAAGGATACAGCCAATGCCATGGTATTAGAGGAGAGGGTAGGAGAAATGGATAGAATAATTATAACCAGAGAGGAAGTTCTAAAAAGGTTGACGTTGCTCAAGGTGGATAAGTCACCTGGTCCGGATGGGATGCACCCTAGGTTACTAAGTGAGGCACGGGAGCAAATAGCAGGGACTCTGGCCACGATCTTTCAATCTTCCTTGGACACAGGGGTCGTGCCAGAGGACTGGAGGATAGCTAATGTTACTCCCTTGTATAAAAAGGGGCAGAAGGACAAGCCTGGTAACTACAGACCAGTCAGTCTAACGACGGTAGTGGGCAAACTTCTAGAGTCCATAATCAGGGACAAGGTAGATCTTCACTTAGAAAGATATAGGCTAATAAAGGACAGTCATGGATTTGTTAAAGGCAAATCTTGCCTTACAAATCTGATAGAATTTTTTGATGAGGTAACGGAATGGGTGGATAATGGTAGCGCAGTTGATGTAGTTTACATGGACTTTCAAAAGGCATTTGACAAAGTGCCACATGAGAGACTTATTATGAAATTAAAGGCCCATGGCGTAAAAGGGACAGTGGCAGCGTGGATCCACAACTGCCTGCGAGACAGAAAGCAGAGAGTTGTAGTGAGCGGCTGTTTTTCAGATTGGAGGGAAGTGAGCAGTGGTGTGCCACAGGGATCAGTTTTGGGACCATTGCTGTTTGTAATCTACATCAATGATCTGGACTTGGGTGTACGGAGTACAGTTTCCAAGTTTGCAGATGACACTAAGTTAGGGAGAATAGTAAACAGTGAGGAGGATAGTAGCCATCTGCAAGAGGATATAGACAAATTGGTAAAGTGGGCAGACACATGGCAGATGAAGTTTAATGCAGAGAAGTGTGAGGTGATGCATTTTGGGAGAAGAAATGAAGGGAGGCAATATAGGCTAGATAGTACAATTTTAAATGGTGTGAAGGAACAGAGAGACCTGGGGATTTGTGTTAGTGACTCGTTGAAGGTGGCAGGACAGGTAGACAAGGCTGTTAAGAAGGCATATGGGATACTAGGCTTTATAAATAGGGGTATAGAGTACAAAAGTCAGGAAGTGCTGACTAACCTCTATAGGACTTTGGTGAGGCCTCAGCTGGAATACTGTGTTCAATTCTGGTCACCACACTACAGAAAGGATGTGAAGACATTGGAAAGGGTGCAGCGAAGATTTACTAGGATGGTGCCAGGATTGAGGGACTTCAGCTATGAGGAGAGGCTAGATAGGCTAGGGTTATTCTCTCTGGAGCAGAGAAGATTGAGGGGAGACCTAATAGAGGTTTATAAGATCATGAGGGGTTTCGACAGGGCAAATAGAGAAAAACTATTTCCACTCGTGGGTGAATCTGTGACTCGTGGTCACAGATTTAAAATAGTTTCAAGGCGAAGTAGATGGGAGCTGAGGAGAATTTTTTTCACTCAGCGAGTTGTTCGAATCTGGAATGCATTGCCTGAAAAGGTGGTGGAGGCTGATTCGATAACAACTTTTAAAAGGGAATTAGATCTTTATTTAGGGAGAACAGGTCTATTAGGCTATGGGGAGCGGGCAGGGCAGTGGGATTGAATCGCTCTTTTCAAAGAGCCGGCACAGACTAGATGGGCCGAATGGCCTCCTTTTGTGCCGTAAAATTCTATGAATCTATGAATCTATGAATCTAGTCGCACAGTGCAGTTATCGGTGGTCAATTTATCCTACTCTTGAGTGCCATGATGGGAAATAGAGGCAAGAATAGCAAGCAAAAAAACGTTTAAAAACGAATCACTGGGCAAAGAATGATCAGTTTAAATGGAATGAACGGAGAAAGGAAAGGTAAAATGGAGGAAAGAAGGAGAGGAGAGAAAGAGAGAGAGAGAAAGAAAAAGACAGAGATGAGAACAGGAAAGAAAAAACAAGAAAAAGAAAAAGAAAACTATGGAAAAAGGAGAATAAAATAGAATTTGAAATAAACACATAACAACCACATTTGCCTTAATGTCCTGAAATAAACCAGACTGCTCAAGTGTCCAAAATTGGAGCGTATAAAAAAACGTTAATTGATTGCAAGGTTTCAGGCTGCACCAGATCAATTATCGGCAACCACTTTCACTTCTGGTTAATGCAGCAGACATTTCAGAACATGTTCTCTCTAACCGTTCCTGGCAATGTCTGTAAGAATATTCCCAAAAGTAAGGTTACGCCCTGAGTCTTTTGTACGCTGTGATGTAAGCTCTCCCTAACATAACATTAAAGTACCTGATATCAATGCGTTCAATCAAGTTAAAGTTCTTCTCAAAATTCTCAGTGGGAGAAATTACTGAGTTAAAGTTTTTTTATATTAATAGTACTTATTTTCAGAGGGGAGACAAGGAAAAATTATTTTACTCCTATGAGTCGTTGCGATCTGGAATGCATTGCCTGAAATTGACTGTGAGAGCTACTGTCGAATAACAATAAAAATAATTCTTGCATTTGATATAGCACTTTTCATGCCTTCTAGACGTCTCAAAGCGCTTCACAGAATATACTGTAAAGTGAATTGACTGTGTATTCGTGGGCGAAACGCGGCAGCCAATTGCGCACAGCAGTGACTCCACAAACAGTCGTGGATGGAAGTGACCAATTTATTATTGGGGGTTTTTCACTTGAGGGATTATTATTGGTCGTGTGGAGTAAGGAAACTTGCCCAAGGTTTTGTTCTACTGGGAATCGAACCCAGATCTCACGCATGCAAGGCGAGTGCTTCACCACTGAGCTACAAGATTCCACACTAATGAAGCAAATGAGCTACATCAATTGCAAGAATTACTATTATTTAACACATTTCAAGGATTATTATCAATTGCAAGGATTATTATTATTTAACACATTTCCGCCCGATGCCAAAGTGTGTGCCTCTCCTCTAAATTACGCTCGATCGATGAATCGATGCGATTCTGCCTGTTTTAGATGAGACTCTGTGCTTCCTGATATTAATAAAAATCACTCCACGGCAATTATAAGAATTATTATTCTTTTGGCGACTTGCTTTGAGAAGAAACAAGAACGAGAAAATATATGTCACGTGCGAGTGCTATGGCAAGGCTTTCAATGACACATTGCATTCCATTTCAATGTTTCATTGGAACTTTGAACGAAACAACGTTTAAAGTTTACTCTTTAAAGCCAGGACAATTTTTTTTGGGGGGGTGGTGGGGGTGGGGGGTGGATGGGTGGATCAGCCGAGTGTCCGATACATGCGGAAACTCGTGACCGTGCTTGAGAGATAGCTAAACCAAGCTGAGAGATTCCTGCACCCCAACTACACCTGAGTTGGTTGGAATGAAGTGCACACTTCATTCCTCTCTCTCTCTCTCTCTCTGGAGGGACACATCCACATCCTGCTTGCCTAATACTGGAAACTTTTAAGCGCAGGTTGGCAAGAGCCAAGGCTTTGGGGGGTGACCCAAGAGTGTGTATTTCGGGGTGTTTAATCAGCCACATCCACACGCTCTGAGACGCCGTCCGGCGTGGATATAAATCAAGTTGTTGTTGTTGCTTGTCATTGATATCACTGTTTGGCAAGCTGTCCTGCTGTCTGTCCAGCTAAGGCCACCCTACCCACCCTCAGGGCTTTGTAAGGTTAAGTGAGATGTCTTCCTGCCACCCACCGCGCTCCCCCACTCTCCCCACTCCCAGTTGGCTGGTCTGCCCTTCCAAGTCCTGCCAGTGAGCCAGGCTGGGCTGTCATGGATACAGTCCTGAGGTTGAAGCTGGGGAAATGTCGCTCGCTGAAGGCACCTGATTGTGGTTCCCACCGCACGCAGAGGCGCTGTTGCGGTGAGGAGGAGGAACGAACGGTCGGTTAAAGTCGCCGATCGAACGCGTCGGCTCGAATCGGAAGTCGGAACAACTTTGGCTCACTCCCAAAGAGAGAAAACACTTACTGTTAAGAGATTGCGCAACACTGACTCGCTAGAAGACACACCTGTGGAAGTGAGGGGAGGACACGGAAATCACACTGCTCGTTGACAGTGATGAAAGAAGCAGCCAACAGTAAACCCAGTCACGCGTGTATTTCTGATTCATAATCTCCTTTGCATTTTCCACTATATCTATTGTTCTCCAGTTCTGTTATTGTGCAAAAAAGATTTTCACATCACTGCTGAAACTCCCCTGAAATCAAGTTCATATTGTGAGTGTTATTTTCCTTACGAGGATCCCTGGCAGGTATTGATGAGGAAATATGATAGAGGGGTGTGTGGGTGGGTGTGGGATGGGTAGGAGGGGAAACAAAATAGTGGATTAACTCATCTTTTAGAGTTTGCAGGTGCAGCAAGCAACCAAGAAGGCAAACGGCATGTTAGCGTTCATTGCAAAAGGTTTAGACAAGAGTAGGGAAGTCTTGCTACAACTGTATAGGGCCTTGATGAGACTGCACCTAGAGTACTGTGTGCAGTTTTAATCTCCTTATTTAATAAAGGACATACTTAACTTATAGGGAGTGTAGAATAGATTCACAAGGTTAGTTCCTGGGATGAGGGGACTGATCTGTGAGGATAGGTTAAATAGGTTGAACTAGGGCTGTATTCTCTAGAGTACAGAAGAATTAGGAGAGATCTTACTGAAACATGTAAGATTCTTGAAGGGCTGGATAAAGTAGACAGTGAGGGACTGTTTCCCCTAGTAGGAGAATCTATAACCAGGGGTCATAATCTTGAAATTAAGGGTCAGTTTTTTAGAACAGAGTTGAGGAAACATTTCTTCCCTCAGAAGGCTGTAGATGCTCAGTTCTTGAACATTTTCAAGGCTGAGACTGACATTTTTTTTAAATAGAGGGATTACTGGATATGGAGATAGGGCAGGTAATTAGAGTTAGGCCAGAAGATCAGCCACGATCTTGCCAAATGGTGGGGCAGGCTTGAGGGGCTGAATGGCCTACTCCTGCTCCTAATTCTTATGGTCTTATGTTCTTAGGATGCTTAGCCATTAAACAACAGCTAATGTAATTATTTACATTTATGTATAATAAGACTTTATTATTACTATGATTATTAACTTCCCATCCCCTAGAGGGGAATTAATAATAGGGTGGGGGATAGATAGATAGATAGATAGATAGATAGATAGATAGATAGATAGATAGATAGATAGATAGATAGATAGATAGATAGATAGATAGATAGATAGATAGATAGATAGATAGATAGATAGATAGATAGATAGATAGATAGATAGATAGATAGATAGATAGATAGATAGATAGATAGATAGATAGATAGATAGATAGATAGATAGATAGATAGATAGATAGATAGATAGATAGATAGATAGATAGATAATCGATAATAATTTGGTCACTGAGTTCAAGACTGTTTGTGGGACGCTGCTGTGCGCAATCGGCTGCCTGTATTTCCCCCCAAAATATACAGTCAATTCACTTGACAGAATATTCTGCGAAGCGCTTTGAGACGTCTCAATGATGTGATAAGGCGCTATATCAAATGCAAAGATTATTATTATTACTATTATTTTTTTTATTATTACTCGGGCCGGAGCCGAGCTTGACAACAGAATCCACGTGTGTGTGTGTGGTGGTCTCGTTGAGCTGGGCGGATCCGCGGTATGCCAGCGAGCAGCCGATGTCACCTCCGCCCAGCCTGGTTGCAGAATTAAGTCTTTTTTTGTTTTGTTTTACAAAAAAAATCACTTTACAGTCAAGTGGTTATTTCAAAGATAATCTTTCACAATAAAGCCACTTTGACAGAATTATCCCCTTCTCGTCAGCAGCTGATGAAATCATTTTGCTCCGAGTTTTTTTTTTAACGTCAGGATCCAGCAGAATTTCACAGGCACCCCACCCTATGGGGTGGGAGATGGGGGGAGTGAGGGGGAGGATTGGAGGGAGGGAGGGAGGGAGGGAGGGAGGGAGGGAGGGAGGGAGGGAGGGAGGGAGGGAGGGAGGGAGGGAGGGAGGGAGGGAGGGAGGGAGGGAGGGAGGGAGGGAGGGAGGGAGGGGTTCCTTAACATTTCATACAGAAAAAAGACAGTTGATCTAGGCTTTTTTTAAAAAAAATTTAAACCGAGACATTTAATAAAAATAATAATAATCCTTGCATTTGATACAGCGCTGTTCACGTCTTCTGGACACCTCAAAGCATTTCACAGAGTCTACCGTAAAGTGAATTGACTGTATATTTTTGTGGGCGAAAAGTGGCAGCCAACTGCACACAAACAGTTTGCCACAAACACAAACCACTGAGCTCCAGGACTCCACCACATGCGTGTTGGAAAGGCACAGATAGCAATGAACCATCGCCTTACTGTAACTAACTATGTACTGCAGGCAGACTGGGCATTGTACAGTGTTCACATTCAACCAGAAATCCCAACACCATGCTTCTCTTATCGCACCAAAGCCTGAATAAATAATAATAATCCTTGCATTTTGATAGAGCGCTTTTCACATCTTATCGACGTCTCAAAGCGCTTCACAGAATATACTGTAAAGTGAATTGACTCTATGTTTGTGGGTGAAACATGGCATCTAATTGTGACCACCCACAAACAGTCGTGGATTGAAATGACCGATTTTTTTATTACTGTGGTTTTTTTGGGGACGGATTAATAAACGGGACATGACTGATGCACTCTTTGCGGTATTTAAATGCGCTGAGACTGCTTTGGAAATTTTCCTTTAAAAATAGATTAGGGTTTCAACAGAAGGTATGTTTCCGATCTGGAAACAGAGAACTTTGACATTTTGGGTGTTTGTTTTGTAAATGAAGCGTCGCAAACAACTGCTTTATTGGTATGTTGATCACACAATTGTTCATAATTGGAGCCTTTGAAATGAACACTCTGACGGCAATCGAACCATCTGCATTCCACATAACACAATACAGGTGTATCTTTTGAACCTTTCCCCCATCAACAAAAATAATGGGGGCATATTGGGGGAATTTCTAAGGCAAGTAATCAAATTAGGATACAATGAAGGCTGCGATTGCATTTTGAGCTGTAGTCGTTATTTTTTTACCCAGACAATTAAAATAAAAAGCATTTCTGAATTTTGTAGAAATATTACAAGGTGATAGCAATGCAGCGAGCATATTATTCTCTTTCTTATATGAAACATTTTTTAATGTATTAAAATCGTTTCGTTTTTTTTTAAAAGGTAGAACTCCCTCATACATAAAAAGGGTATTTAAAATATTCACAACTGAAACAATCGATGCTTTAAACAATCCCCAAAGCTTAATTCTTTAATTCTACAGTATTTCCAAAAATGATTGCTAATACTGCTTCTACTGATAATAATCCTTGCATTTGATATAGTGCTTTTCATGTCTTCTGAAGCGCTTCACAGAATATACAGAATTAAAACAAGGAAACACACCCACACTAAATGTTTAATAAGGAGCCAATTTCAAGACGCAGATATGAGGTGCTCAAGCGAAATATAATTTGTCAGGGTGACGTATGGTGAAAGTGAAAGAAAGTGTTTAGGAAGGGAGTTACTAGCGATCAAGAGGAAAAGGGTAATTATATTGCAGGTGCTCGGCATCAAGACAGACAGATACAGTAAAAAATATTTCATCATCACATTACACCTGTTAGACTCGGATTATGTAAATTATGGAACAAAATTAATCTTGCCCAAGGAAGTTTTTTTTTCTAAAACCATGGGTGAGATACAGGTAAATTTCCCCTGAACAGGTGTATATAAGAAGAGGGCAAGTACTGGTATGGATCAGAGCATCAGAAGTGAAGCAGAGAGAGAGATAGAGAGAGAGAGAGAGAGAAAAGCATAGACATCTCTAACACACAGGTAAGATGCTCTCTAGTCCTTGTTGTTTATTGCCTCAGATTGATGGATGCTGTTGAAAGTGACACAAGGTATAAACTAGAGCAACATTTTGCGATAACTCTAAATATATATATATATATATTGTATCTACAAATAAAGATAGATTTTGTTTCATGAGAATGACTATTGTTTTATTGCTTATTGTAATTATTATATTATTTATCATTATGTTTTGTCGTGAAAAGTGTGGCTGAATCTTTCTCGTAAAAATGTAATTAATTTAAATCTTAGACACTTAGGAATTGGTAGCTGTGTTAGCATACATAGTGCACAGGCATCATTACACGTATGCAGTTTCTCCTGTGAAATGTTTTGAGATGCCTTCCTAATAGTAATAACAATCCTTGAATTTGATACAGCACCCTTATCAGGTTGTTGGGACGTCTCAAAGCTCTTCACAGAATATATTGTGAATTGTGAATTGACTGTGCTAACGTGAAAGGCTCCATAATAAATGCAAGGGGGGAAAAAAAATATGGGTTTGTCAATCTGATTGTATATTTGATATCTAAATATATACTGTACATATTGTTTTATTGCAGGTTTTGTTCAGAATCCTCCATTTGCCACAATGAAAGTTTTCGGTCCATTCCTTTGCCTGGCTGTCGTGTCTGTTTTCTTCCTTCAAACTCCGGCTGCACAAAGCAAAAGGCTGCATTTTGGGCAATGTTCTTTGTCCGTCGACCTACCCGAAATCAGAGAGTACTTCTCAGCGATCAGACAAACAGTGGTAAGTACAAAATAGTGCACAGTCACTACACTTCACACTGAATCCTGTACAAGCGATTTGAGCCTGACGTGAAGGGCGCTGTATCAAATGCAAAGAGTATTATTATTATTGTTGTGGCATAACTCAGGGTACATTCTTCACCATATATAATTGATTGCTTAGCTTTGAATCTAATTATTAAAAAACTGTAAAATAGAATCGTAGAATAATACAGCATAGAAGGAGGCCATTCGGCCCATCGTGTCTTCGCTGGCTCTTTGAAAAGAGCTATCCCACTCCCCACCCCGCGCTCTCCCCACAGCCCCCGCAAACCTGTCCTGAAATAAAACATAACAACGATTTTTTTGTCTCAACAGCAAGCGGAAGATGCATCTGGGCATTTGAGGCTCCTGAGCAAATCTACATTTCATGGCATTCAGGTAATGCAAATACCCATCGTTCTGATTATGATATAAATGCAATCCACTGATGCACTTTTCTGTAATTCAGGTGTTATAGTTTGCGGGTGAAATGCGGCAGCCGATTGCGCACGGCAATGATGTCCCACAAATTGGCTGCAAATTGCCCACAAAATATACAGTCAATTCACTTTACAGTATATTCTATGAGTGACCTGAAAGACGCGATAAGACGCTATATCAATGCAAGGATTATTATTATTATTTTTATTATTCCCCTGAATTCGGCTTATCAGAATATTGTATCGATTTCTCCTTTCCAGGCAGAGGAAAGCTGCTGTTTTCTGCGCCACTTGTTGAGATTCTATGTGGAGAATGTGTTCAAACACTACACCCCGACCAGCGATCATATCAAGAGGAAGACCAGCAGCCTGGCTAACTCCTTCCTCAGCGTGAAGAGAGATCTTCGGCAATGTGTAAGTAACAAGACGGAAGAGGAGGTCACTTTGTGTCTTCAAGTGCGGAAAATAAAAATTTTATGGGGCACATTGAAAAATATATATTATATAAATGATATTTTAAAAGTATATATATTATATATATTTTTAAAATGTGTCTCATTTAATATTATTTTATTATACGGGTAGATAGATATATAAAATATAGGTTCTCCCCCTTGGTAAACTTCTCCACAAAAATTACCTTTTCCTTCCTGAATGACATTTTGGCACAATTTGCCAATTTGAGAGTTATAATCTGAAACGAGCAGTTTCACAAACGCATCTTCAGCTGGGAGTGAGTGCGGTTCTCTATAACTTAAGTTTTTTTTTCAAAGAAACAGTTGGCAGTCGGTCGACGAATCGCTTTCTGAGCTAATAATCCACTTTAAAGTATATTCTGTGAACCGCATTGAGACGTTTGAACAACGTGATAATTGGCTTTCATTAAACGCTATCTTATCATCATTATAATAATCTTCAACCTCAGCAAAATAGTCAGCCGCATCCCGCAGGATTCATTGCTCATCGTGGCAAATGGAACATTGATTTCAAAATGATTTCCCGGTGTCCGTTATACAAGGCGCTTTGTTGACGTCGCTCATTCCGTTCAAGCAGTCGAGGTGGTGGCAGCCAAGTTCTCATCGCAGTTTGTTTTCTTCGACAGCACGCCCAGAGCAAGTGCCAATGTGGAGAAGAGGCCGCAGCTCGGATGGACATTATCCAAGAAACATATGAAGAGGTACGTTGGAACTTTATTCCTTTCCTGCGTTTGGAACACCATTCTCACGGTGATAAAAGCCACACGTATTTGCATGCGTTTAGCACCCTCACGCAGGGGAATATTTTAGACCGACGCATTGAATTTGAATAGCGCCTTTCACTTCCCGAGGCGCTGGACAGTCAGGGAATTTGGACCCGAGCTAGAGGTCGGGATCAGGAGGGGCGGAGGGCAGGGAGTGGAGGGGTAGGAGAGGGTGATCAAACTCAAGCGAGACGAGCTTGCACAAACCCACCCCCCCCCAAAAGTCGCAATGAATTGAAAACAAACTAAGTCGTAGAAGCGTAACAACGAGAGTGGAGTGTAAATGGAAGTTAAGCAATGGCTGCCATTATTTGTGGACTTCTCGCTATCAATTAATACTTAATCATTCTCTTCTTCTTCTTCTTCTTCTTCTTCAGTTGAATCAGAACGCAGCTGTTGTTAAAGCCATCGGTGAAATTGATATCGTCATACACTGGATGGAAAAGTTTGAGTAGAATTTAAACGCCCTCCGTCTCGCACTGCAAAGCGCGAATGACACGGCAACACCCAATCTCAACTACTTCCACAAAGAATGCGTATCTATTGTGTTTTTTTTTAATTTAATTGATTTAGTTCCTCACACCTACCCTCAATATAAGGCTCTCTCTAGCCTTGTCAAAATTACACTTGTATAACGCCTTTATACAAGTATATATATATATATATACTCTATACAAGTGTAATTTTGTTGTTGTTGTTATTATGAAGTTTTTCCTGATTGTGATATTCTATTTCAAGTTGAGCTTCAGTACATTGTAAAATGTTTATCGTTAGAGTTGGATTTGTTCAGCTTCTCAATACTGATTTTACAGTATTGAGAAGGGCCTTTATATTTGCTTAGCAAAGTACCTGACACGTGTTCAGTTCTTAACGTGACACTTGCGTTATGGGAACGGATATGAAGTGTTTGCTGAAGATATTTCAAATTAATTTGGCAAGGCTATGTTTAAAACCATGTTTCATGCCTAATCGTGGAACGAGGACTAGTACGTACATATTGTACAGACTATTGTATGGTATTGCATTAATTACAGACTTATGGATGTCACCATAAGAACGTTGTTATTGATATTCCTGTGATGTTGTTTGTAGTGCATTTATTGAAATAAAATACTTATCAATTGCAACCTCTCTGACCGCACTCTGACTGTATTCAACTGCGTTCGTGCTGCAGACAAACCAAAAATCTAGGCGTTGCAATATTCTTGTAGAGGAACACGCAAAGATGTGATCATCAACATAGATACCATCAGTTCACTATTTGCATCTCCCACTAAGATATGCCATCTACTGCGGTGTGGTGCTCAGTATTACTGTGTTGCACCGTACTACAGCCCTCCGCGGCCTCGCCCCACGCTATCTCTGCGACATCCTAACCCCCGACCAACCTGCAAGCTCCCTCCGCTCAACAGTTTCCTGCACGTCCCCCGGACCACCTGCCCCACCATCGGGAGGCAAGCCTTCAGCCACTCTGCCCCCAACCTCTAGAATTCCATCCCGATGTCCCTCCCCCTCGCCCCTCCCTCCCTGGCCACCTTCAAGTCCCGCCTCAAGACCCTAGTCTTCGACTGTCCCATCAGCCACCCCAAATCTCCACCAATCCTGATCTCAGCTCGGGTCTGAAACGATGACTGTCCAGCGCCTTGGTACGTCCTCCTGACGTGGAAGGCGCTGTACAAATGTCATTTTGTTGTTGTTATACAACCTCTACTTAATACCTTACCTCTGATATAGCGCCTTGTCAAGTCATTGAAAAGTGACAAAGCGCTTCACAGATTACAAAGTGAATTGACTGTACATTTTATGGGCAAAAAGCCTTTTGCGCACAGTAATTTTATTTTTTTAAAAAGAACTAATTCAAACAGTGGGATTAACACTAAGTAGTCAAAAAGGGATTCATTCACATTAAAAGATCTCAACAGCTTTAGAGGGACATTGTAGATATAAAGAAAAATGTCTGAAGCAGGCTGAAGCAACCTGCCTCGGTTCTGTTCAGCGGGCTCCGGTCTGCTCCATGTCTCCCGCCCTACCATCAGTGGCCGGACTTTCAGCCTCTCTGCCCCCACACTCTGGAACCCCATCCCAGTCCCTTCGCCTCGCTTCCTCCCTTGACTCCTTCAAGGCTGGTCTCAATACCTTCCTTTTCGACCGTGCCTTCAGCCGCCCGTGCATCTCTCTCCCTCCCTTCCCCCTCCCCCATGCTCAATCCCCATCCGTTCAGCGCCTGGGGACGTCCTCCTGACGTGAAAGGCGTTCTGTAAATGTAATTGTGTTGTTGTCGTCGAAGGAAAAAATTGTTTTAAAAAAACCAGTTCTGGCTGGAGTGACATCAGTAATATTGAAAGAATAACAGAGGAAACATAACACTTAAACCCTATGATGACACAATAGGAACTTCAGCATTAGTTTTGTGTGGTTCATTCACATACATATCCCCAGGAGAGAAGGGATTTAACCATTTGACATCTTGCCGGGGGGCAATATATATACAGAACATATAAGCAGATTAGTTTCCTCGCTTATGACAGCTTCCTATTTCCATCGCATTAACTAGGAGGATAGTCAGCCTTTTGAATGATTTCCTGGGTGGCAAGGTTGACGTATGTTTTTTAAAAAGCTATTAGGGCGTTTCTTGTATTGCTGGAAAGGGGTGTAAACTCTTTAACAGCTCTTCCTGTTTATTTTAGTTGAGGGCATTGTCAAGCCCTGTCCGGTTGTTTCATGTGACAAGTGTGGAAACTTTTGGTGCATTTTTCAGGTTTGAGTTCACAAAACAAGACAAACCCTCGACAGATAACGCCTGTGAGAATTATTCCACTGGAAATCCCACCCAGGTGGAAGAACACTGGTGGAAAAACACCCCATCAGATAAAATCTGCCAAATACCAAACCAAGTTCCTGGTTTGCCTGACCTGCCTGTCATACAATACTTGTTATGACTGTCTCAAGTCATTTTCAAATGCAACGGTGAATTCACTGCAATTCCTTTTCTTAGGTAGCAGAATCCATCTACCAATACTCGCAAACATTGCTCACCTTTCACCGTTCGATCCTGGGTGTTCCAACCGAGCAATCGGGCTCTCACTCAAATGATTTCTAAAGTAGAATGTGTGAGCTCACGAAACACAAGGCGGCTCGGGCAAAAATAAATTCAATGTAGAGCTACCCATTAGCGCGGCATTTAATGTTTTTTCTTCCTAGGATACAGAAAGATTTCATTTGAACGGTTTGCGGTTGGGTAAATTAAGATATTTATTATTCAGTCCTAAGTGAAACATTTCTTTTGTCAGGCTGCCCAAAGGGTAGCAAGTGTTCAGAGTTTCTGGGCTCAGAGTTCGGAGTTCAGGCCCTCGCCTGTGCAGTCTTGGCCAGTGCTTTAAGGTCAGAGAGACACTGAGCAATGCTCTCCTTGTCCTGCCGAGAGAAAATCAGTTTAGTACAATCAAAGGGTTCTAAACTCTACATGTTGAGGGGGTTGGGTGGGGGGAAGAACGTTGATTCAATTATATGCATTTTCAAGAGACATGCCAAAGCACTTTACAGAATATATTGTGAAGTGAATTGACTATATATTTGTGGGAGAAGCGCGACAGCCAATTGCACATGGCAGTGGACGCACAAACAGTCGTAGATTGAAATGACCAATTTATTATTATTTTTTCTTCTTGAGGGATTGTTATCGGGCGTTTGTGTGGAGTATGGAAACTTGCCCAAGGTTTCGCCCTGACCTGCCGGGAATCGAACCCAGGTCGCTCGCTTGTAAGACGAGTGCTCTAACCATTGAGCTACA
Organism: Hydrolagus colliei; assembly: GCA_035084275.1. NCBI lineage: Eukaryota > Metazoa > Chordata > Chondrichthyes > Chimaeriformes > Chimaeridae > Hydrolagus > Hydrolagus colliei. The sequence goes on along the minus strand of CM068762.1, from coordinate 10,804,289 downwards.
GCACTCCACACTACTGAGCCACAGGACTCCCTTTAAACCAGCAGCTCAACTCCTGACACGAGGCTTGAATTCACAACTCCTGGTGCAAACTGACATTTGCTTGACAGAACACTCGGGTGATGGTACTGATGGGGTAATGGTAGAAAGACAATATGAAGACCTAGATACACAGACAAGCTAAGTTCTCGGACACGGTCCACTCTTGTGCTCTCTCTCCCCAACGCGTTTCTCCCACAAATACTAGCAAAAGTATGGTTCCCTTCCCCTCACCTGTTGCGGTGTCAGGCTCTGGATTATGCTTTTCTCCACCCAGTTCACCATATGTTCTTGCTCAAGTCTTTGCTTCAAGTGCTGCAAACCGATTTGGTAATCCAACCGTTTCTTCACTCCGGTGTGTGCCTGGTGGAGACGCTCCCGGTAGTTGGCCTCCAGCAGCATGGCCACATTGTTCTATAAACCCCAAATAAGAGTATTTTAGCCGACTGCGCCCACACATCTCAACATCCATCGCATCATTGCATAGTCCTACTCCTACATCAACCCCCCACCCACCACCGCCCACCCTTCTCTTAAGTAGAATCATAGAATCTTACGGCACAAAAGGAGGACATTCGAGTCTGTGCCGGCTCTTTAAAAAGAGCAATTTATTCCCACTCCCCAGCTCTCTCCCCACAACCGCGCAAATCTGTCCTCCCTAAATAAATGTCTATCTGTCTCTTAAAAGTTGTTATTGAATCGGCCTCCACCACCTTTTCAGGCAATGCATTCCAAATTCGATGTAGAATTGTACAATCCCATAGACTTGTTCCTGCAAACACCTTCCCCCAATAAGTGGACATTCTGTGAATGTGACCAGTTTATTCGTCTTGCGAGGTGAAATCATTTTTGATATCAGTAGACATTAACCCAAATCTACTTTCCATTGAAGGTCACTGATGTCTCACTAACTCCAGCTTGGGGTGGTGGGTGGGTAGATATTGCCCACAAAACACAGGTAGATCACTTTACAGTTTAACCTGTGATGCACTTTGAGGCCTCAATGATATAAGATGCTGCAATAAATGCAACGATTATTGTTAATAGATCATTTTGAACTTTTGTGTATAATTCTCATTCAAAACACTCATTATGTGGCATCTATTAATACTGTCTTCCTACAACTAGGAATAATGTTTGTGCTGAACAGTTACTACACAAATAAAGTTATACAGATTTTAAGTTGTGGGTGGCACAAAATTCATTAAAAACAATATTTTTATCGCTAATGTACCTGTGTTTGCTAAATGAGACAACAACTACAATTAACACTTGTTATAGCGGCCTTCATGTCGGAAAAATGTCCCTGTGCGCTGTGGACAGTCAGGGTTTTTTGGACAAACCTGAACGAAGACAAAGAGGAAGGCAAACCAGAAACTTTCACAGAAACACTGCAGAATTGCAGAAACACGCATTCTCACCCGCTTTGCATCAAACAGGTAATTACGGCCCTCGGCTCGCCACTGCTCCTTTTTCTCGTTAGCAATCGATTGTGTCAGGTTATTTACAGTCGCATCCTTCACCTCCTCAATCTCCGCAACTTTGGCCTATTTTGGTTTGGAGCAGAATAGAGAATTGACCATGGATGCAAGCGTGACGATTGATTCAATATTTTGAACAGACTATTGAGGTGACTTGGACGATTTCTTACCGTATTCAGTTTGTCAGCAAATTCTCCTACGGACTTGCCGTATGTTTTTATTGCATAGAGGATGACAATGCCAATGGACAGACCTGATATTGTCTCATAGTTAATGACGTAGACTTCTTTTGAGAGAAGGTAGACCAGGAGACCAGTGCCAAACATATAAGGACCTAAAAGGGGCGAAGAGGGAAAATAAATAAACACAGACTACAGTACAAAATCCTAACTAAAGATGACTAAAGGGGTTTCGTCCAGTCATTCATTCAGAACCAGATTCGATTTATGTTTATGGATTAAAATCTTAGAAGGGTGACTGAAGGCACAGTCGAAAAGGAAGGTCTTGATACAGGCCTTGAAGGAAGCAAGTGCGGCAGAATGAAGGAAAAATATACAAGGATGGCCTGCAATAATTTAAACAATTAAAAACAATTAAACAAGATTGAGACTACTCTCACACTGAACGATTCATACTATTTTAGGAATCTATTTTACTGACCGGTTACCCCAGTCTTGGGGTACAAGAACTGGAAGAATTCCTCTGGAACAAGCCCATGGCGCACTTTGCCTCCTTTCTCAGGAAGTGCTGGTACAGGTGCCTGAGACTGGTGGCTAGTGTGGAAGTTCCTGAATACTGGCAAAACACTAGGAACAAAATCCAAATCAGCATTGTGAATACCTCTGCAACTCAGTACATAGTAAACTTGTATATTTGGAACATTTCTATTCACTTCAAACAGATGAAAAATTACTCACCTGGTACTGACTGGTGCTGTTGACCTCAGAGCAGAAACTGGGAGAAAAAAAAGATTTTACGAATGAATAAAAGTGGAATGAGTTCAGATTGTTATAATGGACTGAATCATAAATGAATTGTGATCATGGAGATAGACCTCAGTTTATGGTAAATAAAACACCGTAGTAGCACCAAGTAACAGGAGTATCGCTCTCAAATCACGTCCGCTCTATGTTCCATTCAAGTATTCTAGATTCAACCAGCGAAGAGTCCTTCCAACTACACCAGTGAACTATCCTTCTTCGGGGGAAGTTAAGTGGGGTCCACTATGAGGCTGAGCTGGCTCAAAATTCTCTCGCTCAAACTCAACCTATCACCAGGGTCTTACTGTAGTAACAACAACAGTAATCCTTGCATCTGATACAAGGCCTTATCATGTCATTGAGACGTCTCAAAGCTTTCCGTGAACACTAGGTACTTTGTGGGCAGGCGAAAAACGGCAGCCAGTTTACCCACAGTAATTCTGTACTAAACAGCCATGGAGTGAATGACTAATTTATTTGGGGGGTTGTTGGCCAGGACACCAGGAGCGAGAATCTCCCTTCCCATTTCCGAAAGCGCCATGAGATCCTTAACGTCCGCCTAAACAGGCAGACGGGGGTTTAACGTCTGTCTCATCCCGAAGGGCAGCACCTCCCCTCTAACAGCGTAGCGCACGCCAAGCACTGCATTGGAGTGTCAGCTTACACCATGCGATTCCGACCTGGGTCGTTTGCAACAACTTGGACTTAAATAGCGCCCTCACTCCACGCCAGACGGCATCTCAGAGCGCTTCAACTTAACGGATCCCGAGGGCCAAGCCAGGAGGAGAGGGAAAAAGGTGACCAAAAGTGCAATTGAAAAGGAAAGTTTTTAAGCGCGAGCTGAAAATAGGAAAGGAAAGGGTGGGGGGGGAGACGGACGGACGGACGGACGAGGCGAAGGGAGCGAGTTCCGTAGCCTCGGAGGGTAGTGAAGGCATATACGCCAATGGTGGAATGGAGGATTCGGGGGACAAGGAGGAGGCCAGAAGCCTGTAGCCCGAGCGAAGGCAACGGGTGCTGTTGTGAGGATGTCAGAGAGGTAGAGGGGTGCAGCGGAGTGGAGGGATTTGAACACAAGACTGAGGATCTTGAAACCGATCCGCTCCAAGGCAGTGAAGTCAAGCACTGGGGTAATCAGTTGAACCCAATCATCTTCTGACTCAAGAGAGGCCAGAGTCCTGCAGAGATTGAGCCAACCTAACACGCATATATACACAACAAAATTATATTTGTAAAGCGCCTTCCCCGTGGTATATACACATACACACACACACATCGAAACCAGGAGAGAGAGATGGGAAGTTTGTGTCCTCACAAAGGGGTGATTCTACCCCTTCCACCTTTGCGTGTGAGTCTGTGTGTGTGTGTGTAAGACAGAGTGACCTTAGCCTGAGCGCCTGCCGCACACAAGGTAGCATTGTAAAAAATATATACAAATATATATATATATATATACACAGTCCATTCACTTCACAGTTGATTCTGTGGAAGCGCTCTGAGACGTGGGATACAGTCTCCAATCAAATGCAATGATGATCAGGATTATAATATAGGAATCTCACAGCCCAGGCCCAAGCCTCCCCCCCCCCCTCCCTATGTCCTTGTTGTGACCCAGACAGACACAGCCTCCTCTCTCCTTCCTTCCTTACCAGAAGCGAGTGCGGCGCGGGACAGCATTTTCTCTCTCTCTCTCTCTCTCCTTGTATTTGACAACCGCTGGCCTCCCCGACTGGGTGAGCGAAGGGCGTCAAGAGGAAAAAGACGCGGTCGCCCTGCCGGCCGTGTCACGTCGCTACCGCCTGTCTCCTCCAAAGCCGCCGAGCGATGCGAAGCTGTCAGTCACTCTCCCAAAATGGCGGCGTGGGAGGCGGGCGGAGTGGTGGTGGGGGGGGCAGTTCGAGGTCTCGCGAGAGGTGTGTGGGAGGGGGCGTGTCCAGCTCTCTGTGTGTGTGTGTGTGCGTGTGTGTGTGAAGGGAGGGAGAAAGGAGATCTCGCGGGAGCTGAGAGTGTGTGAAGGGAGGGAGGGAGGAGATCTCGCGAGAGCTGAGTGTGTGTGTGCGTGTGTGTGAAGGGAGGGCGAAAGGAGATCTCGCGGGATCTGAGTGTGTGAAGGGAGGGAGGGAGGAGATCTCGCGAGAGCTGAGTGTGTGTATGTGTGTAGGGAGGGAGGAAGGAGATCTCGCGAGAGCTGAGTGTGTGTGTGTGTGTGTATGAAGGGAGGGAGGAAGGAAGAAAATCTCGCGAGAGCTGAGTGTGTGTGTGTGTGTGAGCGCATGGAGGGAGAAAGGAGATCTCGCGAGAGGTTGCGGGGTGGGAGGGCGGCTCGAGCGGAAGCGCGCGCGGCGCCGGTTGGTGTCCGCGGCTCGAGCCCGGATGACAGCATGGAGAACCCGTGGAACATTCCCCCCAACGCGCCCGCCTGCATGGAGAGGCACATCGACACGCTTCACTACAGGAACGGTATAACCCGCCCTCACCATCACCCCGGGGGGAGAGAGGGGAGGGGGGGGGGAATGGTTTATATATATATATAGATACACTATGTATATCTGTGTGTGTGTATATGACTTACTTTCTGACCCCGCGCCATGCTGACCTACCCCTTCCCCCCCCCCCCCCCCATCACACACACAGAGCCATCACTCCCCCCCCCCCCCACCCCCCCACACACATTCTCTCTCTTCCCCCCCATACACTCCCCCCGCCCCCCCCCACACACAGATCCGTCACTCCCGCCCCCCCCCCCCCCACACACTCTCTCACTCCCCCCTATACACTCCCCCCGTCACACACAGACACATCACTCCCCCCCCCCCCCCCCCCCTCCCTCCCCACTGGACTATCCAGTCAAATTTCAAGTGCATCGTTTTCTTTCCCCCCCCCCCCCCCCCACACACACACACCCCAGACCCCCTCTCTCCTCCCCCATCACACCCTCCCATCCCCACACACAGAACCCTCCCCAAATAGACCCCAACACTCAGACCCCTCCTCCCCACACACACAAACCCCATCTCCCCCACACAAGACCCCTCCTCCCCTCACAGACAGACCCCCCCCCATTCTCCCCCACACATAGACCCTCCACTCTCCCCCCACTCAAAGACCTTGCCCCACTTCTCCCCCACACACACATAGATCCCCCACTGCACACCCCCCCCCCCCATACAGATCTCCCACACACACAAAATCCCGCCACTCTCCCTCCCACACAAAGAGCTGCCACACTTTCTCCCCCCCCCCCCTCGAAAAAACATGGACCCTCTCACTCACTTCCTCCCCACACAGATCCCCGCCCCCACCCTCTCCCCCCACTCAAAGACGACCCCACACTCTTCCCCCCCATCGGTTCTCCTCTACACATACCTCTCCCACACACACTTTCTCCCATACAGACCCTCCACCTTCCCCCACCCCCCCCCCCCCCCCCCACCACACACACATAGACCCGCTCTCTCTCTCGTCCACTTTCCCCCACTCCACATAGACCCCCCCCCCACATTCTCCCCAAACACAGAGCCCTCACTCTTACCCCCCCCCCCCTCCCAAACTCAGAGAGACCCAATCTCTGCCCCAACCCATGCAGACCACCTCAACCGCCCTCCCATACACACCCCACATTTCCCTAACAAACATACACAGACCACCCACTCTTCCCCTCTCCATGCACACAATACGGGGGGTACATTCCAGACCTCCCACATACATACCACATTCCTGTCTTCCCTTTCCCCGTCCATAAATACCAGGCTCTTCCACACAGACCCCCCCTCCCCCACAAACACACACATAGACCCCTTTTATACTGTACTGGGCCTTTCTTTATACTAGCCTGAGTGTGCTCATTGGACTTTTAAAAGGGAATTAGATCTTTATTTAGGGAGAACAGGTCTATTAGGCTATGGGGGGCGGGCAGGGCAGTGGGATTGAATCGCTCTTTTCAAAGAGCCGGCACAGACTAGATGGGCCGAATGGCCTCCTTTTGTGCCGTAAAATTCTATGAATCTATGAATCTATGGACACATTTTGAATGAGAAACCAAGCCATGAGTTCCTGCATCACTGTTTTCCACGCCTTGCAGAGTAATCCATTACAGTAACTGTGCCAGACACTATGTGCTGTTGTGTTTTTGATTTCATTCCTGATTAAAAAAAAAAGTTTTTGTTTGGTTTGCAGATGGAGCACTTTTACTTGGTGCCTCTACCTTGACTGGACGCAGTTGGTTGGGTTCTATCTGGGTTTTTAAAGATCCACTCAAGGCTCCTAGTGAAGAGTTCTGCACGGTTGGTGTCCAGACAGAGGCAGGGGTGGTGGATACCTGTTGGGTCTCTGATCGAGGAATTCTTGTGGCATCGGATTCTGGTAAAATGACCTTAAAGTGCTTTAACAAGTCTTGCATTTTGAAATAGCGCCGTATCACGTCTTTGAGACGTCTCAAAGTGCTTTACGGAATGTACTAAAGTGAATTGACCATATGTTTTCTGGGGGAAACACTGAAGCCAATGAATTAAGGTATTTCCCATAAGATTCATTGAAATACTATTATGGCTATCCAGTATTTGATATAGCTGCTTAATGCATCATCAGGATAATCTGAAAGTGCTTCATAGAAATTACTGTAAAGTCCTGTAGCTCAGTGGTTAGAGCACTTCAAGTGAGAGACCTGGGTTTAGATTCTAGGCAGGGTGAAACACTCACACACCCTAATAAACTCTCGGGGGAGGGGGGGGGGGGGGGGGGTGTACACAATACATAAAATTGATCACTTCAATCCACAATGGCCTCCTTTTGTGCTGAAAAATAATATGATTCTATGATATTAACTTAAGGGAGCTGATTTTTGTAAAAAAAAACTTTGATTTCAGGTGCTGTGGAACTATGGGAGGTATCTGAGAGTGAAGCCTTGATGATGAACAAGTTCTGTAAATACGAGCATGATGACATTGTTACCAAAGTGAGCGTGCTGTCTGGCAAAACACATGCCATCAGCAGCAGTCTAGATTGCAGGTTTGTATTATTAGCCTCTTCGTGTTGTTAACTTTTGAACTTCCTCCATTCAAACTTCTCTTATCGTGACATTCTCGAATGGTACATTTGAGTCCTGAGTTTGTGGAATCTTACTGTTCTTAAGTTTATCCGCAACATATTTAGCCTCAGATAGTTGGAATAGAGGCAATGTTTAATTTTTTGTATCATAATAGTACAGAAGTAATCAATATCTCATAACTCAGGATTATGTTAGGTAAGCCACTTAATATAATTTTAACTGAATTTAATTAGCAGTACTGTAATATTCTTAACTGCTTTATCTCCATCACTTAATGTCTGATTTTGATTGTGGATGATTAAACTCTATTTAACTGTTTGCTTGGTTTTGTTAGCGTGAAGGTTTGGGACTTAGAGCATCAGACCGTGGTCAACTCTTACAGAGGTGAGTGGATGCGCGCAATGCAAAGTGTGTGAGCAGCTATTTTATTGAATTACGTACGCTACATAATTGGTGAACAATTCTATTGTACTGAAGAGGTTTCAGTCAAGTATGTTTTGTACATCTGCAATGGAATTTTTGTTGTGCATGAAGTTTGCACCGATTTTTGCTGGATTGCACTTTAAATGAATTATATAAAATAAATGCAAGTCTTACTTCAAAGAGGAATATTAATCCCATAAATGTCCTGTAGCTCAGTTTCCTCACTTCACATGTCTGGTAATAATCTCTCAACAACAACAAAAAATAAATTTGATCAATTTACTCTACGACCATTTGTGGGACCCTGCTTTGTGCAATTGATTTACAGTAATATTGAGAAGCTATGAGACATTTAGAAGACATCTGTCTATAAGCACCATATCAAATGCAAGGATTATTATTATATTATAGAATGACATGTTAAGAGTTTGACTTTACAAATGAATGATGTTATATGCCTATCACTGAATGCTTAGTGTGTTTTTTGTAAAGTATTGCTTGTTACCAGCAAATTGTATTTATAGTTAACTTAATTTTAGATAACTAATCTAATTAATTAAATTAATCATTTGGATTCATATAGCACCTATTAGGTAAAACAAATGTCTCGAGGAACATTACAAAATATAACTAGAAATATGGCAGCTGCTCTTGAGTTGTGGATGTAAGTAGATAGAATGTGCAATTACACCTTCTATTTGTGAGTCTAAAAGCATAGAATGCTTGACTTATTCTAATATTAATTTGTAATAGAATTAATAATTGTGGTCCATTGCAATATGAAAACCATAATGAATATTTTATTAGTTACACTTTCTAAATTTTAATGTAAGAAATTAATGTGTAAATAAACAGCATGAACACTCATCAGTAGTTCATTACTATAATCATAGCTTTTAAAGTATATCTAGGAGGTTATTGTTTTGATTTGTGTAGAAGTATTTACTCAGGTGATAACTATCCAGTATTTATTAACTGATTACTGACTTGTTTCTACCTACAGCTCACTCAGCATCTGTGACGTATGTAGCCTCCTGTCCCACCAATGAGAATCTCTTCTTGTCTTGTGGTCAGGTAAAGAAAAACACATCAAACGTAGAGTTAATCACAATTTTTTTGTGGCTGAAAAAGCTGTAAATTAGAAATGGTCAGAATTATATCACCTTTTTAATTGGCTGTATGTAATTAACCTTTATAATTTTTCGCACTTCTGCTCAAGGGGTTAAAGTCCAATTTCCAGTTTGCTTGCATAATCTGAATCATAAAAGTGGTTTTTTTTTCCCACTGTTCATAAATACATGCAACAATAACTTGCGTTGATATAGCGCCCTTCATGCGGGATAGCACCTCAAGGCGCTTAGTGCTAGAGCCTGATGCCAAGCCAGGGAGCGGAGAGGTGACTGTTCAAAGAGGAAGGACTTCAGGTGTGATCTGGAAATGGGGATTGAGGGAGACGGTTCCAAAGTTTCAGGACATAGGCTGAAAGCACACCGACAAACATTCCATGCATATCCAATAGCAGTCATCACAACAACAACAACAACAAAATTACACGTATAGAACGCCTTTCGCACCGAGAGGACGTCCTTTTTTATTTTATCTACTGGTACATGAGTGTGTATTTTTAGACATGAATAATTTTGGGATTTCTAGTCCAGGGCTGCCTTTAATTTAATTTTGCTCTTCCAGGACAGGAGAGTTTTATTATGGGATAGAAGAAATTCCAAACCTGCCTTTCGAATTGGTAAGTATTATTTAGCCCCGCTATCATATTGCCAATGGTTATCGCCAATGATTTCAGCTTCCAAACTTTTTAAAGCTACATTCTCTGCTGATCTCTACTGAGAAAGCTATATTAATCTGGGGTAAGACCTTATTTTTGGTCGTATTGAGAAATCAATTCATCCTTTGTTTGATCAAGAATTCACAATATTTTATTTGTCAATCTGATTGACAATATTTTATAGCTGATGAAAGTAACTTGATTTTTTTCCACCGGATGCCTGTAACTAGTATCCACAAAACACAATTCTACAATTTATTACACTTTTTCTGAGCAATTTAGCTTACTGCATTCGAATATGCATTGGCAATTTGCTTCTGGGTGAGATTTAAATAGATCTGTCCTCATTTGAGGATTTGCCGCTCAGCTAGTTCTACAGTGTTGTAGATGTGCGGTTGCTATTACAGGTCACACCAGCAGAGTGCTCCAGCACACCTCTAAACACTTGAATTTCTCTGATTCCAGAAATTGGAGTCTCGTCTTGTTGTCCAACTGCTGTCACGTGGCACCCACAGAAAGAGGACATCATAGCCTTCGGTAATGACATCCCTTCGTTTTGATGCCTTTTAATTTTTTTTAAAAAACAAACTCCTTTTACACACATCACTCCCATGTAGATGTGAGGATTGCATTTGGTGATCAGGGACGATGCATTCTACCAACCTGTCTGTTCCCTCTGCTCAGCGGGCTCCGGCCTGCTCCATGTCGTTATCTCCTCTCCCACCCCCCCACCCCAGCTCCCCCAGCCCCACCATCAGTGGGTGAGCCTTCAGCCACCCTGCCCCAACAGTTGGAATTCCATCCCATAATCCCTCCGCCTCATCCCCTTCCTGGCCTCCTTCAAGTTCCTCTTCGATGGTGCCATCATTCATCCCCCCTTCCCTCCACCCTCCCAAACCCAGTTCAGGTACGAATCACTGACTGTCCAGCGCCTTGGGACGTCCTCCCAATGTGAAAGGCACTACACAAATATAATTTGGTTCTTTTGCACATCATATAAATTTTGATGTTTCACTGAACTTCCTGATTTTTCACAAAACTATAGCTTGGATTTAAAAGCTATTGATCATCAGATTAAACTACTATTCTGGTATTGTGTAGTGAGATTACAACTGACTTTATCATTGTTGTTATTATATTCTGATTTCTTGCTGCGTCTGAATCTCTCTTATTGACTGAACAGGTACCGAAAATGGAATGGTCGGTGTCAAAAACTTACAGAACGAGACAGATTCGATACAGAACTCTAAAGTGCACACACGGGCTGTCTCTGCTCTCGAGTTTTCCTCACACAGGTAACTTGATGAATACCCTTAATATCGTATCTTGGTAATCCTTGATTTGATAAAGCAACTTATGTCAAAACATTTTAAAGCACTTTACAGAGAAACTACATTTTATGTTTTATCTCTTTTTTTTGTCTTACAAGTACTCCCCTTCTGGCTTCTGTGAGCGAGGACTGTACTCTTGCTGTTCTTGACACTGACCTCTCCAAAGTGTAAGTAACGCATGGAACATGGGAAGCTATTACTCCGTGTAACTGCCGCTAGGCATTTCCTTTGGCGCTTGTCCATACCCGGGACCTTAAAAATGAATTGTTGTTTGTTCTTTTTTAGGTTTAAGGATCAGTCACACAAGGACTTTGTTCGTAGTGTATCCTGGTCGCCTGTAAATTCTGCTGTAATCAGTACAGCGGGTTGGGATCACCAGGTTCTTCACCACACGATTAGCAAAGATACAGAGTTGAACGCAACAGAAGATTAGGAGACGTCGATTCAATCCTTTTTGTACCATTTCTTTATAACCATGTTACAGCCTTGAAGTTCTACCCCCGAGTTAAGGATCGATGGCAGGTGTATCATCAGATTAATTTGTCATGGCAGAAGTGATCTTTATTCTCTTAAAGCAGTAAAGAGAGAGAGAGAGAGAAAAAAAAATCACTTGCGGACACTCCAGATTCCTACTTGCCAAATTGAAGGAATCCGTTTCAAAATTCTGTGGCCCTTCGCAACGAGAGAACTTTTATGAGCCCATCTACTTCTGCTCTCAATCTTACCACATACACATAAGACAAATAAATGTTTTACCTCAACATTTTTCTTTTATGTTGTGGTTATGGGAGCAAAAAATCATTCCAGCACTACGTTCATAAATGATTGGTTTGAATAATATTTGGGTTGCCCAGTGCCGAATGATTACTGTGAATTTTGACCCCTACTGCTGTGCAATTTCTATTTCATGATTTACATTTTGTTGGGGTAACCAAGAGAATGATTTAAAATAAAATAAAAACTACTGTACTAAAACCTGACCTGTTTTTGCCAACCATCTGTACCAACCATCTTTGCCAGGTTATTTGAGAGATACCAACATTACTCCAAAAAAAGACTAGCTGTATTTAATATTTTAAATTCATTGAATTAATTAATTTCATTGTTTGTAGGAACATTACTGGTGCCGATTGACTGCTTCCATTATTCCACATTATGTCAGCACTGTGCTTCTGATGTGGACATTAATGGAGCCACTCGCCTTGACACAGAGGAGGGTGATGTGGCCGGTGATGTGATGCTTGCACCACAGATCGTGAACTCATCGCGAACCCAAATATTTTGCATCGCGCCAAAACAAGCGCTTGGTTGGTGTGAACACATGTTGATTTGCTTACAGAAAAGTATTAAGACTGAACAGGAAATGAAAATGGAATAGTTGGTGTTACAAAAAACACACAGAATGAGACAGATTTGATATTGACCTCTAAAAGTGCACACTGAGCTGGATTTTTTTTCTCGAAAATGTATCGCATTAGTCTGGAAAGTTCTTTTTCTGTCTCCCGACGTGCATATTCCCGAAACAGAAGTTGATTATATCGGGCATGTGAGAATATTGTAACTTATTCCACATGCATAAGAAATGCCCGACTGAAATTTCCTCATCGTCACCAGCAGTCTATAAATAAATCAAGACACTTATCTGCTCCCTCTCCATCAGACATCTCCCATGTAGTCATGGCAACCTCTTCACCATGACTGGCCTTTAGCATTTCTGGAGCATCAGAAGTACAAGTGAAAACGCTTAATTGGAATTGCACGGCAAGCTAACAGGAGCCGGAGGAAACCTCGGAAAGATTATGTCTTAATGACTGGCCACACTCCTTCCCAGCACTGTTGGGAGCACCTTGATTTTAAAAAAATATACTCTTAATTAACCTTTTAATCCGAACTTCAAATGATTAACTCTCACGGCCGGTGCTCTCGAGCCAGAATGGTGAATGAGAAGCAGATAGTTACCTCTGAGAATACTGTCACTTCCAACCTGTACAGTTTTAAGTGGTTGATTTTTTAGCCTTGGCGGTTTCTAGAGCCCAATAAAAGTTCATAAAAACATCCAAATGGAGGTAAATTCTGAATGGATATCGTATGGCATTTTAAAAAGCATTGCATTTAAATACCACACAAATTAATCATGCACAATGGACAACTCAATTTGCCTCCAAACGCTGCCTCTCTGGGTAGTTAATTTTACCTTGTTCTAAACACACTAGATTTATTGATGCCCTTTTAAGATCTCAAATACTTCAATAACATCTCCCGCTATTCTTTAGTACAATCTTTCCATCTTAGCTCCACTGCCAATTCCACTCATCAATCTATTGCCACAATGGTGTGCAGTGTTCCAAAGTAGGGTTGGACTTTTGTCAGATGCAATATCACCATTGTTAAAAGGTATTAAAAAAGTTGTTACTGGTGTTCAGCAAAATGACCAGGCTATTGAGATTGATTTTACAATGGTTTCAGACATAAATACAGGTTCAGATTGCTGGGTGTGTACTTGCGTGTATTGTATGATGAAGGGGTAATAAGGATTGTGCAAGGCTTCAGCACAATGCCACAGTAGTTTTCTGGAAACAACTCATTCTATAAACTGCGCTCTGTTCTGTAACACTCAATAGGAATCCTCAATAGAAACAGGAGCATGCCTCTTCAATGGTCTCATCGGTCAACCCACATACCCTCCGTTCCCTTCACCCTCCCCGATCCCGACCCCCAGCTTGGATCTGAAACACTTGACTGTCCACTGCCTTGGGACGTCCTCCCAACTTGAAAGGCACTATACAAATGTAATTTTGGTTGTTGTTGTTGTTGTAGGCCAGTCAGCCCACCGAGCCTGTTCCGCCATTCATGGCTGACCTGCCTCAAGTCCAATTACCTGCCTGCCCTTGTCTTATATCTCTCAATACCCTGACCTAACAAATACTGTAGGTATACACCTCAGTCTTGATGGTGTGAATGGATCCAGCCTTTCTTTGGCAGTATAAGTTAGTAAACATAATACCTGATCAGACAAATAGGAGGCACTATTACCATGCTATACTGAAAGCTAGTCTGCCCAGCAGACTTGATGGGATTTTTGAAATTCAAGCTCATTCAATTCTTTTTACACAAAAATAAAATTGCTTTCCAAGTTCCCTTTCAGCACAAGCATTTTGTGAGGTAGATTATGATGAAAAAGAATTAAAATCTTAAAAAGTTTCCAAGTAAAAACTTTCTTTTTAATAAAAGGTTACAGCACACACAAAAAAATCAATGCTTTTCTTGATTTGAAGCACCTCTACTTTTGTTCTGAAGTATATTGTATGATTCATTTTCTTTTATTCCGCTCTCTTTCCAAAAGTCTGAATAGAGTGGATTTTAATTACCGGATGAAATCTTGAAGTCTCAAAAAAAAGTCTTGATATTTAACTAATCATTACAGCATTTTTCCCATCATTATTTTCTTGCTAGTCATATTTTCACTTATTCTCTTTTCCAATTGCAATCATTTTTTCTGATCTTCCCCTCCAGCCACTTTTGTAATATAAATTTTAGTTTGGTGCATTTATCACACCAAACAAAATCTATGACATCATAGGTTGGGCAAATACTTAATGATGCATACTGTATTTTTTGCATAGAGTTTCTTAAGTTAGTCAGATGGGTGACGATAATCAGCAAACTGATAATGAGGCGTTTCAGTTTCCTGCTTGAAACATTAACCTATAATTTAGTTCTTTAACGTATAACTAGAATTCCACAGCGAGTTACTATAAGTTACATGGGCTTTCAACTCTGTCTGTGCCAGTGTTTATTCCCTCCTAAGCATCTCTCCCATTGGTTTCTATTCCCTTCTTCCTCACAAATGCACAGTTTCCTCTTAACAAATACATCGACATCTTAAATATTTCTTATGTAGGACCTGTGGCAAATTAGGCAATGAGGTCTATTCCAGGACTGTAACAAAATGTCAACTTAGACTGTAGTTTTTGTGTGTGCGATAAGTTGAGGTAAGTTAGAAAGGTGATATTTCCACCTCCCCAGCTGATTGTTTTACAGCCCGGTTCTTACCTCAGTGGCAGAACAAAAAAAAGGTGAAGTGAAATCTATCAATACTCACAGCATCATCAAACAGTCTGGAAAAGTATTAGGTCTAAAGGTCACGTTGAGTGGAAAGGTCTTCCACCCACAAAGCAAATAAATAAGGATTACATCCTCTGCAAACTGCGGCGTCACAGGATTTTATACTGTGTCTTTTACAAGCATTAAAAAAAAGTTTCAGGGTGTCACCAAATGTTACCAGAAAGATATGGATTCCATATTTATTTTTTTTAAAAAGTGGCTATGAAGGAAAATGATTTGTCAGGTTTAGGCAGGTTTAGTTGTGCTAATGAGCTCGAATTCGGAGCAGGCTGAGGAAGTTCAACGCTACAATTCTACCATAAGGTGAAAGACTAGTTCTCAGTCGAGGGCCCACGGGAGTTTGGGAGTGGAAAATTGCAAGGCTCATCAGCCCTTCTGAGCAGTTCGCAGCAGAGCAGCTCTATAACACATCAGCTCTTCGCCATGAGAATACTGCACAATACTGGGAAGATGAAAAACACAAGGGGAGAAACATCTTTGTCGATCATTGAGCCAAGCCAACAGCTGTAATTTCAATCAATTTATCCTGTTAATGTGAAGTCCTGTTAAATATTGGTTAGAGCACTCGCCTTGCGAGTGAGAGGACCTGTGTTCGATTCCCGGGTGGGACGAAACGTTAGGACAAGTTTCCTTACTCCGCACGCCTCTGTTTACCTAGCAGTAAATAGGAACCGGATCGTTAGTCGATTGATGGATCGCCTTTCCGGAGGGTAATAGTCACTTCAATTTTTTTTTAAGATGCCTCAAAGGCCAAATAAAGCGCAATGTCAAACGCAAGGATTATTATGTCCTGATCCAATAGATCAAAACTTTAAGCTTTCAATTGTATCCTCTTAAGTCACGGCCTTCAATCGCTTGCTTTTTTAGTGTCATTTAGTGGGTGGGCTAGAGTTACATAATACAGGGGCAAAGGCAAGGAAGCAGGTAGTAACACACTGATTTGTAATACAATATACAGTACAATGAGATTTTGTCCTCAAAGTCAAATAGATTTTATTAATATGTTCACATATTATAATAATAATCCTTGCATTTGATATAGCGCTTTTCACATCTTAACGATGTCTCAAAGCGCTTCTGAGAATATACTGTAAGGTGAATTGACTGCATATATGTGGGCAAAACGCGGTAGCCAATTGCTCACTGCAGCGTCCCCCACAAACAGCCGTGGATTGAAATGGACTGATTTTTATTATTATGGTTTTTTGGGGGGGACGGGACGGATTATTAAGTATAACCCTAATGTGATCCATTCTGAAGTGCAGCATTTTGACCAGAAACCTTTTTTGATGAACACTTGATGCAAACATTATTTGAACACGAGCCTTTGTTTCGAATCCTAATGGCTCCGTCTTAACCGCTCGCGGCCAGAAATTAGCTTCTCACAAAAAGCCTTTTAATTTTGCCTCCAGCCTCTCTGCTACCAAGACACCACCACTTACTTGCAGCTTTATTTAGCAATGGGTGAGGCTGGGTTCACACAAAGTGAGGCTTAATAAAAAAAAATACAGCTGACGTACAAAGCGCTTACTGAGAAACAAGATCTTGCCTATTCCTTTGCATTGCCGAAAGCAAGGAAAGGACATTTACGCTTCGGACATGAAAATCATGGGTCAAAAGGAAAGAAAGAACTCGCGAACCTTATCGAAACATTTCAAAGGCGCTTTTACCTTATAGTTATTGTCAAGTGTAGTGACTGTTTTTTTTTCTTTGGATACAAATGCGGCAGCTATTTCACTTCGGGACGATCCACCAACAGGCATAATAATAATAATATAATAATAACCCTTGCATTTGATATAGCGCTCTTCACATTTTATCGACGTCTCAAAGCGCTTCACGGAATATGCTGTAAAGTGAATTGACTGGATATATTTGTGGGCTAAACGCGGCAGCCAATTGCGCACAGCGGCGTCCCCCACAAACAGCCGTGGATTGAAATGACCAATTTTTATTATTATGTTTTTTTTTTGGACGGATTATTATCAGATGCGCGCGCGCGCGTGTGTGTGTGTGTGTGTGGAGTAAGGAAACTTGCCCAAGGCTTTGCCCTGATCTGCCTGGATTCGAAACACAGGTCTCACACTTGTAAGGCGAGTGCTCTGACCACTGAGCTACAGGAGCTGAAAGTGAACGGCCAGCCCACCTGCAAGATTCGGCATCCGGGGGACAGAAAATTAACATGTTGCCTAGTTCGAACAGGTTCTGTTGATGTTATTGTTGTTCCAATATCTCTTGCACCATTTACTAGCTGATGTGGGGTTGGGGGGGGGGGGGGGGGGGGGGGGAAGAACTTAAACTGAGAAGCACAGCAGGAGTTGGCACACTCTCAGATTGCTCTTGTCCCTAGAGTGGTATTTTCTGAGAAACAAATAGCCGTGGAATAAATGAAGCCCGAAAAGACACGCGTTGCAATGAAGAGGACAAAATTTCCATAGCAACGGGGTTCAAGTCTCTTCGATCGACGTTTCTGATGGTTTTTGAAGCTCCATTTATTTCTAAACTCGATCCAACCGACTGCAATTTGGGTCAGGTACTAGCACAGTCCTGTCTTCATCCAACTCTCCACCAAAATTGGCTCGTCACTTGTGATCCTCATTCAGAATGGAACCCAGCACATAATCAGTGTGATCAGGCCATTGCTTCTTTTACAATACAGAGTGGGTTTTTTTATTGTTTGGACGTTACAATCAAATTGAACAACACAGAGACTTTGGTTGTATATATTACACAGGAGAAAGAAATATACACATTAGGGCTACTTGTTCAAAAATCCTCTTTACAATTTAAAAGCTTGTACCTTAAACTTTAACCTGAATTCAGTTCATTCAAAAATGGAATGCCTCATGTGTGTGTATATATATATCTATTATATATATGTATAAAAAAGATACAGTATTCGATTTCTCACATTCAATCTTGTAAATTACAGATAGCCAGCTAACCATTCTTCACTGTCTCTCTCTCTCTTTCTCTCACACACAAGAAGGAGATCTATATTTCTGATTGTTAGTTTCTACGCAGTAATTACAAATGCAGAGCACACAAAGAACGGATTACTTTGGCAGGTATGGGTACAGAGAATCATATACTGTAATTAGGTCCAATGTGTTTATAATAAAGTTCGCTTTATACCAAGTAAATCAGTATTTTTAAGAAGAGTACACCGTATTCCAACTGGCAGGACAGAGCAGGTATCATATAGATCAGTGTTTGTCAACCACTAGTATGAAGACTGGCATCATTCCCCTGACCGTTCCAGAGATTGCGTTATATTTAATAACTACAGGTTGATTTTACTAACTGTCTATCACAATTTAAGAGGTAACTGAACTGATTCCCAGCATCAAAAATAGTTGAGATTCACTGAACTTGACTGACAGACAGACAGACAGACAGACAGACACACACACTTTTTTCATTTTTCCAATGAAAAACGCAAATATTGAATTGAATAATTCCGATAGAGGCACCTCACCCACGAGCACTTTTGATTAAATTCTTAAAGAGGCGTCGAAGGAAAGCTTGTGCAACGTCACGATGCAGAGCGGAGGAGGCGGCAGTGGGAAGAAAGCGAAAAGGAGGCCAAGGTAAGCTGTTGGAATATCCTCGTACAAGCTCATGCTGCAGGCTGTAGGAAATCGAGATGGGTTATAAAAACAGGCGGAAATAGAATCGGAACTGTGCTGCTTCAACTTGTTCCAACACAGAACCGCCAGTTCCGACAACATCACCTTGAAAGAAGTTATCATTATTATCATTTGAAAAAAAACTCAAACAGACGCACTCGTTAAAAAACAAAGGTCTGACAAGTGTATAAACAGACCCAACAAATGGCTCCCAACAACATGCGATCTGCGGTCTTTGAAGTCTCCGTACGGAACATTGAGTGCTTGGTGGGGGGATTTTTGTACCTGCGGTCAAGCGAAGGGGAGCCATGTTTTGTGGACGTTCAGTAGCTGAGAAGGTCGTTTCTCTGAATAAAAATGCAGGGTTGATGTTTCCTCTCCAAGGTTGGTTCGAGTTAGATCAAGTGTTCAGTCTTGTGATAAGGGTTTGTTGTTTTTTTTATATATATGTATAGGTATATAAAGAGAGCCATAAGCTCTATCTCCTCTCGTTCAGTTCCAGGATATGGGTTGCTTTGCGCCAGGGCGGACGGTGAAGGTCCTACCGTAAGAAAGATGTTGGGGACGCTGAGAGCTGGAGAGATTCAGAAAGAGATGACTTGCAATTAGCGGCATATCGATTTTCCTAACCAGAAACGTTTCAACTCCAAACGGAACCACCACCACAACAACAACTTGCATTTATACAGTGCCCTTCATGCAGGATTGCGCCTCAGAGCGCGTGAGGAGATGAGGTTTTATAATACATTCAATAATAATAATAATATTAATGATCCCTGCATTCCATATAGCCTTATCATCTGTTTGAGACGTCTCAAAGCGATTCACGGAATTTACTGTGAAGTGAACTGAACTGTGTGGGCCAATTTTAATAGTAATCCTTGCATTTGATGTAGCCCCTTGCCACCAATTTGGGAGGTCCTCCCGATGTGAAAGGCGCACTACAAATCTAATGTTGTTGTGTGTTGTCTCAAAGAGCTTCACAGAATACACTGTAATTTAACTAGGGTGGGGCGGGGCTTGCTATATCGATTTTAAGCTGTCATTTTTGTGGAGGTCAATCTTAGTTACTGCTTTTCTACCACCAACCAGAAAGCGATTTGAATCTCCACAAAGGATCAGCCATTTAAGTCACTAACCTCACTGCTTTTCACAGCCTACCGAGCACCTGTACTTGTGCCATAAGCTTATCATTACACCACACGCCCTCTCAATCATTTAACTGCTTCAAAACACATTCGCCACACCTTCCTGCAAATCCTCCACCATAATCTGCATTGCCTTTTGTCAGGCGATTACCAGAGGCAATTTATGATGTCACTGCACTTTACAGTAAACCCTGTGAAGTGCTTTGAGACGTCCCTCCGACGCGAAAGGCGCCGTGACAAACGTAATGAATAGTAACAAACAAAGCAGGGAGTGAAATTGGAAGCTGAATTGAAAAAGGAATCAAATCCGTCAAAGCGGCCAGGTCTCTTTTCAGTTCTCAATTGGTTATTTGGTTTGTAGGACACTTATCAAGGCTCATCAACAACAAATTACATTTGTAATAATAATAATAATAATACTAAAAATAATGTTCCTTGCATTTGATATTGCGCTTTTCGTGTCTTGTAAGCATCTCAAAGCACTTCGCAGAGTATTCTGTAAAGTGAATTGACTGTACATTTGTTCGGCGAAACGCGGCAGCCAATTTATTGTAGATTTTTTTGACGGATTATTACTAGGCATGTGTGTGGAGTACCGAAACTTGCCCAAGGTTTTGCCCTGACCTGCCTGGATTCGAACACAGGTCTCACGCTTGTAAGGCGAGCGCTCTAACCACCGAGCTACTGGTCTCCTGTAGCGCTTGTAATGCGCTTTCCACATCAGGAAGACATCCCAAGGCACTGGGCAGTCAGTGATTTGGACACTGATCCCAACCCACAGGGCAAAAATTGTGGAGGGCAGGGAGTGCAGAGGTAAGCTGGCTGGCTGAAGACATGGTTGAGGAGGAGGGTCTTCAGATATGCCTTGAAGGAGGAACGAGAGGGAGCAAGGAACGGTTGGTTGGAGTTCCAAAGGGTGGGTGCATTCCAAAGGTTTTTGTTTTAGTGTTAATTTTCCCCTTCCCTCTCGGTTTCATAGTTAGTATCCATATTTATGATTTGTTTTTACATAAAACAAGTCGAAAAGGGAAGTTACATTCTCACTCAAGTATTCACAAACTCCCTTTCCGCGGCTGAAGGCTAACATATAATCTCATGGTTCAGATAACATTTACATAACAGCTCAGCCTTTAATTTATAGGTTCAGGATACCAAAACCCTTTGGAGAAATGTAACCTAGTAATTTCAACCCAAATATCCATTATTCTATATAGAGTTATACATTATACTTTGGTATCCAATATTTTATACTAGCAGATAATATTCTTTGTACCTCTTTCTTACTGTCTAATAAACTTAAAATGGGAGTTACGAATAGTAATTGATTTCACCAGCCAGTGACTGAGAATTCTCGGGTATAAAATAAGACTTAATCAAGCAACCTCCAAAAGTAATTCACATACAGAGTATAGTGGACGCTCGGTAACTTTTCACATCACGCAATACTGCACCACTATTAAGAAAAGCTCTAACGCCAGGAATTACTCTGAAACCTCCAAGATCCATTTAAAAACAAAGTCCGGTAATTAATAATAAATAGGAGGGGGCAACATTCAAATGACCCAAACAATGTTAGGTTCACAAGAACAATCCCTTCATTTGAGATAGCGCCTTATCACGTTGTTGAGATGACTCAAAGCACTTTCACAGAACATGCTGTAAATTGGGTGGACTGTACATTTTGTGGGTGAAACGCGGCGGCCAATTGGGCACAGCAGTGCCCCACAAACAGTCATGGGTTGAGTGACCAAATAATACCAATTTTTTTTGGGGGGTGAAGAGATTATTACCCCGTGGAAAGCGTTCAGAGAATCAAATAACAACGGGTTCTAGGTTCAGAAAACCACATATAAGCCACTTGAACATTGTTCTACGTTTCAAAAACAGCGCTCGTTCCCTCAAATCGTTAAAAAGAGGTTCGGAAAACTCACCCTTTCGAATCCTGGGTAGAATCGGTGTCTAGGTTGGACTGCAGTTCGGTAACAACTCTGCTCTCCCCTCCCAGTTTGTCTGCGGACAGCAGCGTACCCCGATGGTCCATCTTTGGCGTGGTCTGCGTGTACGCCTTTGCCGTCGGCAGCGAATGAGGAGGGGACGAATTGGGGAGCAGCGGGGAGCCTCTGCCTGGGGCAAATGTGGGCTTGGAGGCCAGCGACGGTTTCGTTTTGTCCGAGCTCACGGCGAGAGCGGTCAAGGAGCCAACGTTGAGTGTCGGCCGATAAGGTGAGTAGGACCTTCCGTCGGTCGGGCCGTTGTAAACGTTGGAAGCCGAGTGGTAATCGGCCGGCGGCGGTGGCCTGCCGATCGCCATCCTGCCGTTGGCTTTGGCTTGCGGTTGGGAGGCAGGGACGCCGCCAACGTCGTCGTCCTCGCGGTTGGAAAACTCCAAGGGCGGCGTCAGGGGCCTGAACGAGAAGTCCTCGCTCCCTTCGTCGCTGAACGACGGGGGCGGCGGGATCAAAAACAGGGCCGTCTCCACGTCCGGCTCGGTCGACTCCGGCCCCGAGCGATACGGCGTGACGCGGAAGGTGTTGGTGATGGCCGACTTGCAGCCTTGGAATCCTCCCGGGGCCTCGGAATTCACGTGGTTTGGAAACCCCTTGTTCTCCCGTTCGACCGGACTCTTCCTTTTAGCATCCCTCTGTTTGGCCGCCAAGAGCAGGTCCAGCGGTGAGCGGGTGAGCGCGGTCTCCCTCGTGTCGGAGGGCGTCTGCTCCGCGGAGGAATAGGGCGACTTGGGGGCGCCGATGGCCGCATCGAAACGTTTGTCCCTATTGACCACCTCGTCGTCCGGCTGCCTGTTGTTGTACGGAAACCCCGGTGCCTCACCGCCTTCAGAATCCATCGTCGCAGCGGGTTTGCTCTCCTCCTCGGCCCTGTTCCTCCCGTATCCCATTCCAGGGCTCGGGAAGCTATACCGGCTGCTGCTGGACTCGGAAGCTCTGTCCGCGGAGACCCGCTGGAGGGACAGCTCGGGGTCCGCGGCACTTCTCCCCTCCTTGTGCGGAAAGGGACGGCCTTTGGAAAGCGCGTTCAAATCGTAGGCGCCCGATCCCTTGCTCTCCTCGGATTTCGACTGCTGGAACAGGGCGTTGCTCTTCCGAGCGGGCTTTTGGGGCTTGGGGAGGGTCGAACTGATCTCCGGCCTGCTCTCGGCTGGACCTTCGGCCTCCTTGTCCCGCGAGTCCAACGCGTATTCGCTGGCGTCCTGCATGATCAGCAACGATTTGGTTTTACTCTGGCGGTCGGCCCTCGACATCCCGGAGCCGTTGGCGCTCGGGGAGAACCCGTAGAGCTTGGCCGTCGCCTTGGGGTTGAAGGTGGAGGCGACCGACGAGTTGGGGAAGAGGTGAGGAGGCTCGGTGGCGAACGGGGAGCGGTGGCTCGAGAGAGAGGCCTGCGGGGCCATGGCATTGGGGAACGAGGCGGACGAAGGCAGAGGATGCAAAACCTCGTCCTTCAGAGGGAGGCTAAACGGGCGATGGAGGCCTTGCCTTTGCGGGGGGGGCGGAGGGGCATTCTTGGGGCGACTGATCGGACGCAGTCTGGAGACCTCGTCCTGGATCGAAGTCTTCAGAGGAAAATGATTGTGCGAGAGGCCCGGCGCGGGGATGTTTGGGGTAGGCGAGAGAGGCATCCTCGGATACTGCTCCTCCATTACCTCGAAAGCTTTGTGGGGCACCTTCACTAGAGGGGGAGCGGGGGGAATCATCCTCGGGGGCAGCAGAGAGTTAGGGTCGGGCAGTGGGTAGCTCGGGTGGGAGAGGACGGGCTGGGCTCTCGAGTTGGGGGTTGGAGGCGGGGGAGGTGGGGCCACCATTGGTGGCGGGGGAGCGGGCATTTCGTAGAAGGTGCCGGGCGAGCGAGGGCCCTGAAGGCCCCCGTAGGGAGGGGGCGGAGGGGCAGCCATCGGCGGGGGAGGCGGAGGAGCCATCGACGGGGGTGGTGGGATCCAGTCATCATCCGGGTAGTCGGGCACAAAGCCACGTGGTCCGTAGTTCCCAACAGGGGAGGGTTTACTGTCTTTTACGCTGTAACCTGGAGAACAGAACCATGGTTAATACAAGCGCGTGTTTGCTCAGCCGTGGCCAACTCTCTCCCTCCCACTGCTACCCTCTCCCTTCCTCGTGGTCCCGTCCTGACTGTTCAGCGCCTTGGGACGTCCTCCCGACATGAAAGACGCTCTCTTTACGAGCAATTTCGTTGTTGTTGTAAACCTTCCAACTAATTTCTGATCCAATGCGGGCGGGGGCGGGGGCGGGGGCGGGGGGGGGGGTGAGTGAAAATGCTCCTTTTTAATTAAACTAACCTCCCGTCTCTCCCTGTGCGTGGGAAATCATTCAAACCCCAATTCTTCACCTAGTCCTTTGCATCACTGGCGTTTGGAATGGCTTTTGAATACCCTGGTCAGTGCAAACTGGAACAATTATGTAAATCGCCTGCACAAACACGCTTGCTCTGCTCAACAAAATAACACAAGAGGAAGCCCACGTTTCTTTGCCTCTCGGATTCTTGAGGTCAGGGTGGGTGGGTGGTGGGGGTCAGGGGTGGGGTTTCACTCTGCCTTCCGCAACTTAGCTTGTCTCTCTTAGCGAGGTACAGTATCCTCCTTCCTACGCTGAGGTGGCTGGAGACGCCAAGTCACAATCGACAAGTCGTTCAGCGTCAAGGTCTAAGCGGCAAAGCTTTGCGTTGCGTTTTGTTCAGGTAAGGCTCTCTACCGACAAACGCTCCGCGCCTTCCCCCGAGCTGATTTCGCCCCCAGAAATATGGGGGCGAAATCACTTCACTTCACGGTATATTCCGTGATGCGCTTGGGGACGTCTGGAAGACGTGAAAAGCGGCAGTACCAAAAGGCAAGGATTATTATTTTATTATTATTATCATTATTACTCGATCCATTTTCCAGCTCGCTGCGTTTTGTTCAATTCGACAAAGACTGTATTCACGGCAAAATGTGAGGTGGCTCGCAAGTTGCCATGGTTACTTAACCCTTAGATTTCTTCACGTCAGAGAGAGAGAGAGAGAGAGAGAGAGAGAGAGAAAAAACAATCCACTCAACCAGATTAATGTTCCTTATCAAAAAGACTATCTGAAAACAAAACGCATCGATAAAGTATCTTGCGTAAATCGATGGTGGCACTTTAACCTGACGACGTGGAAAACTGTTGAAGGCCTCACTTTTGATTCTTCATTTCGGCCATACACGTGGTCTGAAATTCTCCTCATCTGCCTCATGTCTTTACACACTGTAGCATCAAGTTTTTATTTAGCCTACAGATTTGGATTTTGCTCATGGCTGCCTCCACATCTGAAGATACTATGTTTTGGGGGGTCAGCCGGGTGTTAGATACATAATAATAATCCTTGCAATTGATAGAGCGCTTTTCACACCTTATCGACCTCTCATTTCTCTTGACAAAATATACAATCAAATTCACTTTGCAGCACAGTATACTCTGTGAAGCACTTTGTGAGATGTCGATAAGATGTGAAAAGCACTCTATCAAATGCAAGGATTATTATTATTATGTATTATTATTATTATAGGGAGGTTTCCACACGTACCTGAATTCATGGCCACTCTTGGGATGGTAGAAATCATCAGTCTGTCGGGCACAGAAAACTCGGGGCGTTCATTGTGAGGCTATTCAAAACGAACGATAAATACATTCATTAATTTAAAAGAAAATCATCCGTATAGCGCCCCCAATCACTTTTCGACTTTAAAACCGCTTTACTACATGGATTTATTCTTTTAAAATTCAAATGAATTCACTGGTAAATAACCGTTGCCCTCCAGTGAGCCGACAGGTATCGTTTGAGGCACTCACAGGGTAATGAAACAGTAGTGAAATGTGGTCACTGTGATGTCGGTTTCAAATTCTTTCCCCCCTCCTTCCCTCCGCACGCACCCACGCCACACACACAGACCAAACCAACAACAAAATTACATTTGTTAATATATCATTCACGTACACACACACACACGCACACACAATCACCCCACACCCACAACACGCTGTCAGTTTAAAGTCAACAACACAGAAGTGGAGGTTGGCAGGAACGCTAAAGACAATGGAGCAGAAAGACACCTGTTCAGCTACGGGGGAAGTAACCGATGTCTAGTTCCACGTAGGAGGGACTAACATCATGTACAGTTGCACACATGACGTCAGCCCCCCATTCAAGTGGTCACCCACTCACTATCCTCCTTTGTGGAGCATTGCTGTGCGCAAATCAACTTTCAAAATACTGCAGTCACAAAAGCAGAGAGAGGGCTGCGAACACTCAGCGGAGAAAAGGCAAAAGTGAGTCATCGGGGTTCACGACCCCTCGTCAGAACTCTGCGACCCGAAACGTGGACTCACTTTTCCTTTCTCCATGGATGCTGCCTGACCCGCCGAGTTTTCCCGGCTCTCTCTTTGTTTTTTGTTTCAGACTCCCAACATCTGCAGTATTTTGTGTTGCGTTCAAAACAGCCACGCCGGTTTTACAATCGCTCCCGCAAAGAGCCTCGAGATGTCTCCTCGATGGGACAGGCGCTGTGCAGAACGCATTTACATCCGACAAAAGGGGATAATGTGTAGTCGGTGCATTATTCTAACTGTCAAACACCATGAAAAGAAACCAAACCGTACAATGGTAAGCTTGACTGTGGGCCTAGATTTCACCCTCGCAGTTCCAGAATCTAAATATCTATTCATCGCCTCTTCATCAGACGTATTAGCCGTGAGAATGTGATCCAGTTTTCCTGTAACACACGCAAAAAAAAACACACACACATAAGACACTGGATCTCAGCAAACGCAGATAACAGCTCAGAAGGCGGTCGTCAAAGGTTTTGTACTGAAAAAGGAAACACAATGAGAGTGAAATGCCTCAAGGAGAGAAACAAAATGGAACTGTTCTCCGGAAGCTGAAGAGGTTGACGGGAGTGACTTGAGGGTGATGTTTTTACATCCTCACCACAAACGAAAACAGTGGGTGACTTTTCCCTCTTTTGGGTCAGACGGACACTGAGGGACACCACCTTAAAATTCGGGGATAAACGGGTTAGGATAGTCGAAAAGTAATAATGTTAGAGGATGCGATGAAAGGACGGACAAATGGGATTATGGGCCTGTGCTCGTGAGACGCTGTAAGTCACTTTTCATTAGCATTACCGAATTTATTCATACAAAGATTCTCAAAAGCACAGTTTTTAAACAATATATACAAGTGTTGTTCACCACTCAAAATTCAGTTTGACATTAGCGCCTTGGGACGTCCTCCCGACGTGAAAGGCGCTATATAAATGTAAATTGTTGTTGTTGTTGTTGAGATAACCTCCCAGATTAGTCCACTGACCAGATATATTCTCCAAAATACACCATTTTAGGCACCATTCATTCATTCCTTGTTGACTTGCATTTCCTCATTGCTTGCTAACTGTCTTTAATATATTAATCCTTGCATTTGATATACATTTTATCGACGTCCCAAAGCGCTTCACAGGATATACTGTAAAGTGAATTCACTGTATATATTTGTGGGCGAATCGCGGCAGCCAATTGCGCACAGCGGCGTTCCCCCC
Organism: Hydrolagus colliei; assembly: GCA_035084275.1. Lineage (NCBI taxonomy): Eukaryota > Metazoa > Chordata > Chondrichthyes > Chimaeriformes > Chimaeridae > Hydrolagus > Hydrolagus colliei. Next base: position 10,776,730 of record CM068762.1, on the reverse strand, counting down.
CCACAAACAGTCGTGGATTGAAATGACCAATTTTGTTATTGTGTTTTTTTTGACGGATTATTATTAGGCGTGTGTGTGGAGCAAGGAAACTTGCCCAAGATTTCACCCTGACCTGCCTGGATTTGAACACAGGTCTCCCCAGCTTGGTCTCCTCAGCTTGCAAGACAAGTGCTCTAACCACTGAGCCACAGGAGCTCCGCTCTCCCACTGTACACAGCGGCTATTGTAATGTGCCCGAGCAACACTCTCTACCCGGGGAAAGTGTTTTGATAGAAAAATAAGCAGCGAAAGAGGAAGCATTGTTCGCTTATGACATCTTGGGTCGTTCCTTTTCCGATACTCCTTCCTAAACTGTATATCCCTTAATGTGGATAAACAGCCTTTCACGTCGGGAGGATGTCCCAAAGCGCTGAACCCTTTGGTACTCAGATGTTTTGATTCCCTCACTCAATGCAGTAAACTTCCTAGACCTTACAAGAGAGCAAAAAGAAGACTGCGTTGAATTTTTTCCCTTTGGTCCCAAGCCACTGCTTAAAGCTAATTTGCATATTTTACATAAGACTAGGATAATAGTCAAGCAGAGAGGAAGTGTATTTGCGTTGTTGAAAGGCGGCATTTCAATGCAAAAATATTTTGCTTCTGTACCTCTGTGACTTCTTTCTCCACCCTGTTCCTTTAATCACTGCACGCGATGGAAAGAAAACCAGAGAAAGTTTTCTTCAGCGCCTTGGGACGTCCTTCCGACGTAAAAGACACTATATTAAGGTCGTTTGTTATGGTTGTTCTTGAAGCTGGTACAATTCATATTACTTTGATAACAATCCTTGCATTCGATATAGCACTTTTCACGTCTCCTAGACGTCTCAAAGCGCTTCACTGAATACTGTACACTGTAAAGTGAATTGACTGTATATTTGTGGGCAAAACACAGCAGCCGATTGCACACAGCGGCGTCCCACAAACAGTCATGGGTTGAAATGACCGATTTATTATTGTCTTACTCGGTGTTTGACTTCATTAAAGCCATAATGTTAAAGCTTGTGATGTTTTGTAAACAGTACAGTACTTGAAAAGGACTATGGAGTAGGAGCGAGGGAGTAGGACTATATGGATGACTCTTTTAAATGGCTTCCTTTGTGCTCAACGATTCAGTGATTTTATCCCAATCAACCGTGAGAGACACGCACAATAGTGATAAGATTTTGTGCTCCTCAAAGCATGGCTGAAGGGGGTGTTGTATTGGCACAGCGTTAAAATGAGTTGCTTCCAGTGCAATTTGTTCTCAGCCGCATGTTTGGTGCAATAAGTTAATTGAGCCCTGTGGTATCACTAAAACAGTCAGTAAACATTGCACGCTCCCTCATTCTTACCAGGCAGCAACCTGGATTCAAATTAAGAATAATAATAATACTTGCGCTTGATATACAGTAGCGCTTTTCACACCTTCTAGACGCCTCAAAGCGCTTCACAGAATACACTGTAAAGTGAATTGACTGTATATTTGTGGGCGAAATGCGGCAGCCAATTGCAGTCAGCAGTATCCCACAAACATGACGATAAGAAATGACCAATTTATTATGGGGGGGTTTTTTCAGACAGATTATTATTAGGCGCGTGTGTGTGGAGTAAAGAAATTCGCCCAACGTTTCACCCTGACCTGCCTGGATTCGAACACAGGTCTCACGCTTGTAAGGTGAGTGCTCTAATCACTGAGCGACAGGAAATCAAGTTGGCTACAATGCCTCCACGCTTGACACTGGAAGGAGCAGGAAATCAACGTCGAGATAATTCTCTCATAAACCCAAACTGTTGATAAGATGGTTGTTATTTAACAACTTCAACATAATCGCTTGCATAACCATGACAAATGATTGTGGCACAAAGGATTATTCTTCTCACATTTACGTGATAGATACAGTCACTGTAGGGTGGGGGGGCGGGGTTGAAATAAATATCTTCTACATTTTTTTCTTATCAAAACAAGAGAAATATGAATGTAAATAAAGCAAGAATGTTTGGGCTCCTCGGCTGTGAGAAACGACTCGACTTCCCCCGATCTCTTTTTCCCTATCAGCTGATAATGAACAGTAATATAAGAGAGATTAATCTCTGCAGCCGATACAGCGACTTATCACGTTGTCGTCGTACATCTCGAAGCACTTCAAAAGGGACTTCACTGTAAATTGTTCGAGACTGCACATTTGTAGGAAACACCAATTTACATTCAAGCGGCAAGCGATTTGAGCTATAAATACTGTTCGCAGTCGATATAAGAAGTCTCAAAATGCCGCATAGGATTGACTGTAAAGTGTACTGACTGTGAACGTTTGTAGGCAAGTTTGGCATCTTAGAAGAATCCAAATCAGATTGATTGAGAGTTCCTCAGATGTAAACCACCTCTGCGCTGGAATTTTTCCCTGAGATCACAGATTACCTTGTGCAAATAGGGCTGCGTTTCAGATGATCCTAACCTCAACACAATGTACCTACACTCATATTAAAGTGCTGACCAGATCTAGCTCACTCACTACAAGCTTAACACTTGTGTGAAGCAGCATTTCGCAAACGAAACAAAGGATATTTGCCTTCGGTTCAGTTCCGCGAGCTACAAATCCCCTAAATCCCGTTAAAAGTCTCAAAGCTTGTAGACAACAGTCAATCAAGCAAGCGTAAAGAACTCCGCACCAAAACTCGTGCTTTAAACACTTGCAAGGTCTCTTAGAAGAGCCAGCCCAGACACGATGGGCCAAATGGCCTCCTTCTCTGCTGTCTAACTCTTTCTTTTCACCCATGCAACCCAGAGATGCGTTAAAGCCACAACAGTTCATCGCTTGCTGGTAACAACTTGACAAAAAGACTTCTTCCTTCCCACACTATTTGATATAGTGTCTCATCAGATTTTTGATGTCTCAAAGCGCTTCCCAGAATATGTTATACAGTGCAATAACTGTAGGTTTTGGGGGCAAAATAGGTTGAAGTGTTAAATGCTGGCCCAATATAACAATTATCAATATCACCTAACCCGAGTCTAACAGATTTATCTCTCACTCCCGGGCATCTGTAATTCTATAAACAAAAACAGAAATGGCTGGGAACACTCAGTAGGTCAGGCAGCATCTATGGAGAAAGGCAAAGCGAGTCAACGTTTCAGGTCCACGACCCTTCGTCCAAAACTCTATAATCACACGTGTGGCCAGCCAGAAATGGGACCCTTTCCATTCTCGAAGCGTTACGTAATGACTGGCATTAGATCAGAATACACTGCGCGTTTCAGACAACAGCAACATTAATCAACTGACCAGATTTCTAACTTGGCTCGAGGCAAAAATACTTTTCCCTTTCGCTATTTTTTCTTTTGGTACACACTGGAATTGGAGGTGTTTTGTAATTTTAAAAAATTGATTGAGAAATTCATTACCGGTCAAAGATGTTAGATGAAAGCAAGTTTCTTTTAAATTGTGGCTCAGTTTTCATTACAATTGGTTTCATCTCAACTCCTTCACATTTTAAATTCCTGTCCACTGTATCACATTCTTAATTCCCCCCCCCCCCACCCCCACGTTAGTTATTTTAATCAGTGTCTTTTTAACACTATTTTAAATATTCTATTTTGCGCATTCGCCGACACTCTGCAGTAAATTCGGTGAAACGTTTGAGATACTGATGGTGGTAACTATACAACAACAACAACAACTTTGATTTATATAGCGTCCTCCACACCGGACGGCGTCTCAGAGCGCTTCACAATAACGGATCCCGGGCCCGAGTCAGGGGGGAGGGGGACAAAGGTGACCGAAGGTGCGGTCGAAAAGAAAGGTCTTCAGGTGAGACCTGAAACGAGGAAGAGAGGGGGAGAGGCGAAGGGAGTGAGGAAGGGAGTTCCAGAGCTTTGGGGCGTAGTGACTGAAGGCACGGCTGGTGATAGTGGAGCGGAGGATTCGGGGGACAATCTTAAGGTTGGCTCTACATAAAATGCACTAATTAATTATTATTATTAAGCTAATCTACTCTTTATATGATTGCCTTTAGAGGAAAGTACCTAAACACTTGATTTAGAAATCAAGTTTTGAGGCAACCTTTTTATAATATTGATACATTGGGAAGTGTTTTTTGTCTCAAAACAGTGATATACAGTGAGTTCAGTGGGGGAATGGAAATTGAAGTGTGGTATTACAAATGTGTCTGAATCGAAGAAGCTATTTTCTTTAAATTACTTCCACACTGAACACTAGAAATATTCTCCTGGCCACAGTTCATGAGGTTCATTAGCCAGTAAACTTGCCCATATTCGTCAGATCTTATTGCAGAACATTTGGGAGGGAGGGAAGGGAGGGGTGGAGTTCGAAACTGCAGCCATTATCCCCTGGTAGATGAGATCATTCTCGAACGCTAAACTCAGGGTCAAACTTTTATTTTTTCTTACACTGTGTTCGACCCTTATTTTTGTTTAAAAAAAAGTGTACAACTGAGCTTTCTTCCAAAAAATAATGTCAACCCCTCTCTCTCTCTCTCTCAAAAAACAAATCCTCTCGAAAAGTCGCACAGGTGTAAGGCGAGACAAGATCTAATCTTGTGTTCTGCACACAAAGCACAATTGGAGCACTGTGCCACAGGCAAGATTTGCTCTGTCAAATTGCTAATAATCTCCCGAATTAATTGCGTAACATTCTGCGGTACAGTACGCTTATGTATAGATAACTTTTTTTTAAAAAAAACGCTAAGTGCTCTCTCTCTCTCTCTCTCTCTGCTGATAGATCCAGAATGTTTCATATGTAGGTGGGTGTACAGCATCTCTCCCTGTCCAGTTGTACACTGACCTAGTTTCCAAGGCAGCACATGGAGACAGGTATGATGAGCTGTACAAAGATGTCAGCTGCTTGTGATCTGGAGATTGCGTTCGAGCCGAGGAGCGGGAGGGGGGAGGGCGAGAGAGAGGGAGAGAGAGAGACAGACAGATAGAGCGAAGGAGAGAGAAAGGGAAGGAAACTAACTGAATCGAGGATGCACTCAGCAATCTATTCAAATCCATCGCCACATTTCAGCAAACGTCATCCTTAGTTTAAGCTTGTTTGAAGGATATTTAGGAGTGAATAAGAACAAAATAAGAATAACGATGGTAATCTTTGCCGGTGATATAGCACCTCCATGTCCCAAGGCCGTTTCCAAACAGGGCTTGAGGTCTAGTGCAGTGACTGTGTAGATTGTCGGTGAATTAGCTTCAGGTGAAGCACAAACTAATCTGGTGGGATTGTATAATGACCAATCTAATGCTTTGTTAACTTCTGGTGACCCCCCCCCCACTCCACCCAAAAGTGCATCCATGTTATGGTCGACGCTGCTTAAGACTGTCACGGCGCATTTTCTAAATGAGCTTTTAAATTAAAAGCTTACTGGAACCCAATCCTCATTCCCTACACAAAGGATTAGGTATTGCTTAAAAAAAGGGCAACAATGCAATGACCATCACTGAGATAACTCACCTGCCCCCCCCGCCGCCCCTAACAATCTGTCTCTCCAGTTTTGTTCTTTCTCTCGAATCACTGTACTGTACTCTTGATGTGGATGTCAAACTGAGGAGCCCACATTGAGGAAGTGCCAACACCCATATTAGATTGGTGAGGCATATTGTTGACACACACAAAGCCATAGAACTTTTCTGAAGGCATTCCCTCGGCCCGATCAGCTCAGAGAGGCCAGATCGCGGGTCAGATAGGGTGGAAACGCCTCTCATCCTCTTGAGAAATGTGCATTTTTCCCCCCCGCTCGTCATCTCTGTGGCTGTCTTTGACATACAGTACTGGATTCGCACGTAAAATCATCTCACCCAGCATTTGTTTATCTCTGTGCACTCGAAGCCAGTTACTACATTAAACTCCAGCGGTGTCCACCCCACCCCACCCCCACCGTACCCTGTTGTTGTCGTCAAAGGGGCCGTCTTTCAATTCACACGTTAAACCAAGGCCCTGTCTGCACTCTCAAGTTCTGTGGCACTATTTGAGGTGTTGTTGCTTGTGTTCTGATCACGAGTACTTCAGACTGTTTGAGCCGTGCGTCTCATGGCTGCTTGCGGGATCATCATAATAATAATAATCCTTGCATTTGATAGAGCGCTTTTCACATCTTATCGACGTCTCAAAGCGCTTCACAGATTAAACTGTAAAGTCAATCGACTGTATATTTGCGGGCGAAACGTGGCAGCCAATTGCGCACGGCAGCGTCCCCCACAAGCAGTCGTGACCAATGACCAATTTGATTATTGTGGTTTTTTTTGGGGGGGACGGATTATTATTAGGCGTGTGGAAGAAGGAAAGTTGACCTGACCTGCCTGGATTCGAACACAGCTCTCACGCTTGTAAAGCGGGCGCTCGAACCATTTGACAGGAGCTTGGTTACCTGTAAGCGCTTCGAGCCGTTTCAACATTATACAAGGCCTTAGCTAGGGTGAGGATTACAGTACTGTACTCTAAACTCTGAACTAGTTCAAACAAACGTAGGTATGTAGTCCAGCACCTTGGGACGTCCTCCTGACGTGGAAGGCGCTATACTGTACAAGTGTCATTTTGTTGCTGTTGCTGCTGTACTCAGTCTGAAAGAACGGCCTGATTCACAAGCAATCTCTAGTCCACACTCCCCTGTTAAAACTACGCCCCCCTCCCCCCATACACACACACTCAAGCAAAACCTCGGTCGATTTGCCAACAGTGCCTACACTGAACCAGCTCAGATTCCCACCCACAGCCTCGTCAACACATCTCCTGCATTTTTCTGTTATCCAAGCAGAGATATTTAAAGCGCAGCAGACACAAACAGGCACAGAGTCCCATTGGACCAATGAAACTGCCCCCACATTATAAAACAAGGCCATCTCATGAACCGCCAGCCAGCGGGCGGGAGGGAGAGTGAGAGAGAGAGAGAGAGAGAGAGAGAGAGAGAAAGAAAAAAACAAGAAAGAAAGAGAGAGAGAACGGGAGGAGGAAAAAATAATTGGATTTCATGCCAAATTGGAACTAGCCCACCAGATTTTCTCTCTGCATACATATCATACGGTCAGCCAATTTGTTTTCGAAAAATGATGCATAGTCACAGACTGTGGAGCTCTACGTAAGCCAGAGACAAAGTTCACTCTCGACGAGCGCTTCAATCTCCGAGTTAGGATCCTTAAGCGAAATATCTTACAGAAGGTTAAACCGAGGTGCTCCCTCTCCCTCTCTCTCTCTCACTCTCTTCCTGCTTTGCAGGTGGATGCTAAAGGTCCCACTGCCCTATTCCAACAGAGAAAGTTGTTTCCCCCCGAAAGTCTTCTTCCGCACACACGCACAAAAAAACAAGACCGTCTGTTCACTTCGCGGCTGGTTTGTTGGAATGTCGCTCTCCCTGCGTTATCTGCCGGCGTCGGTCTACAGAATGCACACTCACTACGCCGCACAGTAAATCCCGCGAAGCGCTTTTGAGACGCTCGTCGGTGCGATAAGGCGCCCTGTCACCTGATCTATTGATAGGGCGCTGCCGGATGCGAATTGGCTGGCGAAGCTCCGAGCCAACGCATAATCACCGCGCTTTACGGTCCATCCCGCAAAGCGCCATCGAGCACGGAGGGCGTCCTCTGGCCGCGAAAGGGGTTCGCAACCGAACGCGAGGGATTGCCGTGGGCTACGGCCGCGTCTGCGCGTCAGGCGGTACGTCCAACCGGAAAGCGAGGTGACCCGGATTGACAGGTCAAGGCTGAGCTGAGACGAACGCGTCTGTCCAGACCGTTCCTTCCAGCCAGTCCCACCTTCTGTCACACTCTGTCTCTGTCTCTAATCACGTGAATTTTTCTCTCTCTCCCCCCCTCTCTCTATCTCTCTCTCTCTCTCTCTCTTGGGGAGGGCAAAAACAAAGAACCAACAGAACTGAAATGCAAATGCCACGCCGAGGGAAGGATTATTATTAGAATTAGGCCAAGTTCACCTTGACTTTAGCCACCGAATAAAGGTCAAAACGTCTCGTTTTCGAGGATCTCTTCCTCCCGGTTTGTCTTCCTCAACAACGACGACGACAATTTGCGTTTGATTTGCACAGCGCGCACCCCCCCCCCCCCATCCCACCCCCTACACCCCCCCCCCCCCCCCACCCCGTCTCCTATCCACCCCCCTCTCACACAGGGTAGCGTCCCACAGCGCTCGTCAGTGGCGGAGCATGATGTCGGGGGGAGGGGAGGGGTGGCGGTGCGGGGGGGGGGGGTGAGGGGGAGATGGTAACGTAGGTACGGTCCAAGAGAAGGATTTCACGGAGTGACCTGAAGATTGGGGCGGTGGGTGGTGGGGGGGGGGGGGGGGGGGAGAGGGGGGGAAAGGTGGGGGGGGGGGGGGGGGTTGCGGACACGAGGTGGAGGGATCGAGGACGGGAAGGCGGTCACAATTTTATATTAGAAATAAGAAACCGAGCGAGGAGGAGGAACCTCCAAACAAAAACATCACCAGCCTCTGCTCAACTCCCCTCACCTCCCCTCCCACCCACCCACCCACCCGCCCAGCCCCCAAACGAGAGAGGAACGAATCCATCAGATCCTGAAAACCAGGCAGATAATTCCGGTCACTCAATCGGCCACCGATTGGTGGGAGTACCGCGAGCGCTTCGAGACGTTCTCCACAACAACAACAACAACAACAACAGCCACACCAGATAACGTCTGTCGAGCGCCTTTCGCGTGGGGAGGGCGTCCGAAGGCGCTGGAAACTTGGCGACATAAGGGGGTCCGCGTCGAAACACAAACGCCGGGGATATCAAGATGAATCTTTTCACAACCATCCTCTGTCTTGACTTGTCTGATCTGTCTGTGTCCACCCACCCACCCACCCACCCAACCAACCCACCCACCCAACCAACCAACCAACCAACCACTCCACTCAACTCAACTCAACTCACCCTCAATCTTAACACTTGCCGGATTCATTTCATTACCACAGGTTCTCAAACCCTCTCCTCTCCTCTGCTTGTTTCCTCTGAAGTCTAGCCTCTCTCTGCCTCTGGCTCATCCCACCACCCCCCCCCCCAACACCCCCCAACCCCTCCAGCCAACAGGGAGTCCAGTGATACTCACTCACCCAGCTCTGATATATCGCCTGGTCCATTGACCACGCCACCTCCAGAAGGGGTCGAGCTGTAGAGAGAATTGGAAGAACTTTTTCGACCAAAAAGTTTGCTGATGGTGCCACTGGCTCCAGACTTCCTCATTGCGACACAGAGAGAGAGGGAGAGAGACAAAGACACACACAACAGCTCACACTCACTCACTCACTCACTCACACAGTACTGTACTCATCGCTGTGGCTGCTGAAGTCAGAGAGTGTGTGTGTGTGTATATGTGTGTGAGTGTATGTGTTGAATTTCCTCTCTCCCTCTCTCCTATTCCACACCCACCTACGCTTTAACCATAGCAACGTTAGAGGCGCATTGCACCCGGACTGACAGGTTCAACAGGTAAATCCTGCCCTGATATATATATATTTTTTTTGTGTGTGTGTGTTTTTTTTAAGCTCTTCAAAGAAGGAGGAAATTTTCCCCCAACCCAGCCACAGCAAAGCTAGCCTAGACAGTGACCCAAATTGGTAATGATGATGATGATGATGGGGGGGGGGGGGGTGGGGGGGAGAGAGAGAGGGACCTAAAAATACAATCTGTTTTCATGGCGTATTATTCATTGCAATAAAGATTTTCAATGGGTCAATCAGTCAATTCATTATTTCACTCGTTCAATCTCATCTTATTTTTTTTTCCTCCACCTCCCTCATCACCATCCATTCTTTGCTCTCTCCCCCCCCCACCCACATGTCTGCTCTCTCTTTATGGTTAAGGTATTATTATTGTCATATGTAATCAAATATATAATAACCCTTGCATGTGATAGAGCGTTTTTCACATCTTACCGACGTCTCCAAGCTCCTCGTAGAATATACTGTAAAGTGAATTGACTGTATATTTCTGGGTGAAAATACACATATATATATATATATACTGTATCTATATAGATATATATATATATAGAATAATAATCCTTGTGTTTGATAAAGCGCCTTGCCAGGTCGTGAGATTCCCATCCCGCAATCTCTCCGCTTCGCCCCCCACTCCCCACCTCTCCGCCCCCTCCAGCCCCACCACCACCCTCCACCCTCCACCCTCCACCCTCCACCCTCCACCGTGCCTGACCCCAGCCCGCCCTCCGAAACACTCGACTGTCCAGCGCCTTGGGGGGGGGGGGGGGAGGGAAGACGGCGTGAAAGGCGCTGTACGCGTGCGATTTTCATCGTGGCTGTCGTCCGCGCTCGAAAGCGCTTCGCGGATTGAATTGGACCGTGATGGAAAGTGGATTGCCTGGCCGTGGCGGGCTTTCCGTGGGCGAAATCTTAACAGGTCGATGGTTTATTTGTACAGGGCTTTTTTTCAGGTAGGGAAACGTAACGCTAACAATCCTTGCGTTTGACGCAGCGCCCGCCCGATCAACGTCCCTGAGGTGCCTGGGAGCGATCGGCCGGATGTATTGTAAAGTTAATCGACTGGCTGCGTATTTTGTGGGTCGAAATCGAAAAAGGTTTGCTTTGAAAATGGAATAAAATGTGTCGGTTGTATTTGCACTCTCAGCCTTTCGCACGGGGACGCATCTCGAAATGCTTTAAAAGGACTGTCGGGCGGCGGGAGGTGGGAGGGGGAGGGGAGTGGGGAAGGGAGAGGAGGAGAAGCCACCATAATCATGGTCAAAGTTGACCTTGTTACCATGTATATCTGACGTACATCTTGGGTGTGAAGCACATCCTTGGGAAATCGCTGTCAGTGATTGTGTGTTTGAAGGCAAATGGGGGCAGGTGTTGCATTTTGCATCAGGCAAAATGTCACCAAGCAAACACAGTCAATTTAGTTGCGAGTATTATTGGCCAAACAACCAGCAGGAGCTGTCTTCTCTTTCTAATTCCATGGTGTCCACAAAGTACTCTTACCTCTCCCTCCCTCCCTCCCTCCCTTCCTTGCCCTCCCTCCTCCATTACAAAATAACGCTGTGAGACTGTATAGAGGAGCTGAGACAAGCTGTCAAGTGTTACTTTGACCTCCTCACTCCCAACCATCCCCGTTACCTAAGAGGTGGCCATAACGAATGTTTTCATCTGCTGTGAAAATGGCGCGGACGCACACGCACACACATACACACGCACACGCATGCAGGAACAGGAACGCCCCGGTCTCCTAATCGTCTAAAATACAGTGAAACATATTTATACTGAAATACAAAACTGTCACCATCCTTCCGCGTGTTTCAGTTGTCGGTCAGTGCACTGTGTGTCAAACAAAAACACGTGGGGGATAATAGGACTTTGTGGACGTCTTATAGTCTGGTGGGATCTTTGACTTCCACCTGAATTCACAACACTTTGTTAATCGCTTTATTAGCGCAATGGAGATTGAACCCATAACATGACAGAGGGATGAAGGGGGATATAACTGAATCGTTCTGACCCCGAAGGCAAACGTTCTCTCAATTGACCTTGAGACTACAGACCCTTTTAATAAATCAATTGTACAGCTAAATAGTTTGGGTCTGTTTGCCTCATTGCTCCTCCAGAATCTTGGAACACCTGCATCGAATCTCCTCCACCCCAGGGGAAAACGTTCCAACTCAACTCCCCTCCAGTGATAGCATCTCTCTCTCTCTCTCTCTCTCTCTCTCTCGGGTTAATATTTACCTGATATTAAGACAACAAACTTCTCTGCGTTTGTGTGGTGTTTTTTTTTGAGGGGGGTTAAAAAAACACAGACCAGTGAATAAAGTGTTGTAAATCAAAAATGCAAGGATTATTAAAGTCCGTGAAAATGTACCTGATCTCACTTAACATCCGCCTGCGTTGGACTGCGACAGGTTGATAGGAGCAACAGATTAAAGAGTTGACGGCATCCTTCAACTATTTACCTTTGGGAGGCGGGTGAGAAGGGGCGGTGGCTTTCCAGGCGTTAGTGAGTTGTTTGGTTTAGCCAACAATCTCGCTGAAAAGTACTTCTGGAATGTAGCAAGTCCGGAACATCGTAACCACTGGTATTCTTTCAAAGACGAATCGTCGGAACAATGTGGGGCAGTGTGTTTGCGTTGAGACATTTCCCTGTCTTGAAAGTGACCTACCCCGTTCAAGCGTTTTTTTTTTGGGGGGGGGGGGAAAAAACAATCAAAGGAATGACCTGGTCAATTAGGAAACAGGAAAGTTCGACATATTGACCTTTGGGTTTCCAATGCAAAGTGGTGGGAGTCGGTGTGGGGTGGGGGGGAGAGGGAGAGGGAGAGATCAGCCTTGATTCCTGCTCCTGAGTTCTATATAATGACACCTGCTGGAGACATGTATGTGTTGTGTTTGAAGATTTTGGCAACCACCAAACACCCCCCCCCGCCACCCCACCACCGCCACCACTCCACTACTTACTTCCCCCGCTATGCAAATGTCATTTTGTTGTTGTTGTTTTGACTGTACAAATATAGTATCACGTTAAATAATAATTTAAATGCAGTGCCTTTCCCGTCGTTGCAAAGTCTCGAAGCGTTTCGCAGGATACGCTGTGAAGTGGGTCGTTTGTTGGGGGTGGGGAGAGAAACGCAGCAGTCGATGGCGCACAGCAGTGTCCCACAAACAACCGTAGAGTGACAATGTTATCTGAGGGATTGTTGGGCCAGGACACCGGGAGAGAGAAACTCCCTTCTCTTTTAGAATAGTGCCACCCCTGAACACTGCAGACGGGACCTCGGTTTAGCCTCTCATCCGAAGGACGGTGCCTCCAATAATGCAACTGCGTTGGAGTGTCAGCTTGCCTTGGAACATAAGAACGTACGTACATAAGAATAAGGTGCAGGAGTAGGCCATTCAGCCCCCTCGAGTCTGCCCTGCCATTCAATAATATCATGGCTGATCTTCTAATCTAACTACACCTGCCCCTGCCTTCTCCCCATATCCTGTCCATAAAAGATCGATCAATCTCAGTCTTGAATATGTTCGAGCATCTACAGCCTTTTGGGGGTAGAGAATTCCATAAGTTCACTCCCCTCTGAGTGAAGAAGTGTTTCCTCAACTCTGTTGGGTTATGTGATACCATGTCCCAACATGGGTCTTGAAACCACTAGCCATAAACAGTCGTGGATTGAAGTGACCGAGGATTGTTTGTTTTTGCGAAGGATTATTATCAGGCGATTGTTATCGTACAGCGTTTCACCCTGGCCGGGAATCGAACCCGGGTTTCTCGCTTGTAAGGCGCGTGCTCTAACCACTTGAGCTGCACGACTCCGCAAGAGTTAAGAGTGCCCTGCAATGCAGTAGGCCTAATGGTTAACAAGGATGTGAGCAGATTCCACCACCAAAATTGTTCCAAATTGAGTCAATCAACAGGTGGAAAAGGTGTGTCACATTCCACAAGATGAATAATCTAGGCAGTATGTTCAGAGAAGCATGTAAAACATGCTAACATTTCTATTGTTCATTGAACAGGAACAACTTTTAAAACCTGAATTAATTGAAGATGTTTTTCTGAATTCTGAATTTTACGGCACAAAAGGAGGCCATTCGGCCCATCTAGTCTGTGCCGGCTCTTTGAAAAGAGCGATTCAATCCCACTGCCCTGCCCGCTCCCCATAGCCTAATAGACCCGTTCTCCCTAAATAAAGATCTAATTCCCTTTTAAAAGTTGTTATCGAATCAGCCTCCACCACCTTTTCAGGCAATGCATTCCAGATTCGAACAACTCGCTGAGTGAAAAAAATTCTCCTCAGCTCCCCTCTACTGCGCCTTGAAACTATTTTAAATCTGTGACCACGAGTCACAGATTCACCCACGAGTGGAAATAGTTTTTCTCTATTTGCCCTGTCGAAACCCCTCATGATCTTATATACCTCTATTAGGTCTCCCCTCCATCTTCTCTGCTCCAGAGAGAATAACCCTAGCCTATCTAGCCTCTCCTCATAGTCCCTCAATCCTGGCACCATCCTAGTAAATCTTCGTTGTACCCTTTCCAATGCCTTCACATCCTTTCTGTAGTGTGGTGACCAGAATTGAACACAGTATTCCAGCTGAGGCCTCACCAAAGTCCTATAGAGGTTAGTCAGCACTTCCTGACTTTTGTACTCTATACCCCTATTTATAAAGCCTAGTATCCCATATGCCTTCTTAACAGCCTTGTCTACCTGTCCTGCCACCTTCAACGAGTCACTAACACAAATCCCCAGGTCTCTCTGTTCCTTTACACCATTTAAAATTGTACTATCTAGCCTATATTGCCTCCCTTCATTTCTTCTCCCAAAATGCATCACCTCACACTTCTCTGCATTAAACTTCATGTTTTTCCAATGCAATTCTTTTCTTCACCGGTTTCGTGACGACAGATAAACTGAAGGGAACACTGAGAACCAAGATAGCCTTAAACTGTCAAAAGCTCAAAATACTGCACTAAATGTCACTTGTATCATTTATACTGTATCACAAATCACTGTAAAACATCTAATTGGTAGAATTATTCTCATATGTGAATGACGGTTGGAGACAAGAAGCCAGGACTTTTTTTTTATGATTACATAATGCTTACATATATGATTATATAAACTGTCCAAACACACACACACACAATCAGCTACACAAATACAGACAAGGTTACACACAGACACACAGAAATAATAATAATAAGTCACTCAATGCATGACAGTTTGTGGGATACTGCTGTGTACAATTGGCTGCCGCTTTTGGCCCTCAAAACACACAGGCAATTCACATTAAAGTTGAGACTTCCCTACATCGTGATAAGGCTCTATATCGAGTGCAAGGATTATTATTATTATTTATTATTTGCTATCCACAAAAACTTACATTTTGTTACAACTAGCACCCTTCACGTGGGATAGCATCCCGAAACACTTAGATCCATCCCCTGATTGTGGTTATATTAAGATGCATTTGATCTATATACATGCATATATATAGTGATATGGTGCTTTATCAAGTTTTCTAGATGTCCCAAAATATATTATACAATGTAGTGAATTGACTGTTTATTTTGTGGGGCAATATGCGGCAGCTAATTGCGCACAGCAGTGTCCCACAAACAGTCGTGGATTCTATGCTGTGATTAACAGAGTGAAACCCTCAATGCTGCAAGCCAGCTGGGTACATTTGCCTACATCAGGGCCTTATTCACAACCCTGGTGTCTCCCTCAAGTGGCTGCCAAAATAAGTACACTTATTTTATAAACAACACAAAATACTGTTTAATGATCTCAAATCTACTTGTTTCAGTTGGAGCTCTCAGTGTCACTGATGATATATTGTTCGTTCTCTCTCTGCCCAGCAGCGCCCAGCAAAACTACCAGGAAACTGACTTGAAACTGACTTGATGAACAGGAGCGAAATTAGAGAGACCAACATTGGCAACAAAATTATATTTGTTAAGTACTTTTCACGTCGGGAGGACTTCCTAATAGCACCGTTCACATGGTCTAGCATCTTGAGTGCTTGTCTCTTCTAACACTACTCATTGGTAGTAACCCAGTTGTTATTAGGACATCCACTGTAGACATTATTTGGTCTCATGTGTGTGTGTGTGTGTGTGTGTGAGAGAGAGAGAGAGGACAGATATGATTTCAGGACAGATGGAACGGAATATTATAAACCTTGATTGCTAAGCTACCCGAAGAAAACCAACCTTCCCTTTCTGTCTCTCTCTCTCTCTCTCTCTCTGAACTGCAAGTTATTAATTTAAGTGCTTTATAATTCCCAGTCGCCACTCAACTTGCTTCACACAACCTCGCTTGCAAACTACTTCACAGTGCGATGACATGTTCATGGCAAAACACTGGTTTTAATGGATGGAACAGTCTCCCTGGGGAGACGGTGGAAGCTAAAGTGGTCCATCCTTTCAAAAAGAAATGACATAATTTGTTTTGGCGAAATATTATCTCGGGATAGAGTGTATAGTTTGTGACACGACATGTGCAAGTGACTGTCAGGACACTGGAAGGTGAACTGGTTGGACTTCGGTCTTTCATCTGGCAATTCACATACTGCATTCCCCGAACCCCTGTTAAGCTCTTCAAGTTTCGGTTGCGCCCCAAAAATGCGCAGTCAATCCGCTGGACAGTATATTCTGCGAGGCGCTTTGGGACTTCTCGACCATGTGATAAGTGGCGTTTTCAACTCCGAGTATTATCATTATTGTTGTTGGGAAGCGGTGGCAAGTTTGCCCTACAGTTTTCGGGGATGAGATTTCGGTTCAGAGTGTGGGGGTGGGGACGTTGAATGGCCGACTACCAATGGTGGAGCGGAAAGTGCCATTTTTATTTTTATTTCCTTATTTCACAGATTTTGTTCATTGCATTGTAGCTCCTCTTAATCATTTGCAGACGGCTAAACAGGGACTTAACGATCACTAGCCCCGATAAGAAGGAGGATAAAAAGGCCAGGGTAATTTAACGCTCGAACATTTAATGAGTTGCTTTGGCAAATCTCTTACATTTTTGCCACTGTTGCCGAAAATAAATACTTTCAAACTGCCACTCATTTAAGAGAACAAATACAAGCAGAAAAAAAGGTATGTGATTCGATGGTTTTGGGTGGAGTTCTATAGCTCGGTGGTTAGAGAACTCGCTTTATGAGTGAGACACCTGGGTTCGATTTCAGGCAGGTGAAACCTTGGGCAAGTTTCCTTACGCCATCCGCCTAATGATAATCCCTCAAAAAAACACGCACAATAATAAATCAGTCATTTCAATCCACGACTATCAAATTGACTTTTTACAGTATATTCTGTGAAGCGCTTTAAGATGTCTAGAAGATGTGAAAAATGCAATATGAAATGCCAGGATGATTATCACAGTATTATTATTTTACCGGGTCACCAATGCGAGAGAATGAGCGACAAATTTGTGGTGCGTTACCATTCAGGACAACGCAGAAACAACAACTACAGCATCAGCGACAAATTGAGTTTATATAAGTGTCTTTCACACAGACGAGCGTCTCGGAGTACATACCTGCAAGCCGTGAACCGTCTGTGAGGATTGTGAGATGGGGGATAATTTGCCCTAAAAAACACTCTGGGATGTATCACTAGCAACACAGCTGTCATTTATCAGTCAATTGTTCCGTGTGCGTTCGTGTTGTGAAAACGAGTGCACCTGTCTCTCCCGTTGCCTTCCCAGCCCGGTGTTGAACATACAGCTTTGTGCGGACGAAAACAGAACATAGGAAAAGGAGTAGGCCATTCAGCCCCTTGAGCCTGTTCCGCTAATCTATGAGACGCCATAATAATAATCCGTCCAAAAAAAACACAATAATAAAAATGGGTCCTTTCCAACCGACGACTGTTCGTGGGGGACGCTGCTGTGCGCAATTGGCTGCCGCGTTTCGCCCAGAAATATGCAGTCAATTCACTTTACAGTATATTCTGTGAAGCGCTTTGAGACGTCGATAAGATGTGAATTGCTATATCAAATGCAAAGATTATTATTATGTTATTATTATTAAGATCAAGGCTGATTTCTACCTCACCTCCAGCTCCCACTCCGCCTTTGCCCCATATTCCTTGATGCCCTGAGCTATCCACCTCAGTCTTATGTTTTCAAAATAAAATCATACCTTCTGTTGGTAAAATAGGAATAGGATCTTGGTTCTTAGTGACATCGAGAAGCTCAGACTGCAGGTAAGCACAGGGAATGAAGTGATTTTTGTTTTGCACCCTGCAAGGCAATTTTGTTCCTCGTAAGAGGAGCAAATATAATCTCCATGACAACACAGATACCAATAAGGTACCAATAAGAAAGCTAACATATTTTAGACCACGGATGCTGTTTTTTCTCTCTCTCTCTCTCTCTCTCACTGTATTACATATAAGAAGGTTGATGTCTTCATGATATAGAACGGCAATCAATTTTGCTGGCAGATGAGCCGTGCTTTGCGTTTGTCCCATTCGTTTGCCCCCCACACACCAAAAAAAACATCAACTCACTTTACAGTATTCCCTGTGAAGCGCTTTCAGATGTCTCAACTACCCCAGATGCAAGGACTGTTGTTATTTCACTTCATAAGAGAATGTGGTTTGTCACAGGTTATAGCGCTGTGTGTTGTGTGTGCGAATGGTTTAAAGGTGGTTTCGGCCAAATGCATTTGAATGATACTGTACATAACGCTGATTTGCTATTGATTGAATCGATTCTCATTCCTTTCAATTCAAAAGTCATTGTTGACTCAAATTCTAACTCGCCAGGTCACCAACCCGAGGAGATTTTGACTATATATAAGGGATAAGAAGAGCTTTGCCTTAATTGGATTTAGTGTAACTTCCGCCACATCACTATTATCTCTGAGACGCAAATCAAGCAAATCCATTGTGCTGTCTGTAAGGACACTCTTTAGGCTACCGCATGCGTCCATATTGTCAAAGTCTGCTTTATGGTCTTAATGATGGCCTGTGTTTCTGTTCAACTGTGCATCAAAACAGCCAGACTCAAACCACCACCCATTACTGGTGTGAGAGTCGCTAGTCTTATAATAAAAACAATAATCCTTGCATTTGATATAGCGCTTTTCACATCTTCTAGACGTCCCAAAGCGCTTCACAGAATATACTGTAAAGTGAATTTTGACTGTATATTTGTGGGCGGCAGCCAAGTGCGCACAGCAGTGTCCCATGTAAGGTTGTCCACATACACACACACACAGGAATTGAAGCTGGGCTCTCAGCTTCGCTTGAAGGATGGAGAACACAAGTGGTAACTCAGTGGACGAATTGACCGCATGGGAGATCCCTCTGTGGTACAAGAAATTTATATGCGGTTATAAGTTTAACCCATCCAGAAATGTCTCTGCAAGAGATATTCTTTTCCCACGCAAATCCTTTCTTTAATTGGACGAGATGAAACTCTTAAGAGGATTGAGAAATGGACTCAGGTTTTGACCGCTATATAGTGACTTACATCAGCTCTAAGCTATCAATTAGCAACCTGTTGCAATGGATGACTGTTCTAAAAGGGTTTCGCCAAACATGGAGACATTTGAAAAAAATAACAACAAAATTTATTTTTTATCAGTCATGAAACGAAGCTGAGATCAGGCATTTAAATAGTCCATCATATCACGACATGTAGAAATTCAACAAAACATAACACTGTACATAGAAGAACCAAAAAGCATTCTATTGAGAGTCAATTTGGAATAGCTAGACAGCATGTTATACCTTCAAGAGACATTGTCCCGTAAGTTAATGAACTAAGTTAATAACTAAGTTAATGAACATATTAATTATGACAACACATTACCTGTGTGTGTAATTGTTCAGAAAATGTTAATATATCATCCAGTTCAATTGCTGGAAAGTCATTTCAGCAACTGTATCACTGAGCAAGGTTGAGTGATCATCTCTCTCTCCTTCAGTAACTGTCAATATGTCTGTCAATCCTGCAGTCTCAACATGAATATCTTACATTTACACTTCAGAAATAAAATGCAGAAATGCAATCAAAAGCGGTTAAAACAAAATCGACAATCAATCGACGCGGTTTTGATGGTGAGATGTGAGCTGACTCACATTTTCCAGAGACGTAGTGACAGAAAATTATGTCAATAGAGACGGAAAAATGGAGTCAGGAATTGATCAACATACTACAGAAAAGGCCACATTTAAAAGACACATGCTACACTATACTGAGCGTGCTCACCCTCAGAAAATAGTTTTGAGTAACTTTTGTCAGTTTCACTCTCTAGGTCCAATAAATATATTTTTTTTATTGTGGGGGTGGTGGTGTGGGGGAGGGGGTGAGGGGGGAACATCACTACATTTTCTTATTTTTTTAAATAATATTAAACGTTCAAAGGAATGAGGAAGCGACACAACTTTTTGGGGTGGCTTTTTTGGGTTCACCTCATTACTGTAGCAATTTACAACTACAAATTACATTTTCATAGCGCCTTTCAACATCAAAGACAACAACAAAATTACATTTATAGAGCGTCCTTTCACGTCAGGAGGACGTCCCAAGGCACTGGACAGTCAGAGATTTGGACCTGAGCTGGGGGTTGGAAAGGGAAGGGTTGGGGGCACTGATGGGAGCCAACCGGTAGGACCTCGGTCTTGTTGACATTCAACTGGAGAAAGTTAGCTCTCATCCAGCTCAGTGGTCCTGGACTCAAGAGAAATCGAGTTGGGTGTCATCCGCATACATGTGGAAGTTGACCCCATGTCTGCGGATGATGTCACCAAAGGGGAGCGTGTAGATACGGAAGAGTTAAACAAATGCAAAGTTTGGGGTATTTCAAATTTTTTGGTTTAAAACATAGCACTTTTGCGCCTCTGCTCGTTAAGCCAGCCGCTCGGGTTCACATCTATCTGAAGCATCTGCATCACCCACTTGTCCCTATGAGCTCCATCAATAAATTCATCGAGCGATAAGTGACCTACAGAGAGAGAGAGCGAGAGAGAGAGAAGGGGGGAAACATCAATGAAACTGGGAAACTGAAGGAAGCAGTCAGTAGAAAGAACTAAAGCCACAAACCACACAGTTATGAAAAGTTCTCAAAATAAAATCAGTCTTAATTTGGTAGCCAATATTTTACATTTCTTTTTTACGTTAAATAAAACAAAAAATGGTTGGCTGGTTCCATAATAATAATACTACTAATAATAATTCTTGCATTTGATATCGCACTTTTCAGGTCTTCTAGACATCTCAAAGCACTTCACAGAACAAACTGTAAAAAAGAATTGACTGTATATTTGTGGGCGAAACGCAGCAGCCAATTACGCACAACAGTGTCCCACAAACAGTTGTGAATTGAGTGACCAAATTATTATTGTGTTTTTTTCGTGAGGGATTATTATCAGTCGTGTGGAGTAAGAAAACTTGCCCAAGGTTTTGCCCTGCCGGGAATCAAACCTAGGTCTTTCGCTTGCGAGGGGAGTGCTCTAACCACTGAGCTACAGGACTTCCGATAATAGCTCATGTGTGACTCACACACTTACATAACTGTCCTCCATAGCCATCACCTTATGACATACAGAACCAAAGGCTGGCGTAACAAGCAGGGATAAGAACATAACAAGCAGGGATAAGAACACAGCTATACATAGTTATAAGAAGCTGCCACCAAGGCTGTCAACAGATCACTCAACAAGGCTGATCACAATGTCGAGAGAAATTGCTGTGCGCGAGTTGTCTGCTGAGTTCACCTACACAATACACAGTAGCTACACTACACTGTAAGTAGCTGCTGATCCTGTAGCAACACTCACCATCGCCATTTTCATCGACCAACTGAAATATTCTGTCCACAACCTCTTCTGGTCTCAGTAGTGGGTAGTCATCTTCCAGTTCGGTATGGCAAGCCTTCTTTAACTTGTAGATGGACTGCAACACAAGAGGGACATCATGTGGATGTCTACCCATAAGAATAATCCTTGCATTTTGACATAGCGGCTTTTCACACCTTATCGACGTGTCAAAGCGCTTCACAGAATGTAGTGTAAAGTGGATTGACTGGATATTTGTGGGCGAAAGGCAGCAGCCATTTGCGCACTGCAGTGTCCCACAAACAGTCATGCATTGAAACGACCAATTTCATTATAGTGTTTTTTTTTACGGATTATTATTAAGCGTGTGGAGTAAGGAAACTTGCTCAAGGTTTCGCCCTGACCTGCCTGGATTCGAACACAGGTCTCATGCTCGGAAGGCGAGTGTTCTAAACACTACAGGTGCTCCACATGCGAACTACTGTAGATGGCTTTTTGTGGTCGGGCGGTTGTCTAACATATGTAATTAAGAATACCCAGACAAGACTTCCACACACACGTGCCACAATGCGTGGAAATTTTCTTGTGTCTAGATAGGCACATGTCCTCTCTCTGGAAGGAAGGATACAGCTTATCTAAACACGTTCCACCCCCAAAGTATACAGTCAATTCACTTTGTGATATATTCTGTGAAGTGCTTTGAGATATACTGTATTGCCATATCAAAGGTGAGGAGTATTATTATTATTATTGTTAAAACTGCATATCTTGCCAATTTGCGAGCACTTTCTGGTTGGTTTCCGCTGCCTGTCCAGCTAAGACCCACCTACCCATAAGAGCCTTGGTTTGCGCGATGAACAGGAGTTGAGAGGGAAGAATCCCTGGCCTCTGAGAGGCAAGATGACTTCAGGTCCACCCCTCCATTCCCTGCTGATGAGCCAGGCTGGCTGGACTGTCAACAGTGTTCTGGAATACTTGACTCCCAAACTGTACTGTTGAGACCGCCACAGACTGTGGACCCGATGCAGACCTTCCATTGCCTTCCAAGCACTTTACTTTAGAATCAGCACAGCTCCAAGGAGACACTGCTTAGCTCTGCCCCCACCTCTCCCCGCCCCACGCACAACAACCCCCAACGAGTAGGGTTCAAACAGCGAGTCAAAGCGGGTCACAAAACCACAAACCTCCACAATTTCAAGCAGTTCCGTTTTATCGATGCATCCGTTCCCGTCCTTATCGTAGACTTTGAATGTCCACTTCAATTTGTGCTCGAGTTTGCCTCGTAAAACCAGGTTCAATGCGGCCACATACTCCAAGAAGTCGATGGTGTTATCCTGAATCAAAAAAACACAAACGTGTGTGGTGATATTTTTCGCCTGTACCAGATTTTTTAAAAAAAGAGGGATGTCCGACACGTGTGTAAACGAGAACAACATTTGAATAGTGCCTTTCGCGTCGGGAGGACGTCCCAAGGTGCTGGACATTGAGGGATTTGAACCGCAGAATTCATTGTGAAATGTTCTGAGTTTCATTCCTGCGTTCAGACCGAATCTTCCCCTCCACAAACTTCACAGCAACCAGATCTCCAAAGCCTATAGCCTCTCCTGTACTAGGCTCCATATAACCACTGCCAACTGGCTTTGTGTGTTCCCCCTCCCCACCCATAGTGGGCATTATGGAAAACAACAACAACTTGCATTTACATCGCACCCTTCACATCGGGTAGCGTCTCAAATCACTTGAGACAGCACAGAACAAAGGACATTTGACATCAAGGCATCTCTGGTGCTAACTCCTCTGATCTCAATTCTCTAATTTTCTCCATTAGATTCTATATTGTTCCTCCCGCTTACCCTACATATACATCCACACATAGATGCAAATGTGTCTATATATATGCATATCTATACATTCATTTATTTATCAATTTAAATCATTCCATATGTTTTACAGGGAAACACATTGCAGTAATCGCTATGCAGTCCCTCCCCCCCTCCCTCCCTCCCTCCCTTCCTCTCTCGCTCCCTCACTCACTCCATTTTTGTCAAACGCCCGGAACATGTTTTCGATATAATCAGTGGCCTCTTGGTTCTGGGTAACCCCGAAGAAATGTTTAAATTCGTGCATGAAGAGGGTTCCGCTGGGGCATTCCACCACAAACTTTTTGTACCATTCCTGCAGCTCAGCCACATCGATGTCCGTGGTGTTTTCGTTGCTCAACTTCTGCCCCATTGTCCTCAGAGACCTTCCCTGTCCCACACGCGGATACTGAGTCTGCCTGGCAGACGGTGCCCTCTTCAGTCCTCCTTCGTCTCGGCAAGGAATGGACAGTCTCTTCCTGAACTGAAGCACTCAATCAACACTCAAGTCAACTGAGACCGGTCAACATGTCTACACAATGTGAGGCCTTTGACCTCTTCAATCGCCTCCGCAGGTGTCTTTCTGAGCCCAGGTCCTCTCTCCAAATTTGACCCTCTCCACGAGAGGCACTGGTTGATCTCCAGATACACTGAGGGATTTTGTTTCCTTGATGATTTAAAACAGTGGCTGGCTGCCGTCACTGAGGCTAATTGTGTTTTAATCAATGAGTTGGATCTTCAGATCTTCTTTTTCTGCCTTCAATTACTTACGCACTGTTCTGTCGGAGACGGAATCTCCCGTGCCCTCAACAGGGAATGGCTGCAATTTACAAACCAGGACTATCAGGACTCCAGAAACCACACTTTTTGTCCCTGGTCTGATGTCAGCTAAGCACGGACTAGTCGTTCTTCCTTAATTGGGGACCCTTTCTCACTGCGTCAATCGGCTCTTCAGTAAGAGATGGTTTCTTAGACCTGAACCCACCGCACCCCTTTCTAGTGCCCTGCTGCTAATACTGAAGACAAGGACTTAATCGGTTCTTCTTATTAAAACGAGATCCTAGATCCAACACCAAACAGGGCAATGCCTGCTTAGAGAGCTTTAAGTTTATTTTGAGCTTCCCAACAAGCATCTTGATCGCTGTGTGATGACATTCGGCAACCTTTATTTGCTCTAATTACAGCATCGTCGGCAGCATCACATGTCTAAGTCTTGGGCAGGAAGCTGCTGGTTGTTAAAGAGTAAGACATTTTGAGAAAAATAAAGTGTAGGTACACAGATACCAAAAGCCTGGAGCATTTGACTTGCAAATGGGATTCTTTTCCGAGTTCCTGCTATGTGTGTATTCCTGCAGGTTGTGTCTCTCTGGGAAGAGAGTGTGCATTATTAATAATGCTCCTTGCATTTGATACGGCGCTTTTCACATCTTATCGACGTCTCAAAGCGCTTCACAGAATACACTGTAAAGTGAATTGACTGAATATTTGTGGGCGAAACGCAGCAGCCAATTGCGCACAGCAGCGTCCCCCACAAACAGTCGTGGATTGAAATTACCAATTGTTTTTATTGTGGGTTATTGTGTATCGTCTCGGCCCCCTCTCTTCCCAGTTTCAGGTCTCAATTAAAAACCTTTCTCTTCGAGACCGCGCTTTCGGTCACCTACCTCCCCCTGCCCCTGGCTCGGTCCCGGGATCCGTTGTTGTGAAGCGCACTGAGACGCCGTCTGGCGCGATATAAATCGAAGTTGTTGTTGTTGTTATACGCACAAAACTAGCAGTAAAAAATAGACAAAAATGGCCAGGACCTTAAAAGCAGCATCAAAAAGGTTGAGAAACTCTGGTCTTGGACTCCACAATGGGTTTCGACTTCCCCCAGACATGCGGGCTCATTTAGCTAACAGGATTCAGAGGAATGGAGGCTTGTATGGAGTATAAACATTCACACTACACTTTACACTATGTCCTGTGAAGTGTGGTAATTGACTACGTAGGAGTTAATCAAATACACAAATTATAGGGTGGTTTTAAACAGCTTTAAATACATTATTGGTGAAATATCATCACATTTTGTCCATCAACTAAGGAAACCTATTTGCCTCCAATGGATTCGACGATAAGTACTGTATGTCAACTTTAAATGCACACCACGCAACTTAAGATAGAGAGCGGCAATAGAGTTTAATTATGTGCCTGGGATCTCTACATAGTATAAATGATATTTAGTTACACAACTATAATTATGGCAATCCTCTATGTATTCATTTTTGTTTAGCCAAACACTCCACAGATCGGCGAGGACTGAGCCAAATAAATAAAACAAAGGCCTTCTTAAAAAGAAGACAAAGATTCCAATAGTCACTCGATCTTGTTGAGAGTTATAATCAGGTTTGGAATGCATTATCAGCCATACATTCCCGAGGTGCTGGAGCAGTGGTTCCCAACCTTTTTTTGCTGCGACCTAAATTAGCCTCCGATGGGTCCTCCCACCTCTAGGGGGCGATATCACGACTGAAACCCCCGCCCCCCCCCCCCCCCCCCCCCCCCCCCCGATTTGGGTCGGGACCCGAGGTTGGGAACCACTGTGCTAGAGACTCAGCGAAAGAAAAATAGCTCGAGTTTCAGTCGTCAATGTACCATTCCAACCAGCACCAAATTACCTTGGATTGATGGCTGAGGTCAAGGCCCGGAGGTGAACAAAGTCGCAGCATTAGATTCCAACTCGACTACAGTGTAAACAGAACATATGGTTTTGAAATCCTCTGAGACGCCGTCCAGCATGGAGGGCACTATATAAATCAAAGTTGTTGTCGTTGTCTTGTGTTATTTAATGTTGTTGGTCAGTCAAAGGGTTTAGACAACACCTTGAGCTACCAGTCCTGGAAACAAAGTGGAGTTCCGTAGCATAGTGGTTCGAGCGCTCGCTTCGCAAGCGAGAGGACTTACTCTACACGCCTAATAATAATCCATTCCCCAAAAAAACAATAATAAATTTCAATCCATGACTGTTTGTGGGGACGCTGCCGTGCGCAATTAGCTGCCGCGTTTCGCCCACAAATATACAGTCAATTCACTTTACAATATATTCTGTGAAGCGCTTTGAGGTATCTCGAATAAGTGAAAAGCGCGATATCAGATACAAGGATTATTATTCTTTTTTTATTATTATTACTGAGCTATTCTAGGTCCCGACAGTAAACTCTGAATCATTATCTCTAAGCATCGATTAATTATGTCACAGGAGGGAATTATGGTTTCATCTGACGCTTTGTGCTTTAATTGGAGAACAATAAGAAGGGTGAAAATACAACCTCAAGGGCGAACATTCTGGAACGTGATACAGTTCATGGAGCTCCTGTAGCTCAGTGATTAGAGCACTGGCCTTACAAGCGTGAGACCTGTGTTCGAATCCAGACAGATCAGGGCAAAACCTTGGGCAAGTTTCCTTACTCCACACACACACACACACGCCTAATAATAATACCTCCAAAAAAACCCACAATAATTAAATTGGTCATTTCAATTCGGGACACTGCTGCGCGCAATCGGCTGTGTGAACACCTGGATTACTGCAATTCCATTGGGTTGAATAGACTGCGCTCCAGGTCCCCTCCCCCCAGCCTCTATGAACAGAGCACATGTGGTCTGACTGAAAAAGACAACTATTAGGAAGAAATTTTGAATTAAACAGAGATAGCTACACAGACAAAGAGTGAGCCATTGACAGATTGCAGCCTGTTAGAAAAAGGTGTGAAAGGAAAATAAAGACCACGGTGAGGTGATTCTGACAGCTTTTGAGTAACAGTAATCGCGTCACAGAAGAAGCTTTGATGCACGATTCAATGTACTTACTCAACACTATCTAATGGGGTCTTTGGCTAGCAGTTCGAATGAGATGTATTCAGTCAATTCACTTTACAATATACTCTGTGAAGCGTTTTGAGACGTCTCGAAGATGTGAAAAACGCTGTATCAAATGCAAGGATTATTATTATGATTATTATTATTGCTGAGCTGATTCTTCTAGACGTCTCAAAGCGCTTCACAGAATATACTCTAAAGTGAATTGACTGTGTGTTCGTGGGCGAAACACAGCAGCCATTTTGCGCACAGCAGTGTCCCACAAACACTTGTGGATTGAAATGACCAATTTTGGGGGGGGGAGGGATTATTATCAGGCGTGTGGAGTGAGGAAACTTGCCAACCTGCCTGGAATTGAACCCAGGTCTCTCGCTCATAAACATACACATATACACAGACATACAAACGCACACAAACAAACATCCATTCACACAAATGCAAGGATAATAAAAAATGTGTGTTTGCGTGAAGCGCCTCGAGACGCCATCTGGCGTGGAGGGCGTTATACAAATCAAAGTTGTTGTGGTTGTTGTATGTGTGTTTTTGTATGTGTTTTTGTACGTGTGTGTGTCTGTGTGTATATAATAATCCGTCCCCCCAAAAACAAACACAATACTAAAAATTGTTCATTTTCAATCCACAACCGTTTGTGGGGGACGCTGCCGTGCGCAATCGGCTGCCGCGTTTCACCCACAAAAAGACAGTCAATTCACTTTACAGTATATTCTGTGAAGCGCTTTGAGACGTCGATAAGACGCTATATCAAACGCAAGGATTATTCTCATTACTAATGCAGGATTATTATTTCTGTGCCTGTCTTTCTGTGCGTGTGGCGAAAGGGTTGGGCACTCCCAAAAATTCCTTCAAGTTCATATATGGGCAATTGGGAAGAAAGGAAGGAAGACGTTCAGTGCCGACAAGGTGTATGACATCTTGGTCTACAGCCAAGTCGACATGAATCAAGTCAGCCAGTCAGCCAGTCACAGGTGAACTGAGCAAAAACACAACAGCCAGGAAACACGCAGATGCAAAGTTGAGTGAGTCACCTGTTGAGTGAGTCACTTGGACACACACAACACACACACACACACCTACATTGAACCGAAACCAGGCGAACAAGTCGAGATATATGGTAAACCTGGAAACAGGAAGGGCTTAAGACAGTCTGAAGGTTGAGCCTGGCAGAAACACAGGTAAACTACTGAGCTTCATATGTACACTGTACTTGGTTTCATGGGATTTTTTAAAAAAAAATTGTGTCGCAAAAGGTAATTAACTTCTTGTTGGGGGAGTTTGTTGAGTTTAAATGTTTAAACTTTGTTCCAGACTTTCTCTCTCTCTCTCTCTCTCTCACTCCCTCTATCTCTCTCCTTGGCTTATTCAACAGGCTTTAGTAATTGTGTGTGTGTGTGTGTATATATATATATAGTACTTTAATGTATATCTTTAGAACTTTTCTCCCTCCTTTATAGAGACTGTTGTGTGTTGATCATTTGTTGTTCATTTCACCCCATTTTTAATGAGTGAAACTTGTTTTGTGGCGTTCCCTTCAAAGTTTTTTCTCTCTCTGTTTGCTAAAGTGATATGGTAATAGTTCTGCTTGATTAGTAAAGAGAGAGGTTGTTAACAAATGTTTGTTATACTATATATATATATAAAGAACATTTGTTAACATACCCTCTCTCTTTACTAATCAAGCAGAACTATTAGTATATATATATTTTTAAAAAGGAATGATCCTTTATTGACTGTTAAACGTGTTCAATCATTCCTTTATTCATGTTAATGATGTACATTTAAAAAAAAACGATTGGGGTTTGAGTTGGAACTCTTATTCGTTTGATTTTAGGGCTGTGCCATTCGAAATGTGCTACAGAATAATACTTTATGATTTGTTATACAAGTTACCATGATACATAATCTAATAATAATATGGCAAGTCACCTTGATTGTTTCTTGCAAGTCATGGCTTATTTCCCCACAACCCCTCCCCATCTCCCATTTGTTTTATTCTGTCTAAAAAAATCTACCTATTTTTAAAATCTATTTGACCTATTTTTGCGGATTTTTTTTTCATCGTGTTTTTTTAAAAAAAACTGATGTTTCCATTTAAAAAAATCTACATTTGAAAATCAATATATTTGGGAGTTTCAACCCAGTACTGTACATAGTGTTTTTTTTTCTTCTCCCTGGGGCAGGGAAAAGACAGTCTGATTTAAGTTGATTTAAAGTAAAACTAAATAGTTCTTGAGATTTTGTGTGAGTGTGGGAATATGTGATTTTTCCGGTTTTTTTTGTGGGACTAAAAGAAAGTCTGGTTCATGTATCTGTTTTTATTCTGTGGGTGTGCCCAAGGTAGATATATTTTTGTCTTTGTTGTGTGATGTCCTCTTGTGTCTAGTCAGTGGGTAATGTGAACGTTATTGTGAACTGGGCTGATTGGAATTTCTTTCAGAGAAGAGGGGGGAGGGAGGAAAGGGAAAGGAGGTGAAAGCGACTGTTAAAAGAGTTTGATTCAATTTGTAACCCAACAACATAGAGAGAGCTAGAGAGTTGCAAAGTGTGCGTGTGTCAGAGAGATATTAGGTAAGTGTCTTGCACAGAAGGAGATCAGAGAACAAGAAAACAATCTACCTATATATACATACACACATCAGTACAGTACTTAACACACAGTACCTCTGTTCACCTTCTCTGCAGGTGTGTGTCTGTGAGTGGGTGAGTGAAGGACACTCACACACTCACACACACTCACTGCCTTGGATCCAGTCTGGAATACAAACTGGAGTGCGACCAGAAGGTAAAGAGCCCCTGAGCCATTGATTCCCAAACTTTATACAACAGGTCTAGACTTCCTTAGCTTTCTCTCACACTCTCCTCTCCCCTGTCTTCTCTCCTCCCCCTTACTTTCCCCTCTCTACTCTCTCCTCTACCCTCTCCTCTTTTCTCCCCTCTCCTCTTCCCTCTACTCTATCCTATCTCCTCTCCCTCTCCCTTCCCTCCCCCTCTCTCCTCTCCCTTCCCATGGGAGAAACCAGTTGTCTCATAGCCCCAGGAATTGTTGCACTGTTTGATGTTTGATTGCTTGTCGTGAAGGGGGGAAGGGAAGAGGTAACATGAATTCAGGTGGGCCCAGGTGGTTCCCTGTACCTGTGAGCCGACAGGTGAGGCGATCACCTCTGTTAAACGCAGGGAGTTTGGTTATTTTTAGTTCGAATAAAATGGATTGATGCATTCACTTGTGCGTTTTGTGTGTTGGAGGCTGTGGGCTGGTTTTACCGGAGAGTTCAGTTAAATTCCACCCCACATAACTTGGCTGGCTGTCCAACCGACTTTGAAACCATCATGGATTCCCTGCAGACGATAATAATAATACTACTAATAATCCTTGCGTTTGATACAATGCTTTTCACGTCTTCTCAAAGCGCTTCACAGAATATACTGTGAAATCAATTGACTGTACATGTATGTGGGCGAAACGCGGCAGCCAAACGGCGCACAGCGGCGTCCCCACAAACAGTCGTGGATTGAAAATGACAAATATTATCACTTTTTTTTGAGGGATTATTATTAGGTATGTGTGTGTGTGTGTGTGTGTGTGTGTGTGTGTGTGTGTGTGGAGTAAGGAAACTTGCCCAAGGTATTGCCCTGATCTGCCTGGAGTCAAACCCGATCTCTCGCTTGAGAGGCGAGTGCTCTAACCACTGAGCCATAAATGCAAGTTGTTGTTGTGGTTTTCCCAGTGAATCTGTTTTGTGGCTGATTTTCACCCAAAGTTGTTCTTTTAATGTCATTTTTCTTTCTTTTTTTTAAAAAGGAACTATTGAAACTGTGCGTCTCTTGTTTTCTCAGATGTTGCCGTCCCACCCTCGGAGGGTCCGTCTTAAACCCTGGTTGGTCGCCCAGGTGGACGCCAGCAGTTTCCCAGGACTGATCTGGCTGAGCCGCGAAAACAAACGCTTCCAAATCCCTTGGAAACATGCGACTCGCCACAGTCCCCCTCAAGAGGAAGAGAACACTATCTTTAAGGTAAGGAAGGGAGGGAGGCTTGAGTAGGTTGGTAACGACGTTAAGGCAAATTGTGGGCTCCAGAATTCCCCCAGAGCATCAGTCCCAAACTGTAATAATCCCTTCAAATGATAGTGAGAACTTGGCCACTCAATCCATGACTGTGTGTGGGACACTGCTGCCCAGGGCAAGTTTTCTTATTCCACTCTGCTCACCTACCAGTAAGTAGGAACGCGGTTATTAGTCGATTGGTGGGACGCTGCCGTGCTTAATCGGCTGCCGCATTTCGCCCGCAAAATACACAGTTAATTCACTTGACAACGTATTCTGTGAAGCACTTTGAGGCGTCTCAACCACATGATAAGGCGTAGAATCAAATGCCAGTATTATTATTACTGTGAATGTTCCAGCCATGATTTTTTTTGTTTGTCTCTTACCAACCTGCTTCTGAATACATACCAGAGATTGAATGCATCCCTCTAGACACAGAAAATGTGCGCATTCCATTCGAAACACTGAAATCCTTGTGTGGGTGCTGTGCATACGTGAAACTCTATCTGTTTTGGTTATTCTTAACCATAGCAATGAGATTGGCTTGTAAAGTTCAAAGACAAATGCAGTTGGCTCATTTTTATAGATGCATTTGAGCTTTTCCTTCCTGTCAACACCACGCGCTGCTAGTCAAGTAAACGTACCAGGCAATTAGATATGTTAAGCAAAGATCGTCTCAGATTTTCGGTGAAAAGGAACGAAGCTTTTTGAACAAAACCTGTCGAGAAGGTATTCAGTGTGTGTCAGCCTCTCTCTGCCCTTTGGAACTCCACCCCACAGCCCCTTCACCTCGATCCCTCCCTTGCCTCCTTTGAGCCACGTCTCGAGACCCTCCTCTTCCACAGTGCCTACCCTCCCTTCATCCCAACTCCCTCCCACCCTCCCCGCCACTCTCGGAACCAAAATCGGACTGACTGTCCATCCCCTCGGAGGTTCTCCCGACGTGAAAGGTGCTGTGCGATGGCAATCTTGTATTGCGTGTCAGGCCATCGATTCTGAACGTCTTGTCCCACAGGCTTGGGCGGTGGAAACGGGGAAGTACCAGGAAGGGATCGACGACCCCGATCCGGCCAAGTGGAAAGCCCAGCTCCGCTGTGCGCTGAACAAGAGCCGGGAATTTAAGCTCATTTACGACGGGACAAAGGAGGTCCCCATGAATCCGTTGAAGATCTACGACGTGCACGACATCCCGCAGACCAGTGGCGGGCACAGCACTCCAGGTAGGCCACTGGTCTCAATGGTGTCGCATGCAAACGTCATGATTATTGCAAAAAATATTTTTTTTAAATTATATTAAGATTCTATTTGTGTAATACAAAAAATCTGCATCTTTATTTATATTTAACTTGTGCTTATTTAACGTTTGCTTACGTTCGCCCATAAAATATAGTCAATCCACTTTGTAGCACAGTATGTCCTTGGAAAGCGCTTTGAGATGCCTCGACAATATGATGAGGCACTGTATCACAAGCGAGGATTACTATTAATACTGTTACGGTGTTAACAATAGCGTTTTGATACTTTAGATGAAATCCAGCTTGTTATATTTATGAGAATAGCAGACCAGAAACTATCAAAACCCAAACTGAAAGGATTAATATACTGCGGCGATGGGTTTGGAGCTTCAGCTAACCTGAGCCCCAAATATCTCATCCTGAATACGTCACCTCTACCATGACGAGCACTTTCCAAGGGGACATTAGCTTAGACTATGTGCTCACAATCCTGGCTTGAAATCATGACCTTTTGGCTCACTGGCGAATGCGCTACCAACTAAGACAGAGTGACACTCATAACAACTCTAATTGGAAGGAATGACAATGTAAAGTAGTTTACATACAGTAGAAGTTTCAGATCAATCCCTTTATTATTCAGTGTTCAATTGATTTTATTTTTTATTGATGATTAAAGTAACAATCTTTGCTTGTGATCCACAGGATCCGTTCCTTGTGAAGACAATGATATAGACATTGACGATGAGGAAGAGGATGACTTGAATTCATCTCAACCTCAGGCTATGGTGAGTGTAGAAGACATTTCCCTGTCTATAATTGAACATGACCGAAAGGGAGAGAAAAAAATAAACTTAAAATGTAATTCTCTGTGCCAGTGTTTCCAACCTGACTAGCTCTGATTTCTGAATTCTCTCCCTCTTTTCATACAGATACAAGAAAGCTTCCCTTTTCTAACTATAAACGGTAAGTGGACCTAATGCTCTTAGTGTTAATCAGGTCTGTGTCCAATTTGGCTTTTAACGATTAAGTAACTTAAGACTTCGCTATAGTCGTTAATAGTATGTCGCATTCACCCACAAAATACAGTCACTACATTTTACGTTGCATCCTGTGAAGCGCTTTGAGACTTCCTATCTTTGTGAAACACCAACAAAATTACATTTCTGGAGCGTTCTTCACATCAGGAGGACAACCCAAGGCACTGAAAAGTCAGGTTGGGACCCGAGCAAGGGAGAGGGGCGGGGTAGGGGGGGAGGGACAGGAGAGAGTTGGGAGAGGAGGGGGAGAGTTGGGAGGAGCGAATTTGTTCACTCAATCCACGACTGTTTGTAGCACACCACCGTGCGTGATAGGCTGCCGCGATTTGCCCGCAAACTATACAATCAGTTACTTCACCCTATATTCGCTGAAGCGCTTTGGGGTGCGCCAAAGACGTGATAAGGCAGGCGCTATGTCGAATGCGAAGATTATCCTAATAATTAAGAGGAAAATGGTAAATCGGAGATGAATGAAATCGAATCGGTTTTGCTTTCGAGTTCGAGGGATTATCTTGTATATGTTACAGTTCCCCTTAAGGTGACAATTCTCTTGATTGTGTCCTGTTGACCTCACAGACACTCCGATGCCAGTCAATGTGGTCGCGCCCAGCGACTGGATAAAGCCTGAGCCCGAACAAATTCTCCAAGTGGAACAGCATTTTCCAGGAGAGATATTTAGTTCGCCGGAAACATGGATCAGCTCTTTGCCCAGTAAGTTTTTTTTAAAAAAAAACCTCTTCACATCCCCTCTTCTCCTCAACTGAACCCCATGTTATCCCCTCAACCCAAGGGTCTCGCTCGCTTTGCTCCCAATAAAGCCCAACGTCCTGCCGCAAAGGTCCACCTGCATTAGAAAGCTGTTGGTTCAGCAATATTCTTGCATTTCCCTTCCGGAAACATAACAGTTATGGAGTGAGCTAGGTGGGCCGGGTGAAATGGTTGGAGGGACGGTGGTGGAGCGGGTGAGGGGGGGAAGGCATATGAAATCGGCCCGCTGGCCAACAGTTGGTCTAAGATGACCCACCGGTGGCACATTGCCAGAAGTGCCATCCTTCGGTTGAAGTGTTTCACTGTTCCAGAAGAAAAGGGAGTTTTTCTGGGTGTCGTAGTCGACATTCTGCTATATCAATCTCATTCATCACAAAGCTATTTGCGGCATTAGGTATTTTGCAAAAAAAAACAACACACAACAGTTGGCATGTTTCCAAACGGCTGAATAATTATAACACTTGACAGTGATCACCTGTGAAGTGCCCAATGAGGTGTTTGGACATTATAGGTGCTGTATTCAATGCAAAGATCATTTAATTGTATTTTTTCTTCTACCTAGAGGTTTTTAAGATCATGGAGGGATTTGGGACGTCCTCCCGACGTGAATGGTGCTATATAAATGTAATATTGATTGATTTGATTGATTGAGAGAGTAAACGGAAAAACTGTTTCCACTAGTGGGTGTATCAGTGACTCGTGGTCACAGATTTTAAAATAGTTTCAAAAAGAAGCAGAGGGGAGGTGAGGAGAAATGTTTTCACTCAGCGAGTTGTTCGAATCTGGAATGCACTGCCTGAAAAGGTGGTGGAGGCCGATTTGATAACCTCTTTTAAAAGAGAGGTGAATGGTTATTTGGGGAGGACGGGTTTGCGGGGTTATGGAAGGAGAGAGAACTGGGAGAGTGGGATTAAATTGCTCTTTTTAAAGAACCAGCACAGACTCGATGGGCCGAATGGCCTCCTTTTGTGCCATAAGATTCTGTGATACCTCTCCATCCAATATTAACAGTTAACTTCTGCTTTCGACAAACCAGTATTGTCAGGGATCTTTCACATTCTAGTCACAGAGCTGGTAAGGGGCAGAGAGTTGTGCTGCTTTCCCCCAGTGAGTTGCAGTTAGAGTGTTAGACGTGCGGTTTTAATTGGGAATCTTTTTTTGCTGTTGCTGTAAGGGAGGCTCTGGTATGTTTATCACTGTAAGTTCCCGAGGCTATATAGAACATGGCACGTAGTTGAGATAAACATCGCATAACCAGAAACTTGACGAGTTTCAGTCAGCGATACAGAGTCGATGAATCTCCTGGACAAAGGTGAGACCCAAAGTGACGGTGGGCAGGAACTGACGATAAACACAGTAGATTAAGTTGAAGAGGGCAGCTTGGTTTAGTTGATGTTTCTCTCACCTCCGAGCTAGAAAGTTGTGGGTTCAAACCCCACGTGGTGCCTTTGAGATTTTTAGTCTAGTCTGATACTACCAGCATGAAGCTGGCAATGTACTGCATTGTAGGACGTGCCATCCCTTGGATGAGACATGAAAGCACAGTCTTCGCTGCCAGTTCATGTGTACATTAAAGGTACGATAGCACTATCTAAAAAGAGAAGGGAGTTTCTCTCAGTGTCCTGGCCAACAATTATTTTACTGACAACTGCTGGTTGTCAGTAAAAAAAATCCAGGGAAGCTCTTTGAGATGTTTCGACAACATGATAAGACTCGTCGATTGCAAGGATTATTATCATACTGAAGAAGTGAAACACCAAATGTAAACACTTACAAAGGAAATAACTAATCTCATTCCACTGGTCAAGTGAATGGCTTGATGGGGAATTCACTTCACAGCATATCCTGTGAAGCGCTTTGAGACGTGAAATGCCCTATTTCAAATGCAAGCGTTATTATTGTCTGTTAACACATAGATTGTCGTATTATTATTATTAGATATTATCGGGTGTACAATAATTATTAGGGATATCATAATCCGTACATTAAATATAGCGCTCCATCATGCCTTCAAGACATCTGTAAAATGTGCGGCAGGCAATTGCGCACAGCAGTGTCCTTAGAAATACTGGAAATGATGGAGAATGTGGAAAGGAAGGGGCTTTGAATAGTGCAAAGCAGTTGAACTAACGCATGTTTTGTCTTTTGTTAGACGTTGAGCTAATTAACCAAGTGTTTCTTCTGTCCCTGCGCAGTGACAGACCTGGAGATCCTGTTCCTCTACCGCGGCAAAGAGGCCGGGCACACAATGACGGTGAGTAACCCTCAAGGCTGCCGTTTGTTCTACGGCGATTTGGGCCCAATGCCAAACCAGGAGGAGCTGTTCGGGCCGGTCAGTCTGGAGCAAGTGAAGTTTCCTGTGACTGAGAACATCTCCAACGAAAAGCAACGCTTCTTCACCAACCGCCTGCTGGACGTGATGGACCGAGGACTGATCCTGGAGGTCAGCGGGCACGCCATCTATGCCATCCGTCTGTGCCAGTGTAAAGTGTACTGGTCGGGGCCCTGTGCGGGCGGCACCGCCACTCCGCACCTCATTGAGAGGCAGAAGAAAGTCAAGCTCTTCTGCCTGGAAGCATTCTTAAGCGGTGAGTTTCCGCCTCTTGGCTGAGCCGAAACGATTTGAAGCCAAACGGGTTCAACGGGAGTTTGTTTATCTGAGCTCTCAGAAAAGAATTTGGTTCCTCAAACGTGCCGAGGCCTGAAATTCCACTCAGACGCAGCTGGAAGGATTATTTTTGTCTTGATGGTTCGGCATTTTGGGGACCTGTAGCATATTGGTTAAGAGCACTTTGTCTTGCAAGTGAGAGGCCCTGGGTTTGATTGCCTGTGCAGGGCGAAATCTTAGTTTTCCTTACTCAGCGAGCCTCTGTGTACTTAGCAGTGAGTAGGAATCCTGTTAAGTCTTTTGGCAATAATAGTTCCCTTCAATACAATAAAATTTGGTCACTCGAACCACAACTGTTTTATGGGACATTGCTGTGCGCAATTGGCTGCTGCGTTTCGTCCACAAAGTGTACAATTAATTCACTTTTGTAGTATATTTTGTGAAGCTCTTTTGAATTGTTTCAATGACAAAAGCCACTATATTAAACCCAAGGGTGATTATCATCATTATTATTATGGAAATTTGTTCGATCTTTGGTTGTTCCTGTGTGGGGGTGGTGAAATTGTTGGATTGACAGCTGTCAGTAAGCCTTGTTTCAACTGTGCACATGTGGAGGTAAGTCAAGGATAAGAGTCTGGCTTTGGCAGAGAAGGTCTCTAATGAAGAACGACCACACCACCACCACAAGGGGGCACTGCTGGCACCAAGGGAGCCATATCTCAGCCTAAATCAACTGAGATTGGATGGAGAGAAATTGGAAGTCATTAGGAAGAAATTCTTCCAATGTCCCTGTTGTTCTTTACCTCCAATCTCCTATTAGGAGGAGGTGACAGTTTTCACTTCACAAAAGCCTCTGGTGATGTGGCCATTGTTTCTCCCTACCTCAACAAAAACAACAACTTGAATTTATACAATCACACAGGGTGGCGGCCGAGGGCTAGGAAGGTGAGTTTGGCTCCAAGCTAATCTCCATCCAAAGGGAAAGGGATTAATTTTTTTCAAGACACTCGTATGGGTCCATAGATTAGTGTCCGCTGTTGCTCTGCGAACATTGCTAGACTAATTAATGATAAGAATAATCCTTGCAATTGATATAGTGCCTTTTCACGTCATTGAGACGTCTCAAAAGACTTCGTAGAATATACTGTAACGCGAGTTGACTCTATAGTTTGTGGCATTGACTCAGGAAGCCAGGAATCTTCTGTTTGTGTCTTCGCAATCTGTTAACGCCGAGCTTTTTTTTTTGTCTTCGATTGCAGAACTGATTGATCATCAAAAAGGACAAGCCATCAAATCACCACAGTTTGAGATTTCCCTGTGTTTCGGGGAGGAGTGGCCCGACGGTAAACCCAAAGAGAAAAAACTAATCATGGTGCAGGTAAGGGACCTTGTAGCTTGACACGAGTTGATTGAAATGGCATTTTTACTAGGAAGTCCTGGGTTTATAATTAATAATTTTTATATTAAAAAAGTCATTCACTTCATGGCTGTTTGTGGTCAGTCACTCCATCTGCTCCACGGTAAAAATCCCGCGAAGTGTTTCGAGGTGTATTGATGACGTGATAAGGCGCTGCATCAACCCTACGAATCATCGATCTCTTCCTAAGCGGGAGTGGATTTGCTGGGTGTGTGGTTGGAGTCGACCACTCGATTATACTGAGACCGCTTGTGGTTTGAAGCGAGGTTCGGTTTGATGCGCAGCGAGCGGTAATTGCTTTATTGCTCACTGAGAGCCGAAAAATACAGCGTTTTCACTCCGCCTTGCGTCCTGCTTTCCCCAAAGATCGTGCCCATCGTCGCCCGGATGATCTACGAGATGTTCAGCGGCGAATTTTCCCGTTCGTTTGACAGCGGCAGCATCAGGCTACAGATCTCGACGCCGGACGTCAAAGACAACATTGTGACTCACCTGAAGCAACTCTTCCATCTCCTCCAAACGAACCAAGGGCACCAGCCGTGGCAAATCCCAGCTCCGAATGTTCACATGGCACAGGCACTTCAAGCCCAGTAACACCACGCAAGGTTGAGTGTACAGTTCTGTTTCAAACAAAAGAGTAAATCTGAAGAAGTGGGTTACGTTTACCACCCCACCCCCCACCCGACGAGAAGAGGATTTTTTTGTATATGGGAAGAATACAACTGCACGTAGGATTCCCTGCTCATGGTCGTAACTGGAAGTGAGTTGGGAGCCGAGCAAGGATTGCAATGTCATGTCAGCTGTCAAGACGAAACAACGCAACTTTCAATGTGCAGTCGAAGGAACGAAACCCTTTCGCAATGTTATTGGCTTAAATATTGATCTAGATATTGGCTAACCGGTCTACCGTTGTGTTGCGGTGCAGTAAAGCGTTAGATCCGACATGTTATCATTAACCACATTTCTCTCAATGTCTCAAATTTATAGATTAGTCTTGAAATCCTTTGCCCGAGACTACAGACTTGAAGTAAGAGTTTTGAGGACATTTCTTAATCTTTAATGACTGGCGGTGTGTACTGGTAAACCTCTACAGACAATTTCACTTACCGTGAAGCAGTGCTGTCCAACCATTTCATGAAAATTAGTTTTACTTTTGCTCCTGCAAACAAACAAACCAATTCCTGGCGAAACGCTGTTAATATTCAACTGCGACGATATGATTCTTGGGTTTCATAAAAAGGCTTACTTTTTTTAGTGCAAATAGTTCTCACGAGGGTGAAGTTACACCTTGCGATTTACAAGTGAATTGAATTCAAATTTAGCGTAGAAAACTAATTTAACAGACTCACCGGGATAGCGTGGTCGAAGATTCACTTACATTCCTCAAGTTTAAAATCATTCTTCAGAATGTGTCCTTAGGAAAACCAAACGTAATATTTTCTTCTGGCTTGCTGGATGGAACCAACTTCTGAGAATGTTGATCTTACACAGTGTAACTTTCACACAGTGCCAAATGCCTTTCTCCATTTCTGGGGCCTTTGTGAGTGTGTGTATATATTTGTTAGACCTCCCAATAGAGCCCTGTTCACCAGTAATGATATTACCTACAAGAATACACACACACAAACTACACTTTACAGTAGATCCTATGCAGCATTCGAGGTGTCTTCCTGACGGGAACTGTGCTTTATTAAATGCAATAATTATTATTATAATAATATATCTTTTAAAAACTAATGTGACTTTCTTTCAACGATTTATTTGAGAGAGCTCGTGGATTCTGTTTTGCTGCGTTCTCTTGTGCTTTGAACATGTGTTTTGGCTTGTTTGTACTTCATTATAGTGTTCTTAATAAACCATTTGAAATTGCTTTTACGACAATTAGTTAATGCTTTGGTACAGGCACTAGATTTCTTATGGATTAAGGGATATGGGAATAAGGCGGGGGCAGGTGGAGTTAGATTAGAAGATCAGCCATGATCTTATTGAATGCCGGGGCCAGGTTCGAGGGGCCGAATGGCCTAATCCTAATTCTTATGTTCTTTTGATGTACGCCAAGTAATAAAACGATGACGAATTCATAATTTGGGATAGTACTTTAAACAAATAATCAATTGTTGACTTTCGATTTTTGTTGACGACTCAGTAAATAAATTTAGGGAGTCACCATACAATGTTCCTCCTGAATAATGATTCCAGTAACTGAACGACTGCCTCGACGGCAGGAATTTTGCTCAATTAATGGACGTTAATTCTGCAGCGGTCTAGAAGCAAATTGCCAGTCAACTTTGGATATTTTCAGAATAAATCTGACCAGGAACAGGAGTAGGCTATTCAGCCTTTCCAGCCTTTCCCGCCGTTAAATCATTGCTGATCTGTACCTCAACTAATCCTTTCAATTCCAAGACTACTGTTTGTATTGAGTGTGATTCAAGAAGTATAGTAGAAGTATATTATAAAATAAATGATACATATATTTTACAGTGATTATTTTATTAAATAAAGAATGACTATGTATGGGACACTGCTGTGCGTAATTGGCTGTTGCGTTTCACTCACAAAATGCAGTCAAATCCACTTTACAATGTATCCTTTGAAGCGCCGTGAGATACATACTGAAGACATCTATAAAGCGCTATATCAAACGCAAGGCTTACTACTATTATTCATCAATAGATACATAACATGCTGTACTATGAAGTCTTTACATTATAAGTAATGACGTGTTGTAAGCATGGCCATTGTGATACCATTACCCCATGCGTTCAGCCTAACCCTTTATCCCCACTTCTCAACGTCTGCCCGTAAAAGATCCCACGACCTGATTCAAAAAGAGAAGCAAGTTCCTCGTGGTCTCCTGGGTTTATAGGAACTTGCTCTGTGTAAATCCGCTATTGCATTCACTTACAAAGACCCAGTGCCTACATTTTACGGTACAGTATATATTTTGAAGTGTTTTGAGACGTCATCCTGATGCATTGCATCAAATGCAAGGATTAGTACTGTTATAAAAGCCTGGCCTTTGGTACTGGAAAAGCCCACAGTCGAAAGCTAAACACAAAGTTCAGCACTTTCATGGACTAACAAACATTTACTCTGACTCAATGCAAACTACAAGAAGGATAGAGGCGTAGTGTCGGTTAATAGGTTACATATAAGCTCCAAACGGTTTAACTACTGGTTAAAAAGGTATATTTCCACATTTCAGCAACTGCAAACTGTCCCATAACCTATCTTTTGTTTCAATAAAATAGATGTTTTTAATGCCTTAAGAGTTTTAGTAACACTGTAAATGATTTACAAGTCACTGACTTAAGTATAAAGGAGCAAGAATATTGAGTAGTTCCAAGGCACATTGACTGATTGACTGACTGGCTGTAGGATAGATTTCTTAAACCGAGGTCACTTCTGCCTATCCAGGTGGATGTTAAAGATCCCATGTCACTATTTAAAAAGGGAAGCGAGATTTTCCTGTATATTTGTGAACAATCTCCCCAAATCATGGCTATTTGTGGGACATTGCTGCGCGCAAGTCAGTTGCCTACAAATACACAGTCACCAACTTTTTCAATGAATTCTGTGAAGCTCTTATGATATTTTGATGGGAAAGGGAAGGCGCTATATCAAATGCAAGGCTTATTGTTACTTTATTATCACTGTTAATATCATTTCTTTAGCCCTCAATTGTTTGCGAATCGGGAAGTGCAAGCTCTTCTCATTTCAGAGGTAAGCAGCTAGCAGCAAATTTTACATCCAACTGATAAAAGCAGTACTTACTACTGTTATAAACCTCTATCTGCTTCCATTGTTTACTGAATAAAAACTGTCAAGTGTTTGCTCATGGGGAAAGTCTACAATATTGAAGAGGATTTACCAGAATTCGTATTTGATCAATTTTATTCCAAAGTGATATTTCAAAGAACTGGTTTATTCATTAACTCAAAACATTCCCCAAATCACATCATATATTTTGAGTAACGGGGTGGGTGGGGTGGAAGGGGAAGAAGCTTGAGAGAATTCATTTGTTCATATTCCCTGAACCTCTCTTCACTGGAGGACATTGGCAGGTCTTCGGATTCCAACATGAGTTTTATCTTCAAGTATTCCATACTCTTATTCCTTCTCCCTGGGTACTTGCAAACAAATTCCTGTAAGTAATTATTCTTGCACCTATTTACTGGTCGCAGGGAAAACGCGAGGGGAATGGGGTGGTGATAGATGACTTCAGTTTTGAAAGGTAGTAATAATACGTAACAACAATAACAACTTGGCCCTGCTTACAGGGTTACTTTCAAAGGTCTAAATGGCTTCCTTTCTTGTGCTGTAAATGTGAAAGAGATAACAACAACAAAATTACGTTTAGCACCTTTCACATCGGGAGGATGTCCCAAGGAGGGTGACCACTTTGAGACATTATTTTATTATTACAGTGCGGAAACTGGCACACACCATATCAAATGCGTGATTTGGATTTTCATGCACTGTAATCTCCTCCCACCAAAAAAAAATTTGGTCGATTCAATCTACGACTATTTGTGGTTCGCTGCAGTGCGCAATTGGCGGCCATGTTTTGCCCACAAACATACAGTCAATTCATTTTACAGTATATTCTGTGGAGCGCTTTGAGACGCCTAGAAGACGTGAAAAGCACTGTATCAAATGCAAAGATTATTATTATATCAAATGGGAGTATTTCAGTGGCCTGGGACATCCCACCGATGTGAAAGGCACTGTTTAAATACAATTTGTAGTTTTTATTTTAAGGTGCTGTCTCCAAAACTAGCATTATTTATTATAATCTATTTATTAGTCAATTGGCAGTCACTTTTGGGGAATAATCCCTTGTAATATTGAAAATAATTTGGTTACTCAATCCAAGACCGTTTGTGGCCCACTGATGTGCGCAATTAGCTGCTGCCTTTCTCACAAAATATAGTCATTTCGCTTCACACTATATTCTGTGAAGTGCTTTGAGACGTCCTCAAAACGTGATACTAATAATCCTTGCATTTGATATGGCGCTTTTCACATCTTATCAACGTCTCAAAGCGCTTCACAGAATATATTGTATAAGGCGCTATATCAAATCCAAGGATTATTATTACAATAATATTATTCTAAATATGATTGTGTATAAGTTTGAAATAGCTTAATTTGTTACACACCGGTTTTTAGTGTTTTTGCAGAAACCATCTGCCAGCATGTTCCTCACTCGGGTTCGGCGAGCCAATTCTTTGTTCGAAGAGCTGAAAAATAGCAACTTCGAAAGAGAGTGTATGGAAGAATTGTGTACCAAAGAGGAGGCCTTCGAAATATTTGCAACTTGGAAAAAAACTGTAAGGATTAGGTTTAAAAGCCCGAGTCAATCTTTTGCTCTGTGAAAGAACTTATACAATATACAGTAGAAAAATCTTATTACAACAAAATACATCACCAAAATTACATTTGTGTAGCGCCTTTCACGTCGGGAGGACATCCCAAGGTGGTGAAAATGGGAGAAGGATGTCTCAAAGCGATTCATAGAATAAGTATATTCTATGTAAGGTGTAAGGTGCAGTGATTGTTTTATAGGTGAATGTGGTTATTGGGAAACTCTTTTCTATATTCAACTCAGTTCTGACAAAAGGTCATGGACCCGAAACGCTAAGTCACTTTACTTTCTCCATAGATGCTGCCTGACTTGCTGAGTTTTCCCAGCTCTCTCTGTTTTTGTTCCTTTTCTATATTTGTTATTCTATGAAGCACTTAGAGGCAGCTCAAAGACGCGATAAGGAGCTATGTTAAATTCAAGGATTGATATATTAGATACAGCTTTACAGCTGTGCATAAAATAGCAAGTATCTTTATTTCAACGATCTCTTCAACAAATGGGCACTGACTCTGGGAAGGCAGGAAGCAGTGACCATTTCACACGATTACAGATTAGATGAAAAAGGCCCTTTGGCCTGTTCAGCGTGGTCTCCATTCCAGAGAACCCACACTACTGCCTTCACATCGCAGCATCAAACTGTTTTTAAATGAGTTCAGCAAAATGGCCTCAACCACCCATCCATCCTGTGCGCAATTTGCCACGTTTCGTCCACAAATATAGTCAATTTTCCTACTTTTCGTCATCCTGCCCCGACCCCTCCCTCCCTGCTCTCGTCCGTACTTAACTGTACAGCGCCTTGGGACGTCCTCTCGACGTGAAAGGCACTATATAAATGTAAGATTTGATTGATTCTGGCAACCTGACTGTTAAGAGTTAGTTTTCCTCATTGGTAAGGAAATACATCCTGGTGTCTGTCCTGAAATTACGTTTCGCCCACAAATATACAGTCGACTTTCCTGCTTTTCTTCCCCCTGCCTCGACCCCTCCCCTTTTGCTTCTTTACCCCCTTTTGCCCCTAGTCCCACTTCCGTGAC
This sequence comes from Hydrolagus colliei, assembly GCA_035084275.1. Classification (NCBI taxonomy): domain Eukaryota; kingdom Metazoa; phylum Chordata; class Chondrichthyes; order Chimaeriformes; family Chimaeridae; genus Hydrolagus; species Hydrolagus colliei. The sequence continues at coordinate 10,732,214 of CM068762.1, read as the reverse complement.
TGATTGTGGGACACTGCTGTGCGCAATTTGGCTGCCGCGTTTCGCCCACTAATATACAGTTACTTTTCCTACTATTCTTCATCCTGCCCTGATCCTTCCCACCCTGCTCTTGTCCTACCTGACTGTACAGCGCCTTGGGATGTCCTCTCGACGTGAAAGGCGCTATATAAATGTAAGTTTTGTTTGTTTGCAATTCTAACCCTAACTTTTCTTGCTACTGTCTTGGTGCATCTCAAGGTATTGTTCTGGATTTACTTCTTCAAACACATTTAACATTTTATACTCTTCAATAATGAGAATCAAAAATACAGAATAAAAAATAATTTTGTTTGTGTACACTTCTCAAGATTAGTAAATGATAATAATACGGGGACTTGATTACACTTTACATGTTTGAATCTACATTTCTGACTTGGATCTCCTGATATTAAAGATTCTTAAAATTTTCTTTTGTACCCCTGCAGAACGATTTCTGGAAAACCTATAGAGGTATGTATGTTTATCTTCATGTTCTATTATGTTGGGTAACATTTGAAATGGGCTATTATCAATATAAAAATCAGCCATTTTGCCCCCTTCAAAATCCTAATCCAAAATACAATTGCAAAACTCATTATCAGGTAAGAATTGGTTACACAAAAGTTCTCAAGTATCAGATGAAGATTTGTAATGATTGATGATAGATATTTTGATTGGCAAACCCAATCGCTAACCTTCCATTAAACTGGTGTTTTTCTTATTCTAGAGGGGTTTGAATATGCCTGTTCCAATTGGGACAAGACCAACTTGCATTTATATAGGGTGGGGTCTCTGAGCACGGACGTGAAAGACCCCAGAACGGTACTCGACAAGTGAAAGGAGTTTCTTCCAATGCCATCAGCCCCCACCCCTGAATTGGCTGCCACATTCCCTACAAAAATTTAGTTTGTATACTGTAGTGTATTCTGTGATGCGTTTCAAGCCACCCTCCTGATGTGAAAAGGGCACTCTTTTATCAAAATGCAAGGATTCTTTTTTTATTGCTAGACTGACGAACAGGGTCGCAAATGTAATGGTGAAATGATGTACCGCGATTACAAAGAGCTTACAGCACGGAAACAGGTGACTGGGTCTGTGCTGGTTTACACTCAAGAATCGAGTGAAGGGTTTTATGGCATGAATCATATTTTGGAAGATATGAATTATATCTTCATGTTACATGACCATCTGTACCAATTTGCCTGCAGAGCGAGCCATTAACCTGAATCTCTTTAAATAGGGAATCCAAATCGGGTACTGCCCACCAGATCCCCACGTAAGTTTCCATTATTATTTACTAATGAGACGCATTGTATTTCGGACACATCAAGTGATTAATTTTTTAAATGTATTTATAATTGTGATAATTTGGCTACCAAATTAAGACTGACGTGAAAGATATTCCACAATAATGCACAATATGTGATATTATTTGCTAAAGAAGTTGAATTTTCAGCTGCATTAATAGATATTAATAATAGTAACAATAGATATTATACAGTAGTAACATTGCACTGAAACGTCTCAATCAAAATTCTTTATCCTTCTTTTTTAACCGCAGCATCGAAGCCAATCGACCAAGAAATACGGGAAAGAATGGCTCAGCAGATCATTAATACCGGAAATCAAATCATTGAGAAGAAAAAGGAAATGATTCAACTTAAAAAGAGGATGATCCAACTGCGAGAGAGCTCCATTGAGCTCAAAACCAACTTGCTCCAACAAATACGAGAAAATGTTGTGCTCAACACTTGCTGCCTTGGAACTGTTTACCAGCTGCTGACTTAAAATGGAAATCAGTCAGGGATGGACTGACGTGGCTGCAAATTTTCTTTAAAATGATTTTCTTCCCCATCTGGATCCAAACAATTTCTCTACCGCTTTTAGCGCTTCTGTCTGCCAGGCAGAAGGGTGTGGGTTTGATCACTTTGAGCTCACAGTCTAAACTGATTTGTACAGCGCCTTTCACGTCGGAAAGACGTCCCAAGGCGCTGAAAGACTGCTTGGGGAGCCCTGCATTGTCAGGTGTTGTCCTTTGCAAGAAGCATCAAACCAACGTCCCATCTTCCTGTTCAGGTAGACATTAAGACTCCCACGGCACGACTTGAACACCTGTGACACGGTCAAAAACCTTCCTCACAAAAGAAAAGTTGCAAAGCGTGATCTGACTACAAATCACTTTATATTTCGGGAAATGAACATTTCATTTTCAGCAGTAAAGAGAAGCGGGGAAACGTTTGTAATTCTTTTACAGTGACTGCTGTTGGAAATGCTGTGGCAGTTATCAATATTAATATATCCATATTCTTTTGAAACAAATAAATCTCAAATATATCTCACAAAATCTCTCTTTCTGTGCCAAATCCTTGAATGGGTCACCCGAGATTATCTAATGAATACTTTAAAAAAAATTGGAAATAGCGTTCCAGGTTCGAGCCAGTGCCTCAATTAGTTCGAATCCTTGCTTTTGCTGAGTTGGCTTTCTCAGCTGGAGCTTCAATGGGAGGTTAAATTATTACTATTAATAATAATAATAATCCTTGCATTTGATATAGCGGTTTTCACATCTGATCCGACGCCTCAAAGCGCTTCACAGAATACACTGTTGACGTGAATTGACTGTATATTTGTGGGCAAAGTTGGCTCATTGCACTGCTGAGCGCCAATTGGCTTTCACTCTTGCCAATAAAATACAGTCACTGCACTGTAAGTATTATGCGTGAAGCACTTTTGAGACATTCTCCCAAGCCGCTAAGGATTATTAGTATAATACGGCAATGGTATTCACCAGTGAAGTGTCCTCCAGCAGAGGGTGCTCTCTCCAAGGCAAGTAAGTACAGTAATCACAAGCCAAGTAGAAGATCAACTCTTGCGTTTGGTATAGCACTTTATATTAAATCCTTGTATTCCAGATCGTGTGTATGAAGTCGAACACTTCGCAGGGAACAGGCTGCCAAATGTAGTTGTGACTGTATTTACAGGCGAGACTTTCACTTGCCAAAGATCCCAAAGTTGATAATAATCCTTGCATTTGATACAGCGCCTTATCATGGCATTCAGAGCAGAGGGAGGCAGAGCAGAGAAGGAGGAATGGGAGACAAGAGGAGATGGAGGGAAAAGCAGAGGGGGTAAAGAGGCAGAATGAGGAGGGGGATAGAGGGAGAATGAGGAGGGTGAGATAGATAGAGGCGGAGGGAATGGGAAGGAGGAAGAGGTGAGGAGGAGAGTGAAGTGGGGAGAAGAGTGAGTGAGAGGAGGTGAGGAGTGGGGGGGGAGAGTGAGGGAGAGTGAGTGAGAGGAGGAGGAGGAGGTGAGGAGGGGGGAGAGTGAGAGGGAGATTGAGAGGGGGAGGAGGTGAGGAGGGGGGAGAGTGAGAGGGGGAGTGAGGAGGAGAGTGAGAGGGGGAGTGAGGTTGGAGATTGAGAGGGGGAGGAGGTGAGGAGTGGGGAGAGGAGAATGAGGAGGGTGAGATAGATAGAGGCGGAGGGAATGGGAAGGAGGAAGAGGTGAGGAGGAGAGTGAAGTGGGGAGAAGAGTGAGTGAGAGGAAGAGGTGAGGAGTGGGGGGGGGGGGGGAGAGTGAGTGAGAGGATGAGGAGGAGGTGAGGAGGGGGGAGAGTGAGTGAGAGGAGGAGGAGGTGAGGATGAGGAGGGGGGAGGAGAGTGAGGGAGAGTGAGAGGAGGACGGGGGGAGGAGATTGAGAGGGGGAGTGAGGTGAGGAGGGGGGGGGGGAGGAGAGTGAGGTGGGTGAGGATGAGGCGGAGTTTGTGCTCTTGTTGCTCTGGGCTCCTCTTGTTCCCACAATGCCGAGCGGCTGGGGGGGAGGCCCTAAGATGGCGGCGATGGTGATGGCGGCCGCGGTGTCACAGTCAGAGGCGAGTCCTGTGCGGAGCCTCTGAGGCGACGGTAGCTTCACCCTCACAGAGCCTCGCGGGCCGGGCATTAAACTCTCCCCCCCCCCCCCCCCTCCCCCCCTACAGTCAGCACCTGACCAGTGGACATGTTGTCGCTCGGTGACGAGACTCTGGGCGGGAAGGGAAGGCTCAGTGAGGGAATCAGGCGGGCTGCGCAGGCGCACATCACTTCCGGTGTGGGCGGCGAGGGGGGTGGGGTTCCGAGCGGTGACGTCACTGCCCCCGCCCCTTCCCCCCCCGCACGTCATAATATTATTAATAATTAATAATAATAATATTATCAATCCTGGCATTTGATAGAGCGGCTTTCCACATCTTATCGACGTCTCAAAGCGCTTCACAGAATGTACCGTGAAGTGAATTGACTGTATATTTGTGGGGGAATCGCGGCAGCCAATGGATTGAAATAGCCAATTTTATGATTTATTTTAGGGGAGGGATTATTATCAGGCGTGTGTGTGTGTGTGTGTGTGGAGTAAGGAAACTTGCCCAAGGTTTCGCCCTGACCTGCCTGGATTCGAACACAGGTCTCCCCAGCTTGCAAGGCAAGTGCTCTAACCACAGAGCCACAGGAGCTCCCAAGTTTTAAGGGTTATCTTAGTAATAATAAGCATGTTGTAAGTGTATAATAATAATAAATAATAATAATTCAATAATAAACAATAATAACAAGCCTGTTTTAAGCGTATAATAATAATTCTGATTTGAGTCCTGTAGCTCAGTGGTTAGAGCACTCGCCTTACAAACATGAGACCTGTGTTTCGAAGCCAGGGCAGTTCAAGGTAAAACCTTGGGTAAGTTTCTTTACTCCACACACACACACACACACGGCTAATAATAATCTGTCCAGAAATAACCCGCAATAAAAGATTTCAATCCACGACTCTTTGTGGGGGACCCTGCTGTGTGCAATTGGCTGCTGTGTTTCGCCCACAAATATACAGTCAATTCACTTTACAGTATATTCTGCGCAACGCTTTTGTCTAGAAAACATGAAAAGCGCTCTATCAAATGCAAGGATTATTATTATTTATTATTACCATGTTGTGATGGTATAATAATAACAATAACCATGTTTTCGGTGTACAATAATAATCATCCTTGCATTTGATATCGAGCCTTATCACGGTCTTATTGTTAAAAAAAATTTTGTGTTTCATTCTCAGCGAGTTAGGACCACGATGGAGGCTTTGCAGAAGGAGCAATTGATATCTGCCGCAACGAAAACACTTCGAGTAAAGAAAAGCAAAGGTCTGTCCGCATTGCGTTGTCTGAATCTCTGTGCTGAGATCCTAGCAGTAGACGCCGGGTTAAAGCCAGCCTTCCTGTTTGATTACAGTCAAGCAGGAGCTGAACAGCTCCGGGATTATATTCAGGACCTACAGAAGACCGGGGTGATCTGCCAGCATTTACACATCCTCAGCCTCGGGGATAACGTTCTGATACTAAACTTGAGCAAAACCATCAGACACTTAGAAAAGTCACTCCAGAGAAACTGGTCTCCACTCATTGATGTATCTGCCCGTAGAGCCGAGCCAACGCTAGCGGATGCAAGTGTCGTCGAACAAGTGAAAACTCAGGTTGAGTTTATTTTGGTCCACTTGAAATCTCACGCGGTCAACAGAGAGACGTGCGACTCAAAGCGCGTCAGTACCAGCGTAATCTTCTCACCAGAGTGGAACCTGTGTACCTTGTTTGGATTTCTCCTCGGCTTCCCGGCTTCGTACTGGTTTGATTTCACCGAGAGCTTTGAGAACTGCCTGAGTATGACTGAACTGCGAGTGTTCTCCGCTTCCGCCGTTTGTTCCGGGATCAGCAAAGATCTCGAACACAGAATGTATTCCTTCAGCGTCCCGGAAACCATCTACTTGGATCTGCAGCACAGCCTGGAGACTTGGAAGAAAGATCTACAGTCCGACTTTGACAAGCAATCGGTGTTCTCAGACCTCAGCATTTCCACAGAGACAGTCTCTCTACCCGCAGTCGCACTCTAAGCACAGTCCGACCCCATTCTAATGTATAACAACAACAACAACTTGCATTTATAAAGCTCCCTCCGCGCCTGATGGCGTCTCAGAGCGCTTCGCAACAGCGGAGGGAATAGCAGTGGAAATACCCATCAGTGTACTGTTTAACACACTTCAGTGAGGCTGGAGTGGAGAGGAACTGTGGTAAAATGGTGTGAGCATTACAAAGCTTGGCAGGTAACATGATTCCAAGTCCATGCTGTTATTTTCCCTTTGCCCGCTTTTCGATGAAACAGTGTTATTTATCCCGTATAATAAAGCACTTGAACATGACTTACCATCTTAAAACATTAATCGTTTTATTGATATTTCTAACGGTTGATTTAAAAAAATACAAAAATTCAGCCGCTGGATTTTTTTTTCCTTAGCTGACTATAACACATCACTTCTATCTTAAAAAAATACAGTCCAAACTTCATTAAAAAAAACTATTACAAAAATATCTCCTCTTATCCCAAACATTTTCCCTGATCTCCAGAATCAAAGCTTCGCTTATTGTAGGTAGATAAACTTAAATCTGAACAAGGCAAACACCAGATAAGAATATATATATTCATCCACAGATGTTTGAAGTTTGATTAAGAGACGAAAGACTTGGTACTTCATCATAAAATAATTGTGTATCTGTAGCGTGTCTAAGAAAGCATAATACCTTCCAACAGTGTTCAACTGCCTAGGCTCAGCCAATCAATTGACTGAAATCCACACTGCTTTTTGGATGTACCAGGGATCTGTGACATCTCCTTAACACGTCTAAAAACACCTGAGAATAATTTGAGCCAGTCTTAGCCCAAAATCCCTTGCACCCACTCGGCAAAGCTTTGTGTACTTACAGAGGTATTGTCAGCTCGGGCTATTGGCAATACAAAACTCGTTTTCCCCACTTCTCTTTACCGCTAAAAATAGCAGTGTTTCATTTCCTGAAATACAAAGTGGGTTTTAGTCAGATCAGCGTGGGAATCAGCTATCCCCTCCTTTGCTGTTCTGTGCCTTGTCTAATCTTGCTTTGGCTGAAAAGCCTTGGTGAATGCCTACGGTGTTTTCTGAAGCCCAAACTTGGGTTTGGCTGGTGACTCAAATGAATTTCGTTCCAGTTCCTTAAGAAAGGATGGCGTCCAGATCTACGTAGAAGACAGCAAACACTACTGCCGCCACAGTCAACATCAGGAGAGATACGCATCGACAGCATCGCCTCTAAATAAAGGGAAAATAAAACAATAATACAAATTAACACAAGTGTTTGAAAATCTACCCAGGTCCGCAAATGTGATGTCCCTGCTGCTTATTGGAAATTGAGCTCCACTCGTCTTCGAAAATGATTGTTAACCACTTAATACAAAAGTAATATTTTTTTAATAATAATATATAATATAACAATTTAGGTCGGAAATTCTCTCCCCCATCAATTCCCCCGCCCCCAACCCTGCCTTGGCTTGGGAGAGCGTTTTGCTTTAAATTCAGCTCAGAAATATGGAAAAAACCCCACAAAACTCAGTTCACAGTTCTTAAAAGAATTTTTTTCCAAATTAGGATTGAATCGTCCATCTGAAGTCTGCTGATCTTAAAATTTTAAGATCAAATGGTCTGAATAGTGCAATACTTGTCAAGTGCTCCGAGACATTATCCTGGGTGAACAAAGTTATATAAATGTATGTTGTCCAGCTCCTTGGGACATCCTCCCGACGTGAAAGGCACTATACAAGTATAATTTTGTTGTTGTAAATTTGTTGTTGTTGTTGACCTACAGGCTAAAAGCAGGCAGAATTTGTGGCCTTTTGCGGTATAATTATTGATGAAACTGGTCACCTTGTCTACACTTTCAAAGAAATCACCCGATTCATTAAAAATAATTAAACTATTTGATGACAAAATGGATTTGAGGCAGGCCCATGCAAACAAAGTTTATTATTGGCTTGGGTTAGGCTTCAGGCCGTGAGTTGAAACTCAGCTAACTTGTTGCATGGATAATAATAGTAATAATCCTTGCACTTGATATATTATTCACAGAATATACTGTAAAATGAATTGACTGCGTATTTTTTGTGGTCGAACTTGGCACCCATTGTCTACGGCACTGTCCCACAGACGGTTGTAGATTGAGTGACTAAATTATCATTTTTTCAAGGGATTATTATCACCAGAAACCGATCCGCCAATCGACTAACAACCGGGTTACTGCTAGGTAAACAGAGGCATGTGGAGTAACGAAACTTGCCTAGGGTTTCGGCCCGCCCGGTAATCGAACCTGGGTCCTCTCGCTTGCAAGGCGAGCGCGCTAACCAATACGCTACAGGACTCCACGTTACTGGATAACCTTTAAGCAGTGGTATTTGCTGGGCCCAGTTCTCACCTTCGGTTGTGACTGTGGCTGTTCTCAGAATCTCACCTTGGCAGATTTTTTCTGAGGCCTCTTTAACTCTTCTCGTGGCTGGCGAGGCTTCACTGCACATCGAAGGTGTTCATCTTGCAAGGCTCTGAGTGCTAACTGATGTTCGATACACTGAAGGATTAAACAGGGTAAAAAGCAATTGAATTGCACACCGAGCGAGAGAATATACTACTACTAATAATAATCCTTGCATTTTTGCGTCTTCTGGATGTCTCGAAGCGCTTCTCAGAAAATACTAAGGTAAGGTGAATTGACTATATATATGTGGGCGAAATTAAATAAATTAAATTAAACTAAATGGGAGAACTCGGGAACATAGGAATTGCTAGATGAAAAAAGTCCAAGGTCCATCTAGTTCACCTTTGCGTTCCTGATAGTAACATGCTACAATAATGGGGATGTTGACAGCATTGAATTCCGTACAGATTAGTCTCATTAACCCAGTGGTGAGTAAGCACCTTAGCAGGCAGGACAGGGCGAAACCTTGGCCAAGTTTCCTTACTCCACACACACACACACACACGCCTAATAATAATCCCTCCCCAAAAATTGGTCATTTCAATCCACGACTGTTTGTGGGGGGACTCTGCTGTGCGCGATTGGCTGCCGCGTTTCGCCCACAAATATATACAGTCAATTCGCTTTTCAGTCTATGCTTCGAGACGTCTGCAAGACGTGAACAGCGCTGTATATAATTCAAGGATTATTATTATTATTACTATTATTACCACGTTCAGAATAGCGCACGTTTCATCCCACCTGCTTTTCCTTGCTACGGAGCAAGTCCGTTTGCCTTTGCAACTGATCTCCCAACTCGCTGACCTCCTGTTGAAGTGCCTGTTGTTGTTGCCGGTGGAGCGGGGAGTTGACCACACCTGGAACGAACCGACGCGCTCTCGTTATTTACAGGTTTTATAAAAAGAGAGAGAGTCTCGAAACCCACGCAGTATTGTGACCCAGCTTCCAGAATTCCTTTCTTTTACGGAGTCCCGCAGCCCAGTGGTTAGGGCACTCGCCTCGCAAGCGAGAGACCTGGGTTGGATTCCCGGCAGGTCAGGGCGAAACCTCGGGCAAGTTTCCTTACTCCACAACGCTTGCTAATGACCTCTCGAGAAAGTAAACCAATAATAAATCGGTCACTTCAATCCACGACTGTTTGTGGGACGCCGCTGTGCGCTATTGGCTGCCGTGTTTTGCCCACGAATATACAGTCAATTCACTTTACCGTCTATTCTGTGAAGCGCTTTGAGACGTCTGGAGGACGTGAAAAGCGCTTCATCAAGTGCCGGGATTGTTTACTGTTATTTAACTTTGATTTTAGGACACATGTGGTGTGCATCAAAGCACCTCTGTCTCCATAGTACCATATTACGTATCTCCAGAGGAGGTGGGGACAATGGCTGACATATATTTTGTTTTCGAAGATGGCTCAATAGTGCGCTGTGGTTTTTACACTTGTGACCTTGTTCCACCAGCCACACACAGAGACTGATTGAAGGTTCTGCTGGTAATACACGGTGACAGACGGCAATGTGGTGAAGGAGGTCGCAAACGTACCCTGTAGCTCACAGATGGTAGACTTCATCGCCATCTTCTGTTCCTCAGCCCTTTGGAGGTGGACTGCAAGGGAAACAAAACGCAAAGACAATAGAGCTAGCCCTTTTTGAGGGCAAGTGATTCGCGAGGTCGGCGCGGATGAGGAAGGCCCTTTGATCCATCGGATCCCACGCTACCGTCCTCCCATCACGGCTTCAAACTCTTTTTATAAATGAGTCCCAGTGTCCTGGCTTCAACCAACTTTTCTGGTAACCTCGTTCCAGTCGTTAATTATCTTTTGGGTGAGGAAAAACGTCCAGGTGTCTGCCCTGAAATGGCACCTTTTTCAACACTCTCTCTCTTCCAACTTTTGGTCATGCCAGCGATGATAGGTACATCCAAACCATTGGAACTGCCTGGAGTTCGAATACCGAAAGAACTCCCTGCCATGGGGTCACAAAACCCATTGAAATCACCTCCTCACCAACCTAACCTGCTGGAGGGATGGAGAGGGGGGGGGAGGGGAGGGAATTGCTTGGCTCTTGGCCTGATGGACACCTCGCCGTAGCCAATCCGCACGCACTCCAGGCCCACACCTGCCGCCTTCCAGCCAATCGCGGTGCCACCAGCCCAGCAAGTTCTGTTGCTTGGGGACCCACTGGTGACACGGGCAGGGGCCCCAGAATGGAGCTTGGCAAGCGGCCCCCAGGGGAAAATGGGGGCCCTTCATGGCCACTCCGTTGAAGGACTTACCTTCAGTGGTCATGAGTTGCTCCTGTTTCAGGTCATTCTGTTCCTGCAACAAGACGACCTGCTCCTTAAGCTCCATCTTCTCCCTCTCTGCAACATTCAACTTCTTCTGTAGAGTTTCCATCATCACGGCCTGGCCTTCTGCTCCCTAAAAGAGGTGGGGGTGGGTGGGTGGATGGATGGACGGGGGGGGTGGGTGAGGGTGGATGTGAGAGCGGAGATGCAGAGAGCAAGATAACAACCGAGAGAGGAGAAGAAATGCGAGAAGGAGGGCGGATGGAACAAAATAAATGTTTGTAGACAAAGGTCGTGGACCCGAAATGTGGATTCACTTTTCCTTTCTCCATAGATGCTGCCTGACCTGCTGAGTGTCCCCAGCGACTTCTGTTTGGGGAACTCTATTTGAATCTAGTCTATGTTATGTTCGAATTAAAGTATCTTCAACTACAACAATAACTTGCACTTGTATAGATTGAGAGATTGAGAGATCCAGAGTTTGGAGGCCTAGCGGCTGAAAGCACGACCTCCGATGTTGGGGCAGAAGGTGCGAGGGCCGAGCTGGAGGTTGGTGCCAGGCGAGCGGAGGCTCCAGTGAGTCTTTTGGCGAGTGAGTAGGTCAGGAGTAGCTCGGGAGGTCGGTGCCAGGGAGTGAGTGGATTTGAAGACGAGTGTGAGTCTGGCTTGACGCCATTGCAGCGTTATGTTACCTGCAGTCTGCTCTGAAGGATGTGCAGTTGTTCTATTGTCTCTGAATGTCTGGCTGTCAGCTCAACATTGTCTGCCATGGCTTTATCATACCCTTGTCTCCAGTGGGCACAATCTTGCTCCACTGAACTCAGCGATCTCTGCCAACACACACACACACAGAGACAGACACACACACACACACACAGTAATTGAGTTATAAAACAACAATAATCCGAATAACAATCCTTGAATTTGATCTAGCGCTTTTCACATCTTCTAGAGACGTCTCAAATCCCTTCATGCCCTGGCACCTCCCTACCTCTCCGACCTGCCTTACTCCCCAACCCACTACCCGCTGCCTCCGATCGCAGGCTCCCCCCATTAGTCCCATCATTAGTGGCCGCGCTTTCAGCCCCTAATCACTCTTCCTCTTTCCCTCCACCTTGCCCCTCCCTTCCTTCCTTCCCTTTCTGCAGATTGCGCCTGAAGACTTTACTCTTCGACCATGCCTACGGTCACCTCTCGCCAGCTCGATGTCGCACTCCCACACTGTCAAATACTCAGGGATTATACAGTGTGAGGGACTCTATATACACGCTATATAAATATGGTTGATGCTCTCGCTCGCTCCCATTGTGACTGAGGTCTGCGGTGATGTCCTCACCTGGACACTGGCCAACGATTGTTCAGCCGCGATCCTTTGCTCAATTGCTTTCTGGAGAGACTCTTTGGCGACCAGCTGGTACTTGAGCTTTTGCTCTTCCATCTCGACCAGGCTTCTCTTCACGCCGTCTCGAGAGCCACCCTGTTTCAACACACACAGCCGGTGTTCCTCAATTGTCCGAGCTTTGATGACAGCCGGCGCGGACTCGCACGCATAACCCTGGCGATGCCAACTTTCAACGCATCGTAAAATATTCCAGCCTGGAAACGCGACACTTCAGGGCGGCTTGTTGTATACCGCAGCTGCCTCTTCCCTACCACGCAGCGGGCGTTGAGGACGCCGGCGAGATACACAGTCACTACACTTCACGGTAATATCATGCAAACCACTTCGCGACATCTCAACGACGTGCTCTAGGACATTACACTGCATGAGGAGTCGGAGGGGGTGGGGGTGGGGAGGTGGGGGGTGGGCGCTGTGTAAATGTAAGCTGTCGCTGTTGTTGAGATGGTGCCTCATCGAGAGCAAGGCTCGGCAAAAGAACCAGGGGGGGAGATGAGGAGAATTTGTTTGTAACGCAGCGAATTGTTCAGGGAGACGGAAATCGATTCAATCACGGCTTTCAAAAGGGAATTGGATATTTACTTGAAAAGAAAAATGTTTGCTGGTGGCCGTGGGGAAAGAGCTGGGGGAGTGGGACTAATTGGAGAAGCTCTTTGAACGAGTTGGCATCATGGGCTGATCGCCCTCCTTCTGTGTTGTATGGTTCTACAAGTGTTATTATAATAAATAACAATAATTAATACTAATAATAATCCTCGCATTTGATACAGAGTTTTTCACGTATTCTAGATGTCTCAAAGCGTTTCACAGAATAGACTATAAAAGTAAATTGACTGTACATTTGTGGGCGAAACGCAGCAGCCAATTGCACACAGCAGCGTCCCCCACAAACAGTAATGGATTGAAATGACCAATTTTTTTTGGGGTGGGAAGGAGGGATTATTTATTAGGCGCGTGTGTGTGTATGTGTGTGGAGTAAGGAAACTTTCCCAAGGTTTCGCCTTGACCTGCCTGGATTCGAACACAGGTCTCACGCTTGAAAGGCGAGCGCTCTAATCACTGAGCTACAGGACTTCATTATTTATTATTGATCGCGTTACCTGAGTACAGGTGTACAGCTGTTGCTCCAGGGCTTGAAGTTTACTCCGTGTCAGGTCATCATCAAACTGGATCTAAGTTGATCAGAAACAAACTCGTGTTAGATCATCCGACAACTGTAGACTGCATCTGTGAGGTATTGCATGCAGAGCTGGGATGCAGTAATCCCAAATACATATAGCTATTTCCGTTGGCAGTTCGTAATTACAGTTTAAAAAAGAATATGGGGGAAAGAGCAAGGCAATGTAACTAAAGTATAAAATAAATACATATATACAGAGTGACCAAAAAGTCGTGATATCTACCCTATTATCTTAAAAAATATACATCATCATTTCTTTAAGACTTATTAGACGTTCCAATCTATCATGACTTTTTGGACACCCAGTACTTACAGTATATAATACTTAATAATAATAATACCCCTTGCATTTGATATAGCATTTTTCACGTCTTCTAGACGACTCAAAACACTTCACAGAATATACCGTAAAGTGAATCGACTGTATATTTGTGGGTGAAACGCAGCAGCCAATTGCGCGAAGCAGCGTCCCTCCACAAACCGTCGTGGATTGAAATGACCAAATTATTATTTTTTTTTTTCTCTTGAGGGATTACTATCGGGCGTTACATTAGATTGTGTGTTAAAACTCCCGCACATTCGCCCATTCAACGATCCCACGTTTCCTATTAAGAAAACTGTTGAGCGATACCGCAAATTTAGAGCGCCCACCGCCTTCTCTTCGAACCAAGGTGCAAACTGAGCGACGTAAGGTCACGTAACAAATTTGGTCGCAGCCCGTCTCTTACCTTCCACGATTTCTCCGACGCCTGTAAGACCGTCGCCAGGAGCTGTTGGAGGAATCGGAGTTTCTGTCTCAGCTGCAGCTCCCGATGCAGAGCTTCCTGTAACAGAGGGAGGTGGTCAAAATGGCGAGTAGTCCATGCAGAGAAACAACAACAACAAATTGCTTTTGCACGTCAGAAAGACGTCTCAAGGCGCTGGACAGTCAAGAGTTTCCACCCGAGCTGAGGGTTGGAATCAAAATCTAAAGTCCTCAAAACATATATTCCATTCGCTTTGCATAACACAATAATAATGTATTACGGTGATAATTATTATTATTTATGATTATTATTATTATAAGACGGTTTGGAGCAAACGGGGCATGGGGGGGGGGGGGGGGGAGCTGAGAGGAAGACCAACAAAAGGACAGTCGAAAGAGGAAAGTCTTGAGACCGGGAGTCTGGAAGGAGGCAAGGGAGGGGGTGCGAGGCGAAGAGATTCTAGGATAGAATACCAAAGGGCAGGGGGAGAATAGTTGAACGTAAGCTCCCAACATTCACCTGACAAACATATCACCTAGCAGCCCTCAAAGTAAAGCCCTCATATTAATATTACCTTTAGGTATTCGGAGAGCTGTTGAATTTCCTGCAAGAGAGGAAACGACAAGTGATTTGTATGAAATGCTGGTTAAAAAAAACCAATCTTAACGGAAATGTGTTTAATGTCTGACCCCGTCACTGATGACGCCTTTCCCCCACCCCCCTCCAACCCCTCTCCTTGAAGGCGTTAGTAATAAGAGACAAAAGGAGAATTCGTGGGAACTTTGTGGGAACCCACACAACCCGCGACATATCACACGGCAGGCAGATGTTTTTCTTTACCTTGTCTAGAATGGTTACACCACATCTGCAAGGAGAATATGCACATTTCAGAGACATGTAAAGGTGAACTGAATACAGTACATCAAACTGGATAGTTAATGCCTACACAATACACAGTCACTTGCTCGCAGTAAACCATGAGAAGCGCTTTGAGATGTGAGAGTTGCTGCGTCAAATAATAATAATAATAATAATAGTGACCCTTGCATTTGATACAGCGCCCTATCAATATCGTCGCGACGTCGCTTCACTGGATATACTGTAAAGTGAATTGACGGTATATTTTTGTGGGCCAAACGGGGAGGCCAATTGCGCCCAGCAGCGTCCCCACAAGTATCACGGCTTTGGTGTCGAGAGATCCATACGTACTCTGTCTGCTGGCTTGCTTCCTTGCTCGTCGGTCGATCGATTTCAACGCCCACATCTGAAGGTACCTGTGTTGCTGATCCAAGAGAAGGCGCCAGTTACACAATCGTCTCTACGTTTGCCGGGATACAGTAAGCTTTCACCCCACATACACATCTCCCTCCCCCGCCCCACCCCACCTCAACCCCCCCTTGAAGGAACCTCAAGAGGCGGAGGGTCAGGGTGGGGGGGAGAGATAGACCCTCTCTCACCTTTATCCCTGGTGGATATCTTCCGGTTGGCTGTGTTTGTCTGCAGAGGTGCGTTGGAAGGGAAACCCCAGACTGAAGTTTGTCCAAAATGAAGCGATGTGTGACCAAACAGGCTCTTGATCTCCAGTGTTGTCTGTCACCAAGGGAAGGAGAGCTCACGTTAGAAAATCAGACTTTACTAGGAAACATTAGCGGTCAGGTGGTGGTAGGTGTGTGGAGGGGTGGGGGTGGTGGTAATAACCCCTTCAAAAATAATCAGTAGGTCACTCAATCCACGGGTGTTTGTGGGACACTCGTGTGCGCAATTGGCCGCCACTTCTCGCCCACAGAATATACAGTCAATCCACTTGGCAATATATTGTGTGAACTGCTCTGAGATGTCTCGACGACGCGAAAAGGCGCTGCATCAAACGCAAGGATTAGTATTAGTTAGAGGGAGGAGTCGCAGTTTGAGCGGTGGAGGTATCAGAATGGATGAATATCCTCCAGTTTGGACGAAAACACCTTTGGGGTTTATGGAATAGCGGTATTCGCTCTACCGGGTCTGGCCTCCTCCTTGAATCCCCGAATCCTCCGCTCCACCATAGGAAGCCATGCCTTCAGCTACTACTCCCTGAGGCTCTGGAACTGCCTTCCTCACTCCCTTCCTCACTCCCTTGGCCTTGCCTCCTCTCTTCCCACTTTCAGGTCTCAGCTACAGACCTTTCTTTTCGACCGCGCTTTTGGTCACCCTTTTTGCCTCCCTCCCCATGGCTCGGGCCCCGTGATCCGTTATAGGGAAGCGCTCAGGGACGCGGAGGGCGCTATGTAAAATCCAAGTTGCTGTCGTTGTTAAAGTTTCTGTCTGAAGCAAGAAGAGGAGCACTTCTGTGGACGCTTGTTTCTTGCTTTCAACAGTCCTCTGCGGTGAGCACTTCACATGGGAAGATTGCTGTTTGAGGCAGCTCTGCAGAGAATCAGTCATCTTTTTGTTTTTCTCTAAGAAAGCGACTCCTCGGTTCATAATGGGGTTCGATATGAATCTGTAGCCAGGCAATAACTGAACCGTGAATAGTCCAATTAAATGACCCCGCTTCCTGTGTAACTTAACTCACTTAAAATGTCTGATTTGAAGGGGTTATTCTAATAATAGTCTCTCAAACAAAACAACACAGTACTATCCTATTGGTCGTTTTAACCCTAGACTGTTTGTGGGGACGCTGCTGTGAGCAATTGGCTGCCGCATTTCGCCCACATCCATACAGCCAATTCATTTTGCAGTATATATTATGTGAAGCGCTTTGAGACACAGTCTGGAAGACGTGAAAAGCGCTGTACCAAATGCAAGGATTATTATTATTATTATTATACGTATTGTTAATACAGTATTTCCAATTATCAGGCTGGGATGGGTTTGTTATGTAACGTGTTACAATGTGCTGTGTTGGTATAATAACTACGTTTCCTTCCAATATAACGCCTTTAAATTCTCAAAGCTAACCGAGGTGACTGTAGTATTTTGTGGGCGCAAACAATAGCCAATTTACGCACAGCAACGTCCCACAGACAGCCGTGAAACCAATTTTACCTGGAGCATTCTTTTGCCAGGACATTGGGGGGGAAACTCCCTCTTCCCTCCAGCGCTTTGCGACATCCTCCTGACGTGAAAGGCGCTATATAAGTGCAATTTTGTTGTTGCTGTTTTGTTTGTTGTTTTTGAGTAGAACCATGGGATTTTGACACCCACCTGAAAAGGCACTCTGCGTTTTAGTGCCAAACTAAGCTACGAATTTAATGGACTTTAACTCGCAACCCAGAAGCACTAAGGGATTGCTAACGACCGAGCTAGAAGTTATTACTCTTATAGCTGTAATACTTCCTGCCCGCCCCCCCCTCTCTCTCTCTCTCTCCCTCAACACAAACATACTTTCTCTGACAACTGTAAGAAGCGTGGCTGAGATACATTTTGAGAACCCAGCTCTTATTGGGTCTGAAGATCAACCAACCGCTGAAACGTAGAACTCGACTGAGAGCCTGGCCGAGTCCGCAAGGCCTCAAAAAGTTAGACAGACGATTGTGGTCGAACATCAACTGTTCTGTGATGCAGCAGGGAGCTTCGTGGTTAAGGCAGCAGCGCATCTAAACCATATCTCTGTCACCCAGCGCAAATACTGATCTCACGATTCGATGATCACAAACTTCCTAACCAAACAAAGGCAGCAGCTGCAACAGTTTACCCGTAAAGGCTGGTAGAGGCCAGAACTCCTTGACGAAACACACCCAGCGTTGCCGCACCAAGTAAATAATACTTAATAAAAAGTAACCCTGGTATTTTGCTATAGCACCTCATCTTTGCGACGTCTCAAAGCGCCTCACAGATTGTACTGCAAAGTGAATTCGTGGGTTGAAGTGACCGATTTATTATTTTTTCAAATTAAAAAAAAATAATCAGCTGGGTAATTGTGAACAAATAAACTCAAGTGGATTGAAGGGACTTCACCTTCACCCACGACTCCTCCTCCTTCTTCGTGATCTCCCCTTTCACTTTTCTCGACTGAGATATTTAGATATTGTTTGGGTGGGGTGAGTGCGCGGGTGGGTGGGTAATAATCCCTCCACAACCACCAGTGTTTGTGGGACACTGCTGTGTTTGTCGCGTTTCGCCCGCAAAATGTGCAGTCGCTCCACGTTGCGGTATTTTCTGCGAAGCGCTTTGAGACGTCTCAACAATGCGAAGGGAAACAATATCAAATGCGCGAGTTACGATTGCTGTTAGTATTATTATATACCCTAGGGGTGAGATGCTTGCTTATGATTAATAATATTATTATTACTCATGTTACACCATCTGGGCTTGTTGCTATGAGTCCTGTAGCTCTGTGGTTAGAGCGCTCGCCTTACAAGCGTGAGACCTGTGTCTCAAATCCAGGCAGGTCAGGACGAAACCTTGGGCAAGTTTCCTTACTCCACCCTCACACAAGCGTGCCTAATAATCCGTACCCACCCTCAAAAAAACCTATAATAAATTGGTCATTTTCAATCCACGACTGTTTCTGGGCGACGCTGCTGTGCGCAATTGGCTGCCGCGTTTCGCCCACAAATATACAGTCAGTTCACTCTACAGTATATTCTGTAAATGCGCTTTGAGATACGCTATATCAAATGCAAATATTATTATTATTACTGTATTATTGTATCTGTTAACACATAGATTGTCTTACTTGACCAGCTGTGATTGGCTTCTGCTTGACTGGCTCGCAGCCCACTTCCTCCCTCGCTCCCGCGGTCTCTCGGTTCCCCAACCTCTCGGGGGGCGTTGGCTTGCTGGACTCCTGTGACTTTGCTTCCTCGAGGCCCACGCTTAAGTTCCTCCGCTTCAAGAACTGCTCCTGCCTGAGGCTGTTCTCGGCGGCTCGTTGGCGCGGCAGGCTGCGGCAGGTGGTGACGTTGTTCCGACCGCGCAGGTCCAGCCGGTTCTGTTGCCGTCGCTCCAACTTCTCCTCGTAGCTCTCGGAAAAGAGTTTGCGTTTCTTCGGGGTGTCGGAGGCCCCCGGGGTGTCGGAGGCCCCCGGGGTGTCGGAGGCCCCCGGGCTTGACAGGCGTTTCGGGCTGATCCCCGCCAGCCTGGTGGGAGCCAGACCGTTAATCATCTTGATTAACGTGAGAGCTTTTTCTGTTTGCTGTTGGTTCGCAAAAAAGCAAGGGCCTCCCAACTGATCGGGAGCTCGGTGATGGACGGTGGCTCTAGCGTGCGATGCTGTCCTTTACGATACTAGTTCAGGGGCAAGTGTCGCCCAATCGCCGTGTCTTTGCTTCTCGTCCAATAATCACAGGCTACAATTATTGCAGGTCGCTCCAAACCGAAAGGTAGATCAAACGTTTGTATCTGTGTCTTTCCCCACCCCACCCAACCCACCACACCTTCCAAATGATCTTTTCGTAACCTGTTTTACAAGCCAACTACATACCATATATATATATATATATACACTTCACATATACTGAGACTTCATTCCAAGCAGTGTTTGTGCACATGCTTTTCAAGTCATGACACTGTTTTTCCACTTGTCTGTGTTTCCATGTGTGTGTGCGTGTGTGTGTGTGTGTGTGTGTGTGTGCTTCACCTGTTGACGATCCGCTTGCCCCTTTGGCTTGTCCCCCGCGCTTCGCCCACAAGATTACACAGTATATCCCGCAAAGCGCTTCGAGGACCTGAAAACGCCTCGGAGACCCGATGAGGAGATGTGTCGGATGCAAGGGTTGTCAGAACTCAGTTCCCGGAGATGGAACTCTCATCTTCGGGGACCTTGGAATATGCAACAACAAAGCTCTCAAGGTCACATACACACACACACAAACACTCTCTCTCACACACACACACACACACACACACACTCTCTCACACACACATAGACGCTCACACAAGCCGTCAACTCAAAGAGATGTGTGTGCACCGGCCTCCAGGTGAAAATCAGCCACGGAACGCCAGCAGATGAAGAATTGACAGAGTGTGTTAGTCCAACGACGCACAGTTATTCCTCAGTTTTGACAGTTCGTCGGAGTCTGTTTTGCCAGATTCTCAGCTTCGCTCTCGATCACTTTGGCTGCTGTCCACCCCACCTTCGGTCCTGGGTCAAAACTCCCTCCGGTTCAATTCGGAGAATCAACCAGTTTATAATTCCCACCTTGAGGTCAAGCGATCAGACTGATTTCCAGCGCCTAGTTCCCCAACACCGCCGCCACCCCCAACCCCACAAAAAAAAACACCCCACACACTTTAGGGTTTGTAATGTTCTCTGTCTTCACTCAGACAGGAAATGGAAAGAAGCAAAGCGAAAAAAAAAATGCCCAACCGTTCACTCGCTCGCTCGCTCTTCAAACCCTCTTCCTGTCTCGAAAAACTCAGAACGTCAATTTTTTTTCTCTCTCTCCCCCTCTCTGCTAGGTTTGTCTATTCTCGTTCAATCAGGAAATGCCTGGCGTGTGTCTGTGCACGCAGAAGGCTCCCTGGTAGAGTAATAAGTCAAGCATTCCACCTGCCCTGAGACAGCCAGCAGCGTCAGGCACTGCCAGGCATCTAACAGCCCGACGTTTCTTCAGCGCGTTAAGTCCTCTTTGATAGCCCCTGTTCTCCTTTTTCTTTTTATCCTTTCTCTCGTTCTTTATCTCTCCGGCAGCTCTGCCCACTGACCCGACCGGGGCTCAGCTGCACTGTCTCAGATAACGCGATCGCACAGGATGTCGTGGCGTTCTAAGAGCTCAAGAGGGTTCTGACAGATGTTTATCAGGTTTCGGTAGGTGGGGTTGGTCAGGCGGGAGGAGAGCCGTGCGAGAGAAGATATTCTGAGCAAACACACCCGATAAAGAAAACAACTGAAATTTGTGGTTTTGCCTGGAAATGCGTAAGCCTGCAACCATTTGGGTTTTGAGCTGCTTAAGTCTCATGTTAATAATAATCATGAAAATAATAATGATGATCCTTGACATTTGACATAGCGCTTTCCACATCTTATCGACGTCGCAAAGCTCTTCACAGAATGTACTGTAAAGCGAATTGACTGCATGCTTGTGGGCGAAACGCGGCAGCCAATTGCGCTCGGCAGCGTCCCCCACAAACAGTCGTGGATTGAAATGAACAATTTTTATTATTGCTTTTTTTTGAGGGATTATTATTAGGTGTGTGTGTGTGTGTGTGTGAAGTAAGGAAACTCGCCCAAGGTTTTGCCCTGACCTGCCTGGATTCGAACACAGGTCTCACGCTTGTAAGGCGAGTGCTCTAACCACTGAGCCCTTTCACTGGGCTGCACAAAGGGTTCCAGAAAGGAACTAAGCAGGTTCCTGGAAATGAAAAGGATTCAAGGATGATGAGTTGGTGAAACTCTCTCAATGTATGAGAGGGATCTGCTGAGGAGGTAGATCTGGTTGGGCTGAGTAAATAGCCTGTTTCCATGCTTTACACTCTACGCAAATTTATGTACAAAGGTTAAGATAAATTGAGCAACAGCCAAATCCTGCCTAGAAACTTTAATATTATAAAAATAATGTCTTGCGGTAGGGAAGGTTTAATGGGAGGTGTGAAGATGAGTGTCCCTTTTGCGGAATTCAGATTGGCCCTTCACAAGAGACCAGGGCAACAAATAAACACAAACATCGCAACACAATTTTCCTAAGTCACATTACCCTCCCTCAGTGTAGCGGCCCAGAGCATTTGTGAGTGGCAGGCAGAGCCGGGGAAGTTAGGGGTGGGGGAGAGGTGAAAGTAGGAAGTGTCAAAGAGGAAGTTCCTTAAGCGCAACCTGTAGATGGGGAAAGGAAGGAGCAAAATAAGACTGGAACAAGACTGAGAATAACATCTCTTTATTATTTAAAAATCCGTTTTTACAAAAGAACAGTGTAGCTCTGATCCAATATGGTATTTGTTGGGCAGTTGAGTGTCAACAGGATGCGAATAAGACAGTACAGTAGCACTTAACACAAACAAAGCCTTGTTATCTAATACAGTAACATGTTTTCGAACCAGATATGAGTTTTTGTCACTGCAATGGAACAAATTAATCAATCAAAACATACACTTACATAGCGTTTCACATTGAGAGGACGTCCCAAGGCGCTGTACAGTCAGGTAGGGACAAGAGCAGGATGGGAGGGGGTCAGGGTAAGATGAAGAAGAGTAGGAAAATTGACTGTATATTTGCGGGCGAAATGACCGTCACACTCAGAGTGATCCTGTGTGACTCCACCACAGATAATTTTCTCTCAAACTTTAAATTGAAAATGTAATTATACAGAATTCCAATTCTGTAATTCTGTTGAAAATTCTTCAATTCTGTCTTAATTTGAAAGCTGGCTCTTTTTTATTTTACAGTGAATCCCGCGTAGGGCTTTGAGACGTCCTCCCAACGTCAAAGGGCCTGTATCGAATGCAAGGGCTGGGTTACTTATTCTTCATTTCCAAGTTAAGGCCGGATTAAAGATTTACCCTAGGTTCCGCACTATCTTAAATTTGAAAGCAAAATGGTCTTGTAGGCTGAGACCAGGCGTAATTTCGGGACTCCTGTGTGTGCAAACCATTGCCTTGAATCAAAGTCGCAAAGGAAAGATATTCTGAGAAATGGGGGAAAGTTGAGCAATGGTTCCGATTCGACTAGTTTGGTCGGTTCCCATGTACAATTAAATTTGAATCGAGCTCACTCCTCCTCGCAATGATACAGACTATGGCTAAATTCCAATATCACGTTGAAAGCGTTTTGGACAAAAAAAAAGAACGGAGGCATTTTACAGGTGAGGTACGTTTTGGGGGATATTATCCAAATTGTAATTCTTTCGAATGAGGGAGTCGATAAACTCCGGCGCCCAGTCCCTCAACAGCAACACGTACTTGGTGAACTTGTAATCGTAGTAAACTTCCCGGTGCCTCAGAGCTCCTCCCTTAATGATCTCCAGAGCGCACTCGCCCTTGGGGGCAGGGGCCTGCTGAATGATGTTCGAAACGCTCTTCACCGCGTTTTCTGTGTGGCCAAGAGAGATCAGAGGCGGCAGATGTCACAACAAGAACAACAACAACGAGAACAGCAACGATAAAATTACCCCCGTATAGCGCTTTTCACGTCAGGAGGACGTCCCAAGGCGCTTCTAGGCAGTCACTGCTTCAGTCCCCAGCTGAGGACGGGTTGGGTGGGTGGGGGGTGGTGAGGGGGGAGAGAGAAGGGGCGATGAACCCGATGGAACCCGAGGAACCCAACAAACAATTTGGTCACAGCGATGCCACGCAAACAGACTTGAAGTGAATGACATGTTTTGCCCATGGATGTATACCATCTCTCTATCTCTCTCTCTCTCTCTGAGACCTTCACAGCACTTACCAGTGTCGATGTAGCTGATAACGCACAGTGTGATGGACACGTTGTAATTCAGCATAATGAACTCCTGACGCAGCGAGCTGAAGAAACCGTCCAGGGCGAACTTGGTGGAGGAGTAAGGGGCGACCAGAGGATTACCAATTTTTCCTGAGAAACAAACAATTATGAAAAACGTGTTTGAAAATATCGCAAACCCGGGTGACTTTACAGCGCATGCAAAGCGTATGGAAACCATGGTGTTAAAAGCTGCTGAGATGCTTTATTTGCGTCCTAACTCACTGCCTGTATAAAGATATGTCTCCACACATCTCTCTCTAAAGTGTTTTCCCAGTGATGGCCTTTAATGATGATAATAACAATATTAATATTTGCATCCGATGTAGCGCTTTTCACATCTTCCAGACGTCCCAAAGCGCTTCACAGAATGTACTGTAAAGTGAATTGCCTGTATATATGTGTATACACATATATACAGGCATATATACAGGTTCACGAAGGGTCATCAAAATTTTTGTTGTTGATTTTTTTAATGTTGAAAAGTGCCCGAGGCGACACTGCCGACCAATCTGTACCAAAGACTGTACTAGCGAGTTGCGCTGAGTCCACAAAAGACACAGAGATATTGTCTTGGCTGCGCTTCGCTTCAGTCGCACAGTCGCCCCCTACGTCGGGAGGTTCTGTTGGTGGCCAATTTAGGGTCGCAGCAAAAAAAAAGGTTGGGAACCACTGGCCTAATAGAATGGGCGGAACGGGCTCGAAGGGGCTGAATGGCCTCCTCCTACTCCTACGGGAGTCCCTACTGACCTGTGAAGGAGGAGACCACCACCACACTTCCACCGCTTTTCTTGAGCATCGGCATCGCCTCCACCGTCATGGTCACGTAACTCATGAAGTTGATCTCCATCATGGTCCGAATGTGGTCCACGTCCCCGTCAAAGTATCGGAAGTAGGTGAAACCGATGTGGTTGAGGATGAGCATGTCCAGGCCACCTGCGCAACCGGGGAAAGACCGGGAAAGGGGATCGATCAGGGCAACAAAGAGAAGCAGCTCAGCCCGTCACGCAACAGGAAGTGACATTGCAACGATCTGGTGGCCAGGAAGTGGGTGTTTTTAAAAAAACTAATAATACAGTAAAAGCCCGTTTATCCGGCACCCTCAGGATCTGGCCAATGTCGGTTAAAGCGCCTGCCAGATATACGGCCAAAAACACAACCACAAAAATAAATAAATAAAATTTCAATGCATTTTTCCGGAAAAATTCTGGTTAATCGAATGCGGACATTTTTTTTGTGATGCCAGTTGTACGGATGTTACGGTTTATCTCAAAGCACTTCGCAGAATACGCTGTAAACGGCATTGATTGGTGGGCGAAACGCGGCTGCCAATTGCGCACAGCAGTGGCCCCACAAACAGCCGTGGATTGAAACATTACCAATTTATTAGGGTTATCTTTTTTTCTCTCTTGTGGGATTATTGTCAGAAGTGTGGAGTAAGGAAACTTGCCCAGAGGTTCTCCCTGGCTGGAATCGAAGCCAGGTCCTCTCGCTTGTGAGGCGAGTGCTCTAACCACTGAAGCTACAGGACTCCACATTACGATGTGTGAGTTCGGACCAACAATCGCACCTCATTATTGGGCTGAATTGGAATTTTAACTTGCGTTTTGTAAAGGTGGGGGTGGGAAGCGGTGGGGCTTTACTGTATTTTATATTGTCGTGTACCAAACTGTCTCTCTGCCTCTTTCACCACGTGCTTCGCGAATTCCATGTCTTCCATGGTACCAGCGACGAAATCAGCGGAGGCCGCCCCCAGCTTCAAACACTTAGCAACCACCTGAGAGGAGCCGAGAGAATAATAATAATAAAAATCATACAATAATAATAATCCTTGCATTTGATGTAGAGTATTTCACATCTTCTAGACGTCTCAAAGCGCTTCACGCAATATACTGTAAAGTGAATTGACTGTATATTTGTGGGAGAAACGCGGCAGCCAATTGCGCACAGCAGCGTCCCCCACAAACAGCCGTGGATTGAAATGACCTTTATTTTTTCATTGTTGTGTTGTTTTGGGGGAGGGATTATTATTAGGCATGTGTGTGTGTGGAGTGAGGAAACCTGCCCTAGGTTTCACCCTGACCTGCCTGGATTCGAACACAGGTCTCACGCTTGTAAGTCGAGCGCTCTAATCACTGAGCTACAGGAACTCCATATAGTTTGAGACAAGACATATGTGTCACCGACAGCCAGGATGGTGGAAGGCGGACTATACCTCACTGATATTCTTGGTATTCTTTTGCCCGGCAAATTCTTATGGTCTTCCGTGGGTTCTGTAGAAACCATGAACGAGCTTTGAAAGGCACAGAGGGAGGGTAAGCAAAACGCAGGGGAGTGAGTGGGTGGATGGACGAACGAACCACATGATGACATACCTCCTTCAATCGCTCCGTCTTCCTCGCTGTGATCAGGATATGGGATCCCATCCCAGCCAGGTGATAGGCCATCTGCTCTCCGATTCCCGAACTGGCTCCTGTTACAATCACGCGTTTCCCTCGTAGCATCTCTGTTCAAAGTCAAACAGTCGCGATCGTTTGCACAAAATGGAAACACAGGGGGCTTGGCAGGCCAATTAGCTGATGCTGAGAGCAATGGCTGAATTATGATAATAATAATAATAATGCTTGCATTTGATATAGCACTTTTCACATCTTATCGACGTCTCAAAGCGCTTTACAGAATATATTGTAAAAGTGAATTGACCGTATATACCTGTGGGCAAAACGCGGCAGCCGATTGCGCACAGCAAAGCGTCCCCACAAACAATCGTGGATTGAAATGACCAATTTTATTAGTGTGTTTTTTTGGGGGACAGATTATTATTAGGCATCCGCAGTGAGCACTTTGAGGGGAAACTGCCTTTCATCCGCAAGGTCCGTGCGAATGGTCACCGAGCTTCAGCTCTTGGCAACCTACGCACGATACCATTCAGGATTGAGAGAGCAAAGCACAAACCCGAGGGAGGGGGAGAGAGCAGGTTTCTTTAAATCCTTTTCGAATTGACACGATAACCCTGACATTTGGTATCGTGCCTTTCGGATGTCAAGGAAAGCACCTGAAAGTACCTCACTGGGGATGCAACAAACAGTTATCGTCCCGCAAGACTTCAGTTACGTCCAACTTGCTTAGAGGATTAAAGCCTTGAACAAACTGGGGCAGAAGTACGACTTCGCCGATCGTACCTACGGCTTAGGCGGATCGGATTTTAAAAGCCAGTTGTTACCGTCTTCTGGCAAATGCAAACATTTCCACAGTGGTCGAGAACGCTGGGTGCAAATCTACACCCCACACCCCCCACAACCCCCCGACCTCACCCCCCACCCCTCCACCCTTGTGCCATTTCACTCACCGGGATCGAAACCTTCGTCGCGGTTGAAAAAATAATACGCCAGCGCAATCCCATGAACAAATATCAGCGTTTTCTTTATGAAACCCATTGCGTCTGAAAGGACAAGGCGAGCAAACAGGGAGGAGAGAGGAGCCGTCCGAAAGTTAGGTTCAGTGCTGTGCAATTTCCCCACAATGAAAATGAAATCGCTCAGAGCGGAGGGTCCCTAGGGGAAGGGTTTGCCTTCTTACTTCAAGCCGAGAACCAATCGGTGAAGCGAGCAGTTTAATCTGGAAGCCGTTGATCCAATTTCCATGCTTTACACTCTACGCAAAGTTATACACAAAGGTTAAGATAAATTGAGCAACAACCAAATCCTGCCTAGAAATTTTAATATTATAAAAATAATGTCTTGCGGTAGGGAAGGTTTTAATGGGAGGTGTGACGATGAGTGTCCCTTTTGCAGAATTCAGGTTGGCCCTTCACAAGAGACCAGGGCAACAGATAAACAAAAACATCGCAACACAATTTTCCTAAGTCACATAACCCTCCCTCAGTGTAGCGGCCCAGAGCATTTGTGAGTGGCAGGCAGAGCCTGTCACTGAACCGGGGAAGATAGGGGTGGGGGGGGGGGGGGGAGGGGGGAGAGGTGAAAGTAGGAAGTGTCAAAGAGGACAACCCCCCGACCTCACCCCCCACCCCTGCGCAACCTGTAGATGGGGAAAGGAAGGAGCAAAATAAGACTGGAAGAAGACTGAGAATAACATCTCTTTATTATTTAAAAATCCGTTTTTACTAAAGAACAGTGTAGCTCTGATCCAATATGGTATTTGTTGGGCAGTTGAGTGTCAACAGGATGCGAATAAGACAGTACAGTAGCACTTAACACAAACAAAGCCTTGTTATCTAATACAGTAACATGTTTTCGAACCAGATATGAGTTTTTGTCACTGCAATGGAACAAATTAATCAATCAAAACATACACTTACATAGCGTTTCACATTGAGAGGACGTCCCAAGGCGCTGTACAGTCAGGTAGGGACAAGAGCAGGATGGGAGGGGGTCAGGGTAAGATGAAGAAGAGTAGGAAAATTGACTGTATATTTGCGGGCGAAATGACCGTCACACTCAGAGTGATCCTGGATGACTCCACCACAGCTAATTTTCTCTCAAACTTTAAATTGAAAATGTAATTATACACGGGAAAAATTCCGGAATTCTGTTGAAAATTCTTCAATTCTGTCTTAATTTGAAAGCTGGCTCTTTTTTATTTTACAGTGAATCCCGCGGAGGGCTTTGAGACGTCCTCCCAACGTCAAAGGCCCTGTATCGAATGCAAGGGCTGGGTTACTTATTCTTCATTTCCAAGTTAAGGCCGGATTAAAGATTTACCCTAGGTTCCGCACAATCTTAAATTTGAAAGCAAAATGGTCTTGTAGGCTGAGACCAGGCGGAATTTCGGGACTCCTGTGTGTGCAAACCATTGCCTTGAATCAAAGTCGCAAAGGAAAGGTTTTCAGAGAAATGGGGGAAAGTTGAGCAATGGTTCCGATTCGACTAGTTTGGACGGTTCCCGTGTACAATTAAATTTGAATCGAGCTCACTCCTCCTCGCAATGATACAGACTATGGCTAAATTCCAATATCACGTTGAAAGCGTTTCGGGCAACAAAAAAGAACGGAGGCATTTTACAGGTGAGGTACGTTTTGGGGGATATTATCCAAATTGTAATTCTTTCGAATGAGGGAGTCGATAAACTCCGGCGCCCAGTCCCTCAACAGCAACACGTACTTGGTGAACTTGTAATCGTAGTAAACTTCCCGGTGCCTCAGAGCTCCTCCCTTAATGATCTCCAGAGCGCACTCGCCCTTGGGGGCAGGGGTCTGCTGAATGATGTTCGAAACGCTCTTCACCGCGTTTTCTGTGTGGCCAAGAGAGATCAGAGGCGGCAGATGTTACAACAAGAACAACAACAACGAGAACAGCAACGATAAAATTACCCCCGTATAGCGCTTTTCACGTCAGGAGGACGTCCCAAGGCGCTTCTAGACAGTCACTGCTTCAGTCCCCAGCTGAGGACGGGTTGGGTGGGTGGGGGGTGGTGAGGGGGGAGAGAGAAGGGGCGATGAACCCGATGGAACCCGAGGAACCCAACAAACAATTTGGTCACAGAGATGCCACACAAACAGACTTGAAGTGAATGACATGTTTTGCCCATGGATGTATACCATCTCTCTATCTCTCTCTCTCTCTCTGAGACCTTCACAGCACTTACCAGTGTCGATGTAGCTGATAACGCACAGTGTGATGGACACGTTGTAATTCAGCATAATGAACTCCTGACGCAGCGAGCTGAAGAAACCGTCCAGGGCGAACTTGGTGGAGGAGTAAGGGGCGACCAGAGGATTACCAATTTTTCCTGAGAAACAAACAATTATGAAAAACGTGTTTGAAAATATCGCAAACCCGGGTGACTTTACAGCGCATGCAAAGCGTATGGAAACCATGGCGTTAAAAGCTGCTGAGATGCTTTATTTGCGTCCTAACTCACTGCCTGTATAAAGATATGTCTCCACACATCTCTCTCTAAAGTGTTTTCCCAGTGATGGCCTTTAATGATGATAATAACAATATTAATATTTGCATCCGATGTAGCGCTTTTCACATCTTCCAGACGTCCCAAAGCGCTTCACAGAATGTACTGTAAAGTGAATTGCCTGTATATATGTGTATACACATATATACAGGCATATATACAGGTTCACGAAGGGTCATCAAAATTTTTGTTGTTGATTTTTTTAATGTTGAAAAGTGCCCGAGGCGACACTGCCGACCAATCTGTACCAAAGACTGTACTAGCGAGTTGCGCTGAGTCCACAAAAGACACAGAGATATTGTCTTGGCTGAGCTTCGCTTCAGTCGCACAGTCGCCCCCTACGTCGGGAGGTTCTGTTGGTGGCCAATTTAGGGTCGCAGCAAAAAAAAAGGTTGGGAACCACTGGCCTAATAGAATGGGCGGAACGGGCTCGAAGGGGCTGAATGGCCTCCTCCTACTCCTACGGGAGTCCCTACTGACCTGCGAAGGAGGAGACCACCACCACACTTCCACCGCTTTTCTTGAGCATCGGCGTCGCCTCCACCGTCATGGTCACGTAACTCATGAAGTTGATCTCCATCATGGTCCGAATGTGGTCCACGTCCCCGTCAAAGTATCGGAAGTAGGTGAAACCGATGTGGTTGAGGATGAGCATGTCCAGGCCACCTGCGCAACCGGGGAAAGACCGGGAAAGGGGATCGATCAGGGCAACAAAGAGAAGCAGCTCAGCCCGTCACGCAACAGGAAGTGACATTGCAACGATCTGGTGGCCAGGAAGTGGGTGTTTTAAAAAAAACTAATAATACAGTAAAAGCCCGTTTATCCGGCACCCTCAGGATCTGGCCAATGTCGGTTAAAGCGCCTGCCAGATATACGGCCAAAAACACAACCACAAAAATAAATAAATAAAATTTCAATGCATTTTTCCGGAAAAATTCCGGTTAATCGAATGCGGACCTTTTTTTTGTGATGCCAGTTGTACGGATGTTACGGTTTATCTCAAAGCACTTCGCAGAATACGCTGTAAACGGCATTGATTGGTGGGCGAAACGCGGCTGCCAATTGCGCACAGCAGTGGCCCCACAAACAGCCGTGTATTGAAACATTACCAATTTATTAGGGTTATCTTTTTTTCTCTCTTGAGGGATTATTGTCAGAAGTGTGGAGTAAGGAAACTTGCCCAGAGGTTCTCCCTGGATGGAATCGAAGCCAGGTCCTCTCGCTTGTGAGGCGAGTGCTCTAACCACTGAGGCTACAGGACTCCACGTTACGATGTGTGAGTTCGGACCAACAATCGCACCTCATTATTGGGCTGAATTGGAATTTTAACTTGCGTTTTGTAAAGGTGGGGGTGGGAAGCGGTGGGGCTTTACTGTATTTTATATTGTCGTGTACCAAACTGTCTCTCTGCCTCTTTCACCACGTGCTTCGCGAATTCCATGTCTTCCATGGTACCAGCGACGTAATCAGCGGAGGCCGCCCCCAGCTTCAAACACTTAGCAACCACCTGAGAGGAGCCGAGAGAATAATAATAATAAAAATCATACAATAATAATAATCCTTGCATTTGATGTAGAATATTTCACATCTTCTAGACGTCTCAAAGCGCTTCACGCAATATACTGTAAAGTGAATTGACTGTATATTTGTGGGAGAAACGCGGCAGCCAATTGCGCACAGCAGCGTCCCCCACAAACAGCCGTGGATTGAAATGACCTTTATTT
Organism: Hydrolagus colliei; assembly: GCA_035084275.1. NCBI lineage: Eukaryota > Metazoa > Chordata > Chondrichthyes > Chimaeriformes > Chimaeridae > Hydrolagus > Hydrolagus colliei. The sequence continues at coordinate 10,701,242 of CM068762.1, read as the reverse complement.
TTTCATTGTTGTGTTGTTTTGGGGGAGGGATTATTATTAGGCATGTGTGTGTGTGGAGTGAGGAAACCTGCCCTAGGTTTCACCCTGACCTGCCTGGATTCGAACACAGGTCTCACGCTTGTAAGTCGAGCGCTCTAATCACTGAGCTACAGGAACTCCATATAGTTTGAGACAAGACATATGTGTCACCGACAGCCAGGATGGTGGAAGGCGGACTATACCTCACTGATATTCTTGGTATTCTTTTGCCCGGCAAATTCTTATGGTCTTCCGTGGGTTCTGTAGAAACCATGAACGAGCTTTGAAAGGCACAGAGGGAGGGTAAGCAAAACGCAGGGGAGTGAGTGGGTGGATGGACGAACGAACCACATGATGACATACCTCCTTCAATCGCTCCGTCTTCCTCGCTGTGATCAGGATATGGGATCCCATCCCAGCCAGGTGATAGGCCATCTGCTCTCCGATTCCCGAACTGGCTCCTGTTACAATCACGCGTTTCCCTCGTAGCATCTCTGTTCAAAGTCAAACAGTCGCGATCGTTTGCACAAAATGGAAACACAGGGGGCTTGGCAGGCCAATTAGCTGATGCTGAGAGCAATGGCTGAATTATGATAATAATAATAATAATGCTTGCATTTGATATAGCACTTTTCACATCTTATCGACGTCTCAAAGCGCTTTACAGAATATATTGTAAAAGTGAATTGACCGTATATACCTGTGGGCAAAACGCGGCAGCCGATTGCGCACAGCAAAGCGTCCCCACAAACAATCGTGGATTGAAATGACCAATTTTATTAGTGTGTTTTTTTGGGGGACAGATTATTATTAGGCATCCGCAGTGAGCACTTTGAGGGGAAACTGCCTTTCATCCGCAAGGTCCGTGCGAATGGTCACCGAGCTTCAGCTCTTGGCAACCTACGCACGATACCATTCAGGATTGAGAGAGCAAAGCACAAACCCGAGGGAGGGGGAGAGAGCAGGTTTCTTTAAATCCTTTTCGAATTGACACGATAACCCTGACATTTGGTATCGTGCCTTTCGGATGTCAAGGAAAGCACCTGAAAGTACCTCACTGGGGATGCAACAAACAGTTATCGTCCCGCAAGACTTCAGTTACGTCCAACTTGCTTAGAGGATTAAAGCCTTGAACAAACTGGGGCAGAAGTACGACTTCACCGATCATACCTACGGCTTAGGCGGATCGGATTTTAAAAGCCAGTTGTTACCGTCTTCTGGCAAATGCAAACATTTCCACAGTGGTCGAGAACGCTGGGTGCAAATCTACACCCCACACCCCCCACAACCCCCCGACCTCACCCCCCACCCCTCCACCCTTGTGCCATTTCACTCACCGGGATCGAAACCGTCGTCGCGGTTGAAAAAATAATACGCCAGCGCAATCCCATGAACAAATATCAGCGTTTTCTTTATGAAACCCATTGCGTCTGAAAGGACAAGGCGAGCAAACAGGGAGGAGAGAGGAGCCGTCCGAAAGTTAGGTTCAGTGCTGTGCAATTTCCCCACACTGAAAATGAAATCGCTCAGAGCGGAGGGTCCCTAGGGGAAGGGTTTGCCTTCTTACTTCAAGCCGAGAACCAATCGGTGAAGCGAGCAGTTTAATCTGGAAGCCGTTGATCCAATTTCCATGCTTTACACTCTACGCAAAGTTATACACAAAGGTTAAGATAAATTGAGCAACAACCAAATCCTGCCTAGAAATTTTAATATTATAAAAATAATGTCTTGCGGTAGGGAAGGTTTTAATGGGAGGTGTGACGATGAGTGTCCCTTTTGCAGAATTCAGGTTGGCCCTTCACAAGAGACCAGGGCAACAGATAAACAAAAACATCGCAACACAATTTTCCTAAGTCACATAACCCTCCCTCAGTGTAGCGGCCCAGAGCATTTGTGAGTGGCAGGCAGAGCCTGTCACTGAACCGGGGAAGTTAGGGGTGGGGGGGGGGGGGGGGGGAGGGGGGAGAGGTGAAAGTAGGAAGTGTCAAAGAGGACAACCCCCCGACCTCACCCCCCACCCCTGCGCAACCTGTAGATGGGGAAAGGAAGGAGCAAAATAAGACTGGAAGAAGACTGAGAATAACATCTCTTTATTATTTAAAAATCCGTTTTTACTAAAGAACAGTGTAGCTCTGATCCAATATGGTATTTGTTGGGCAGTTGAGTGTCAACAGGATGCGAATAAGACAGTACAGTAGCACTTAACACAAACAAAGCCTTGTTATCTAATACAGTAACATGTTTTCGAACCAGATATGAGTTTTTGTGACTGCAATGGAACAAATTAATCAATCAAAACATACACTTACATAGCGTTTCACATTGAGAGGACGTCCCAAGGCGCTGTACAGTCAGGTAGGGACAAGAGCAGGATGGGAGAGGGTCAGGGTAAGATGAAGAAGAGTAGGAAAATTGACTGTATATTTGCGGGCGAAATGACCGTCACACTCAGAGTGATCCTGTGTGACTCCACCACAGATACTTTTCTCTCAAACTTTAAATTGAAAATGTAATTATACAGAATTCCAATTCTGGAATTCTGTTGAAAATTCTTCAATTCTGTCTTAATTTGAAAGCTGGCTCTTTTTTATTTTACAGTGAATCCCGCGTAGGGCTTTGAGACGTCCTCCCAACGTCAAAGGGCCTGTATCGAATGCAAGGGCTGGGTTACTTATTCTTCATTTCCAAGTTAAGGCCGGATTAAAGATTTACCCTAGGTTCCGCACAATCTTAAATTTGAAAGCAAAATGGTCTTGTAGGCTGAGACCAGGCGGAATTTCGGGACTCCTGTGTGTGCAAACCATTGCCTTGAATCAAAGTCGCAAAGGAAAGGTTTTCAGAGAAATGGGGGAAAGTTGAGCAATGGTTCCGATTCGACTAGTTTGGTCGGTTCCCATGTACAATTAAATTTGAATCGAGCTCACTCCTCCTCGCAATGATACAGACTATGGCTAAATTCCAATATCACGTTGAAAGCGTTTCGGGCAACAAAAAAGAACGGAGGCATTTTACAGGTGAGGTACGTTTTGGGGGATATTATCCAAATTGTAATTCTTTCGAATGAGGGAGTCGATAAACTCCGGCGCCCAGTCCCTCAACAGCAACACGTACTTGGTGAACTTGTAATCGTAGTAAACTTCCCGGTGCCTCAGAGCTCCTCCCTTAATGATCTCCAGAGCGCACTCGCCCTTGGGGGCAGGGGTCTGCTGAATGATGTTCGAAATGGCCTTCACCGCTGTTTCTGTGTGGCCAAGAGAGATCAGAGTCGGCAGATGTTACAACAAGAACAACAACAACGAGAACAGCAACGATAAAATTACCCCCGTATAGCGCTTTTCACGTCAGGAGGACGTCCCAAGGCGCTTCTAGGCAGTCACTGCTTCAGTCCCCAGCTGAGGACGGGTTGGGTGGGTGGGGGGTGGTGAGGGGGGAGAGAGAAGGGGCGATGAACCCGATGGAACCCGAGGAACCCAACAAACAATTTGGTCACAGAGATGCCACACAAACAGACTTGAAGTGAATGACATGTTTTGCCCATGGATGTATACCATCTCTCTATCTCTCTCTCTCTCTCTGAGACCTTCACAGCACTTACCAGTGTCGATGTAGCTGATAACGCACAGTGTGATGGATACGTTGTAATTCAGCATAATGAACTCCTGACGCAGCGAGCTGAAGAAACCGTCCAGGGCGAACTTGGTGGAGGAGTAAGGGGCGACCAGAGGATTACCAATTTTTCCTGAGAAACAAACAATTATTAAAAACGTGTTTGAAAATTTCGCAAAACCGGGTGACTTTACAGCGCATGCAAAGCGTATGGAAACCATGGCGTTAAAAGCTGCTGAGATGCTTTATTTGCATCCTAACTCACTGCCTGTATAAAGATATGTCTCCACACATCTCTCTCTAAAGTTTTCCCAGTGATGGCCTTTAATGATGATAATAACAATATTAATACTTGCATCCGATGTAGCGCTTTTCACATCTTCCAGACGTCTCAAAGCGCTTCACAGAATGTACTGTAAAGTGTATTGCCTGTATATATGTGTATACACATACATATATATACTGTATATAACTTCTGTTGAGTTACAACATTTCCTGTAACATTGGTGGAGGGGATCGAGGGATACGGGGCAAAGGGCCGGTGTTTGGAATTGAAGTACTGATCGTCCCTGGTCTGATACAGTGGTTCCCAACCTCGGATCCTGACCCAAATCAGTGTCGCGGGGGTCCTCAGTAGGGTTCACGAAGGGTCATCAAAATTTTTGTTGTTGATTTTTTTAATGTTGAAAAGTGCCCGAGGCGACACTGCCGACCAATCTGTACCAAAGACTGTACTAGCGAGTTGCGCTGAGTCCACAAAAGACACAGAGATATTGTCTTGGCTGAGCTTCGCTTCAGTCGCACAGTCGCCCCCTACGTCGGGAGGTTCTGTTGGTGGCCAATTTAGGGTCGCAGCAAAAAAAGTGGTTGGGAACCACTGGCCTAATAGAATGGGTGGAACGAGCTCGAAGGGGCTGAATGGCCTCCTCCTACTCCTACGCGAGTCCCTACTGACCTGCGATGGAGGAGACCACCACCACACTTCCACCGCTTTTCTTGAGCATCGGCGTCGCCTCCACCGTCATGGTCACGTAACTCATGAAGTTGATCTCCATCATGGTCCGAATGTGGTCCACGTCCCCGTCAAAGTATCGGAAGTAGGCGGAACCGATGTGGTTGAGGATGAGCATGTCCAGGCCACCTGCCCAACCGGGGAAAGACCGGGAAAGGGGATCGATCAGGGCAACAAAGAGAAGCAGCGCAGCCCGTCACGCAACAGGAAGTGACATTGCAATGATCTGGTCGCCAGGAAGTGGGTGTTTTTTTAAAACTAATAATACAGTAAAAGCCTGTTTATCCGGCACCCTCAGGATCTGGCCAATGTCGGTTAAAGCGCCTGCCAGATATACGGCCGAAAACACAACCACAAAAAGAAATAAATAAATTTTCAATGCATTTTTCCGGAAAAATTCAGATTAATCGAATGCGGACCTTTTTTTTGTGATGCCAGTTGTATGGAAGTTACGGTTGATCTCAAAGCACTTCGCAGAATACGCTGTTAACGGCATTGATTGGTGGGCGAAACGCTGCTGCCAATTGCCCACAGCAGTGGCCCCACAAACAGCCGTGGATTGAAACATTACCAATTTATTAGGGTTGTCTTTTTTTCTCTCTTGAGGGATTATTGTCAGAAGTGTGGAGTAAGGAAACTTACTCCCTGGCTGGAATCGAAGCCAGGTCCTCTCGCTTGTGAGGCGAGTGCTCTAACCACTGAGGCTACAGGACTCCATGTTACGATGTGTGAGTTCGGACCAACAGTCGCCCCTCATTATTGGGCTGAATTGGAATTTTAACTTGCGTTTTGTAAAGGTGGGGGTGGGAAGCGGTGGGGCTTTACTGTATTTTATATTGTCGTGTACCAAACTGTCTCTCTGCCTCTTTCACTACGTGCTTCGCGAATTCCATGTCTTCCATGGTACCAGCGACGTAATCAGCGGAGGCCGCCCCCAGCTTCAAACACTTAGCAACCACCTGAGAGGAGCCGAGAGAATAATAATAATAAAAATCATACGATAATAATAATCTTTGCATTTGATGTAGAGTATTTCACATCTTCTAGACGTCTCAAAGCGCTTCACGCAATATACTGTAAAGTGAATTGACTGTATATTTGTGGGAGAAACGCGGCAGCCAATTGCGCACAGCAGCGTCCCTCACAAACAGCCGTGGATTGAAATGACCTTTACTTTTTCATTGTTGTGTTGTTTTGGGGGAGGGATTATTATTAGGCATGTCCATCAGCCATGCCCTCTGCCTCCACAATGAGGAAATCTCATTGTGGAGGCAGAGGGCATCGCTGATGTACTGAATGAGTACTTCGCCTCTGTCTTCACAAAAGAAAATGATACAGCCAATGCCATGGTATTACAGGAGAGGGTAGGAGAAATGGATAGAATAATTATAACCAGAGAGGAAGTGCTAAAAAGGTTGATGTCGCTCAGGGTGGATAAGTCATCTGGTCCGGATGGAATGCACCCTAGGTTACTAAGTGAGGCACGGGAGCAAATAGCAGGGACTCTGGCCACGATCTTTCAATCTTCCTTGGACACAGGGGTCGTGCCAGAGGACTGGAGGATAGCTAATGTTACTCCCTTGTATAAAAAGGGGCAGAAGGACAAGCCTGGTAACTACAGACCAGTCAGTCTAACGTCGGTAGTGGGCAAACTTCTACAGTCCATAATCAGGGACAAGGTAGATCTTCACTTAGAAAGATATAGGCTAATAAAGGACAGTCAACATGGATTTGTTAAAGGCAAATCTTGCCTTACAAATCTGATAGAATTTTTTGATGAGGTAACGGAATGGGTGGATAATGGTAGCGCAGTTGATGTAGTTTACATGGACTTTCAAAAGGCATTTGACAAAGTGCCACATGAGAGACTTATTATGAAATTAAAGGCCCATGGCGTAAAAGGGACAGTGGCAGCGTGGATCCACAACTGGCTGCGAGACAGAAAGCAGAGAGTTGTAGTGAGCGGCTGTTTTTCAGATTGGAGGGAAGTGAGCAGTGGTGTGCCACAGGGATCGGTTTTGGGACCATTGCTGTTTGTAATCTACATCAATGATCTGGACTTGGGTGTACGGAGTACAGTTTCCAAGTTTGCAGATGACACTAAGTTAGGGAGAATAGTAAACAGTGAGGAGGATAGTAGCCATCTGCAAGAGGATATAGACAAATTGATAAAGTGGGCAGACACATGGCAGATGAAGTTTAATGCAGAGAAGTGTGAGGTGATGCATTTTGGGAGAAGAAATGAAGGGAGGCAATATAGGCTAGATAGTACAATTTTAAATGGTGTAAAGGAACAGAGAGACCTGGGGATTTGTGTTAGTGACTCGTTGAAGGTGGCAGGACAGGTAGACAAGGCTGTTAAGAAGGCATATGGGATACTAGGCTTTATAAATAGGGGTATAGAGTACAAAAGTCAGGAAGTGCTGACTAACCTCTATAGGACTTTGGTGAGGCCTCAGCTGGAATACTGTGTTCAATTCTGGTCACCACACTACAGAAAGGATGTGAAGGCATTGGAAAGGGTACAACGAAGATTTACTAGGATGGTGCCAGGATTGAGGGACTTCAGCTATGAGGAGAGGCTAGATAGGCTAGGGTTATTCTCTCTGGAGCAGAGAAGATTGAGGGGAGACCTAATAGAGGTTTATAAGATCATGAGGGGTTTCGACAGGGCAAATAGAGAAAAACTATTTCCACTCGTGGGTGAATCTGTGACTCGTGGTCACAGATTTAAAATAGTTTCAAGGCGCAGTAGAGGGGAGCTGAGGAGAAATTTTTTCACTCAGCGAGTTGTTCAAATCTGGAATGCATTGCCTGAAAAGGTGGTGGAGGCTGATTCGATAACAACTTTTAAAAGGGAATTAGATCTTTATTTAGGGAGAACGGGTCTATTAGGCTATGGGGAGCGGGCAGGGCAGTGGGATTGAATCGCTCTTTTCAAAGAGCCGGCACAGACTAGATGGGCCGAATGGCCTCCTTTTGTGCCGTAAAATTCTATGATTCTATGATTCTATGATTCTATGATTCTATGTGTGTGAGTGGAGTGAGGAAACCTGCCCTAGGTTTCACCCTGACCTGCCTGGATTCGAACACAGGTCTCACGCTTGTAAGTCGAGCGCTCTAATCACTGAGCTACAGGAACTCCATATAGTTTGAGACAAGACATATGTGTCACCGACAGCCAGGATGGTGGAAGGCGGACTATATCTCACTGATATTCTTGGTATTCTTTTGCCGGCAAATTCTTATGGTCTTCCGTGGGTTCTGTAGAAACCATGAACGAGCTTTGAAAGGTACAGAGGGAGGGTAAGCAAAATGCAGGGGAGTGAGTGGGTGGATGGACGAACGAACCACATGATGACATACCTCCTTCAATCGCTCCGTCCTCCTCGCTGTGATCAGGATATGGGATCCCATCCCAGCCAGGTGATAGGCCATCTGCTCTCCGATTCCCGAACTGGCTCCCGTTACAATCACGCGTTTCCCTCGTAGCATCTCTGTTCAAAGTCAAACAGTCGCGATCGTTTGCACAAAATGGAAACACAGGGGGCTTGGCAGGCCAATTAGCTGATGCTGAGAGCAATGGCTGAATTATGATAATAATAATAATAATGCTTGCATTTGATATAGCACTTTTCACATCTTATCGACGTCTCAAAGCGCTTTACAGAATATATTGTAAAAGTGAATTGACCGTATATATCTGTGGGCAAAACGCGGCAGCCGATTGCGCACAGCAAAGCGTCCCCACAAACAATCGTGGATTGAAATGACCAATTTTATTAGTGTGTTTTTTTGGGGGGACGGATTATTATTGGGCGTCCGCAGTGAGCACTTTGAGGGGAAACTGCCTTTCATCCCCAAGGTCCGTGCGAATGGTCACCGAGCTTCAGCTCTTGGCAACCTACGCACGAGGGGGAGAGAACAGGCTTCTTTAAATGCCTTTCAAATTGACACGATAACCCTGACATTTGGTATCGTGCCTTTCGGATGTCAAGGAAAGCACCTGAAAGTACCTCACTGGAGATGCAACAAACAGTTATCGTCCCGCAAGACTTGAGTTACGTCCAACTTGCTTAGAGGATTAAACCCTTGAACAAACTGGGGCAGAAGTACGACTTCGCCGATCGTACCTACGGCTTAGGCGGATCGGATTTTAAAAGCCAGTTGTTACCGTCTTCTGGCAAATGCAAACATTTCCACAGTGGTCGAGAACGCTGGGTGCAAATCTACACCCCACACCCCCCACAACCCCCCGACCTCACCCCCCACCCCTCCACCCTTGCGCCATTTCACTCACCGGGATCGAAACCGTCGTCGCGGTTGAAAAGATAATACGCCAGCGCAATCCCCAGAACAAATATCAGCGTTTTCTTTATGAAACCCATTGCGTCTGAAAGGACAAGGCGAGCAAACAGGGAGGAGAGAGGAGATGTCCGAAGGTTAGGTTCAGTGCTGTGCAATTTCCCCACACTGAAAATGAGATTGCTCAGAGCGGAGGGGGCATTGGGGGAAGGGTTTGCCTTCTTACTTCAAGCCGAGAACCAATTGGTGAAGCGAGCAGTTTAATCTGGAAGCTGTTGAGTCTGTGACTTGGGGGGAGTGTCCAAAGTTCACTGCCTCCCAGCTTTCAATTTTCTGTTTGAAACACAAGATTTAACTGCCAGCTATTCAATGCTTCGCCATGAAATGACAGATTTGCCAATATTCCGAACTGCACTGGAGCAGTTTCGAGTTGGTGTATCAAAGTAGCACTTTACTGAGTCAAGGCTGGCCGTTGGAGGAAATTTATACTCAAAGTATGATTAGCTCTCAAAGGAGCTACGCAAAGCCTTTCCCCCTTTGGAAATTGGCCCCTTTTGTTCTTACCCAATCAGAGTAATTGAAATGTGATTTGACATGACTATTGTGAATTTCCTGTAGCAAAGTGGTTAGAGCCCTCGCCTTACAAGCGAGAGACTCGGATTCAATTCTGGGCAGCGTGAAACCTCCACACGCCTAATAATAATCCCTAAAAATTTTTTTTTAAAAACAATTGGTCATTTCAACCCACTACTGTTTGCGGGGGACGCTGCTGTGCGCCGATTGGCTACCGTGTTTCGCCCACAAAATATATACAGTCAATTCACTTTACAGTGTATTCTGTGAAGGGCTTTGAGACGTCTGGCGGGCGTGAAAAGCACTGAATCAAAATGCCAGAATTCTTCTTCTTCACACTATTATTGGAATAAATCCGTTAGAAACCGACCAGAGAAAGTGGCTAAAAGTGGCGGCCAGTTACGGCATGTTTTTAACCGTTGAGAAAATACAACCAGACAGTCTCAGGGGTACGTGGGCTGGACTGGTAGGAAAGGAGGGTGGGAGGAGCAGGGTCCCTATGGAAACCACAACTTCGAGCCAGGAAACCGCAGGCTGAGGCCAATTTGGAGAGTCAAAGGGTCAATTCATGGCGGGAAGGGAGGTCCTGATGGATAACACTGCCACCTTGCGTAAACCCGGAATAGGGCAATAGGGACGTACTTCATTCTTGAGATCAAGCACTTGGTGACTTGGAATGATAATCATATTAATCATTCTGATCCTTCCATTTGATACATCGCCTTGTCACATCATTGAGACGTCGTCGCAAAGCGCTTCACACGATATACTGTAAATAATAATAATAGTGATCCTCGCATTTGATATAACAACAACGTCAGGAGGAAGTCCCAAGGCACTGGACAGTTACTGCTTCAGACTCAAGCTGGGTGGGGGTGGTGGGGTGGGGGGAAGGAGTTGCCGATGGGTTCATCGAAGAGGCGAGTCTTGAGTCTTGAGGCGAGACTTGAAGGATGTAACGCTTCGATGGAGTCCTGTAGCTCAGTGGTCAGAGCACTCACCTTACGAGTGAGAGACCTGCGTTCGATTCCAGGCAGGTCAGGGCGAAACCTTGAGCAACACCCTGATAAAAACCCTAAAAAAAAAATTGGTCAATTCAATCCATGACTGTTTGTGGGGGACGCTGTTGTGCGCAATTGGCTGCCGCGTTTCGCCCACAAATATACAGTCAATTCACTTTACAGTACATTCTGTGAAGCGCATTAAGACGTCTAGAAGACATGAAAAACGCTACATCAAATGCAAGGATTATTCTTATTTTTATTTTCATGCCTTCTAGATGTCTCAAAGCGCTTCACGCAATACACTGCAAAGTAAATTGACTATGGGCGAAACACGGCAGAGCACAGCAGCGTCCCACAAACAGTCGTGGATTGAAATAACCAATTTAAGGAAACTTGCCCAAGGTTTCACCCTGCCTGGAATTGAACCCCGGTCTCTCGCTTGCAAGGCGAGTGCTCCAACCACTGAGCTACAGGATTCCACAAAGTGCATTGACTGTGTATTTTGTGGGCGAATCTCAACTCTCACCTAGACTCAAACCCAGAACAGGACACCTGCTTCGTACCCCCTGACCTGCCTCGACTCAAATCACCCGAGGCTTCTCAGCAAATCTTCACTCACTGTTTATTTCTAAGGTCTGTCACTTGTCTCTCTCTCTCTCTCACTCTCTCTCTCTCTCTCTCTCTCGGAGTGAAGAGCTATTGGGAGTTCACCTTGTCCTGTTACTCTTTACATTGACTGGTGCTGGTGAACAGTGTGGAGGTTTGACCGCAAGGTGACGCCAACAATCAGGCTGAGCTCTCGGCTTCTGTGCCTCTGTGTGGGCTTGTGTTTGTGTGTGTGTGTGTGTATTTGTGTTTGTGTGTGTGTGTGTATTTGTGTTTGTGTGTGTGTATTTGTGTTTGAGTGTGTGTGTGCTTGTGGGTGTTTGTGTGTATGTGTATTTATATGTGTGTAATTTTGCGTGTATTTGTGTGTGTATAATTGTGTGTGAATGTGTATGTGTATATGTGTGTGTGTGTATGTAGACTTAATCTAATCAGTGGCAGTTTGCTTCAGTTTGTTAGTGTTAATCTGGTTCCATTGTCGGGACGCAACTGTGCAATTGGCTGCTGCATTTCACCCACATATATAGTCAATTCACTTGACAGGATATTTTGTGAAGCGCTTTCAGATGGCTAGAACATATGAAAAGCGCTACATCAAATGCAGGGATTACTATTATTATTACTGGCAGTCTGCTGTGAATGAACCCGTGAGGTTTCCACATTGGTTAAAGTGGTTTTCAAAGTAAGGCAGATTTGGATAAAATATTAGATAAATTCACGACGAACGGTTTCCATCTCTCCTTGGATATGTTGTCGTTTTTGTCGAATATAATTTGCACTTGTGGTGTGGAAATCCAGTCCGATTCACGTGGACGCGACAGTCAATGTCAGTCGGAAACAATCTTCTGAAATCAATTGGTTTCGAATTTTGGTTTGGTCCCATTCCGCAAAATATGAATTGTTGTGGTTCATATATTCTCTAATCACCTTTACCAACCGGTTCAAAGTGTTTGCTCCAGCGCTGTCAAGCGCTCTGGGACACTAACCTGCTAAAGGTCCCTATATAATAAACCCTACATTTGATATAAAGCTCGGCACGTCCTCGAGATGGCTCAAAGCGCTTCACAGTATACACTGTAAAGTGAATTGGCTGTGCATCTGTGGGCGAAAGGTGGCAGCCAATGGCGCACAGCAGCGTTCCCCCACGAACGGCCGTGCATTAAAGTGACCGATTTTATTCTTGTTTGTTTTTCTCGAGGGATTATTATCGGGCCCGCAGATAGTAAGGAAACTTGCCCATGGTTTCTCCCTGCCTGGCCGGAATTGAACCTGTTGCTTGCCAGGCTAGAGTGCTCTAACCACTGAGTTACAAGGACTCCTAACTGACAATGTAAAGCTGGTCCACTTTTGCTTCGGTGAGCTCAAAGACTCCCTTTGAGGGTGGCAGTTGTTCTTGTCCTTATTTGTGTGCCCATCTAATGAAATTCCAACAGAACGTCATGCACTCAATCGTTTCAGGCCAGCGCTGGCATAAATTCCAATCGGATTTCCCGTTCGAAATTTCGTAGCAGCAGTGAGGCTGTTTCACGAAAAAAGCGCTACACTGAACGAGGCTGGAAGAAACACTTTGCCTGCTGCACTAATTGTATTGCGAATCTCTGCGATAGTCTATCTCCCCACCCCCCCGCCCCCCGCCACCCCCCCCGCCCCCCGCCACCCCCCTCCCGTGTCAGTGGAGAGTAGATCACGGAATTGACTGAAGAATTTGCAGTCAGTCAAGCCGGTCGCATCCCGAACGAGAGAGATTTAGGAGGTCAGAATGTACTAACGTCCTCTTTCGCAAGGACACAGAAAATGGACACATGAGAGATAAGAAGGAAACTGAGCGAAAGCCTACTTTGTCGGTTTACTCCCGAGGCAAATACTGCACTGGACGAGCCAGCCCTTCACAAGGGCAACCAAAGCTGTCACAAACGACGCCCCAGCTTACTCCAGATAGGATCGTAAATAGATCATAAATGAGCGAGCTCCCAATGCGGTCTTACTAATGGGTTTGTGAGGCAGCCGCAAATTCACTCGCAAGGACAAGCCATCAATTGGGCTGTCAAAAAACCCCCCTCCCGAACTGAATAATCATAATAATAATCCTTGCATTTCACATAGCGCTATTCACGTCTTCTAGACGCCTCAAAGCGCTTCGCAGAATGTTCTGTAAAGTGAATTGACTGTATATTTTGTGGGCGAAACGCGACAGCACACAGCGGCGTCCCCACAGACAGTCGTGGATTGAAGTGAGAAATTATTATTTATTTTTTTCCCTTGAGGGATTATTGAGGGACAGATAAGATCAGAAATTCCTTCACTAACTCGGGTATCACTAAGCAGGAAAAAATATATATTTAAAAAAAAAATTCCTGTAGGCAAACATTGAGTGCAACAAGTTTAATCAGTATTTTATTTTTAGCTGCACATTGATCTCCGTGATCAGGAACAACAACGGAACAGAAAATTCTCCGGGACCAATGTTAATATTGGAGGAGGGGGAGGAGGGAGAAAAACCAGGAGGGCTGAAGTCTAGGGGTGTTAAAAGTTTCCTTTGCAGTCTTTAAGAACGGACAGAAAACGCAATGTTTTGCTACTGCGTGGAATGAATGTGAATGATCACATTCGAATCCATTCTGAAATGTTATATTTTGCCGTAATAATAAAAGCAACGAAAATCCATCAGAATTTTACACGAGCGACAAAGTTTGGGATGGATCCTGCTGAGCGGAGGGAGTGGACAGGTTGATAAGGAGTTAACAGGCTGGAGAGGTAGGAGGGGATCCAAGGTAAGCGCGAGTATTTTGAACTCGATCCTCTGTAGGATGGGGAGCCAATGGTACCGGGCGAGGGTGGGTGTGATGGGAGGTTCCCAGAGTCAGTTGAAGGAGTGGACACAAGTTGCAGAGTTCTGGAGCTATCTCAACGATGTGCTGAAGGCATTGTATCAAATGCAAGGCTTATTATTCCATGGGCGTTTGTGCATTTTCATGCAATACGGGAATGCGTGCATCCGGACACTTGCTGTGTGGTTAACCACGAGAGTAACACGTTTGAACTGGGAATGAATGAGTCAACCGCCATGTGAAATGACGGAGGGGACTGCAGCGCAATGATGAGTAAGTGCCGTCACAAGACAGAAAATGCTGTCTTCTAAGAGACGCAATGAATGGGAGACTCTCTTACTAATTTCCAGCGAGGGTCTCACCACAGTCGAACATGTGACTGAATTCAGGACTTGCCCAATTGCTTCATTGGGAAAGCAAGTGCGCTCATCTGTCCAACCCAGTGAGATTGGTCCGAAAGTGATTTGTCATCAATAATTGGTCATTGCGATCCACGGCTGTTTGTGGGGTGGGGGGAGCGACGCTGCTGTGCGCGATCGGCTGCCGCGTTTCACCCACAAGTATACAGTCAATTCACTTTACAGTATATTCTGTGAAGCGCTTTGAGACGCCTAGAAGGATTATTATTATTATTATTATTAGATACGATCCCTTCTCAAGGCTGATAATAATAATCCTTGCATGTGATGTAGCGCTTCAGCACGTCTCCGAGACGTCTCAAAGCGCTTTACAGCACACCCAGTTCTGACGAAGGTTTGCAGACCCGAAAGGTCGACTCTTTTTCCTTTCTCCGTGGAATGCTGCCTGACCTGCTGAGTTTCCCCAGCAACTTCTGTTTTTGACCCAGTAAAGTGAACTCACTGTGTATTTTGCTGAGGCCAATTGCGCTCAGCAGTGTCCCACAAACAGTCGTGACCAAATTATGATTATTTTTTTGTGGTTGAAGGAATTATTATCCCCCAGAATAGGGATCCGCCAACTGAACAATAAACAGGTTCCTGGTAACTGCTAGGTAAACAGATGCATGTAGAGTAAGTGAACTTGCCCAACGGTTTGCCCTGCCAGGAATCAAACCCAGGTCCTCTCACTGGCGAGGCGAGTGATTTAACCACTAATAGGACACACTAATAGATTTCAAGAAACCTCACGCTCACATATTCGCCTCATGCCCTTTATGTCCACCACCACCACGCCTCTCCAACCTGTTCGCACTCCACTTTTTTCTACCACCACCACCTACCCCCCACCCCACCACCACCCAATTCATCCAGCTGCCTCCAGCGAGCCTTAAAAGAAAGGGAGGGAGGGAGGGAGGGAGTGAGGCGAAGGGACTGCAGGATGGAGTTCCAAAGTTTGGTTGGGGGAGCAGGGAGATTGAGGTTGAAGGCTCGACCGGCTGATGGTGAGGCGAGCGGGCAGGAGGGAGACGTGGAACAGGCTAGAGAAAGGCGGAGTAAACACGAACAGTGCTGCCTCAAAAGTAAGGAATATTATCGATAATATACTTGCAATGGAAGTTCCCTGATCACAGTCATCATGAGACTAATCTAGTTCCCCAGGCCTATTCATTAATTGACTTAACATTGCTCCACTTATTCAATACCATTTCCTCAGCACGTACCACCCGCCCTGCATGACCAACACTGGCTTTATACCACACTCACTCCCAGGGTGATGCAAATGGATACACAAATTGCAGTGGAAATTGCACAGACCCGGCCGGGAGCAAATTCCAAGCGAAAGTGACTGATAAGGGCTGACTGAGACAGATAACCCGAGGTTTCCTATCTGTCAATTGACCGGTGAATGGTATATTGAAAAGAAAATCAAACAGAACCTTTATCCCAAACGGTATGTCGCAATCCATTGCTGAACAGCTCAGCGGCCTATCATATTTATAGTGTTTCCTAATCCTCTGTTGAAGTCATTTTTTAATTGTAATGATAATAATTAAAATAATAATTATTACATTTGATATCTCGCCTTATCACGACTTCTAGACGACTCAAAGTTGCTTCGCAGGATATACAGTAAAGTGTAGTGACTGTTTGTTGTGGGCGAATTCTTCCATGAGAGGACCATTAAGGAATCATTTGAAAATATGGACTTTCCCTGACTAACTGTGCACCTGGGGATTGTCCTAAATTTGTTACAGACTCTACCTAAAAGTGATGGAGATGCTGCTTTGCGTGTAGGACGCCTTATCAATGCGAATGGTGTTGCGGTAAAAGTACAAATGCATGTTTCGCAAGGAGAACTTGTCTGTTTCTTTTATAGTGGCCCACAGAATGTCGAAATACTGTATCCTGAAATAATAGTTTTTCAGACATGATTGGCTTGCGGGGCCAAGAGAGAGTTCGATGCATCCCACCTACACATGGAAATCCCAGAGACACATCATTGGAATGGAATGCGCGCACAAACACTCCCTCGCTTACACTCTCTCTCTCCCTAGAGGGATCTTGCTTACCTAACTCTGGAAAGTATTAAGCGAAATAGAAGGGAATTTCTCTCGGTTGGTCATTTATCTCATGGCTGTTTGTGGGACATGACTGTGTGTCATTTGGTAGCCACTAAGGGGCTACAAAATATAGTCGCCTCACTTGAATCCTATGAATCACTTGGAGGTTGACGTAAAAGGCGCGACGGCAATTATGAAGTTTATTATTAGTTAAATTATTATTTTAATATTATTTTCCATACTGCAAGGTTTGATCACTAGTCCTGTCTGCGTGATCCCTCTCTCAAATCAGTGTTTCATGCTGAATATCTTGCTAAAGAAGTTGGTGACTTTTGATTGATTGATTGATTCATCAATAATAATATTGATAATAATCCTTGCATTCGATAAAGCGCCTTATCACGTCTTTGAGACGTCTCAAAGCGCTTCACGGAACGTACTGTAAAGCGAATTGACTGTATATTTTGTGGGCGAAATAAATTAACAAGCAAAAACAATGAACCTAACAACTCAACCCATAAACAGCTTTGTTGAAAAGCCATCTGATTATATCCGAAAACCCACAGGTAAAAGGGAAAGATTTAATAATCCACAAAAGCCGTTAGACTATAACGGATTTGTAGCATCAGTGTGAATCTTTGCAAACAAAATCTAGTCACTGCACTTTACAGTAAATGCTGCATGCGCTTTGAGATGTCCTCCAACCTGAAAGACACTGAATAAAATGCAAGGTTTATAATGCTGCTTATGTTCTGACTTTGACAGAGCTGAATTTAAAGTAGAACATGAATAATTCTAGAGTTTGATTTTGCGCTTTTCACATCGTGAGGACGTCTCAAAGCGCTTCATGGCGCCTTGACTGTAAATTGAGACATGCCCTCGGTTTGTTTGAGCAGTGGGTTTCACACTAAAAATTACAGTGGCAGATAGATTATAGACGCAGAATTTCAGCTGCTAAGAGTCACTGCGAGAATATTTTCAGCTTTGCTTAAAACTCCCAGCTCCTCCACACACACACACACACACACACACATTCACCCATTCCCCACAAATGTTGATATTGTTATACCGGTAATTCACTAATTCACAACAAGGCTTTGTACTCAGTCGATCTATTTTATTTTATTTTTAAAAAACTTATGGTACTGCAAAAAAAACACATGTATAATAACACAGTGTGTAAAATTCACAGTATAAAATGTCACAGTGTATCAGAAAGTGTATTGGCTTATGTATAAAAATCACTGCACAGCAGCGAATTAAACGTTTGAGGTGGGACAGATCGCAATTGAAAATCTTTCCCAATCCTCAGGGATGAGAGTCTTTTCTGTTCTCTTTGGCCAGTCATGAAGCGTGTTTCCTGTGCATTGCGTTCCTCACTCCCAGGCCCGGCAGTGTCTTTTTCTCCACTCTCTTCTCGTCGTCTTCCTTCAACTCTGCCGGGAGCTGGGCCGCTGGCTCGCTCTCGCCTTCGGTCTCGCCCTCGCTCTCGCTCGTGTAGGATATGAAGGGCTGGCACACGGTTTCCACAAGTCCTATCACTACGCCGAAGAGCGTCAGCACACTGCCCACAAGATAAAGCTTCAGCATGTTGCGGTTGGGTTTCTGGCTCAGGAGCTCTCTGGCGAAAGGGATGATTTCGTTCATGGTATCCATCTGGGCTCGCACCTAATGTGAATAGATTGATACAAAGAAAAAAGAATGAATATAAAAACTCGAGGGAAACGAGCGACAAAGGCGAGAGAGGGGGTGTGGGAGCTCAAAAATCCTCCCCCGGACAGTCAACGCATCGCTTTCGCTGGTCAACACAAATCATTTATGTGAGCAAAAGTTTCCGATAATTAAAATGAGGATAATTTTTTTTAAAACAATTTACGTTTAAAAAAAAGATTAACAATCCTTTAAAAAGTGCGCAAATTTCCACTCTTACAAACAATTATCCCTTTGTAAAGTGTGGCAGGCAATCATCGAGTCAGGCTAGCAAATAACGACAAAAATCCTTACCCTGTACTTTTCTCTCTCTTGTTAAGAGCATGCAATGTAATGCAAAGACCTTGCGGGAGTTTTGAGTGCTCTGTGAAACTCTGAGTGAGTGAGTCAGTGAGTGAGTGCGGTTACAGGAGAGAGCTTGCCCTTTTTATGGCATCGCCTCTGCCTCTCTCTCTCTCTCTCTCTCTCACACACACACACACACACGCACACAAACACAGTGTGGCCCTCCACGTCGCCAGGAATTCGCTGCCAAATCGAACTGGCTGATCACGCAGCCCTCTCATGTCTCTGCTGTGCATTGCACAAGCTCTGCTCTGCTCCTCTTCCAACTGCCAGGCAGAGAGTTCCCCGCAGAGGGCGCGTGTCAATGAATAATAATTAATAACAACAATAATAATAATAATAATCCTTGCATTTTGACATAGCGCTTTTCACATCTTCTCGACGAGTCAAAGCGCTTCACAGAATCTACCGCAAAGTGAATTGACTGTATATATCTGTGGGCGAAACGCGGCAGCCAATTGCGCACAGCGGCGTCTGCCCCCCCCCCCCACAAACAGTCGTGGATTGAAGTCACTCATTTTATTATTGGTTTTTTTTTTGGTGGGGGAGGGAATTATTATTAGGCGTGTGTGTGTGTGCGTGCGTGTGTGCGTGTGTGCGTGTGTGCGTGTGTGTGTGCGTGTGTGTGTGTGCGTGTGTGCGTGTGTGTGTGTGCGTGTGTGCGTGTGTGTGTGTGCGTGTGTGTGCGGGCGTGCGTGGAGTACGGAAACTTGGGGTTTCTTAGCCCAAGATTTCGCCCTGACCTGCCTGGATTTGAACACAGGTCTCACGCTTGTAAGGCGAATGCTCTAACCACTGAACTGCGGGACTCCACTCTGATAATAATAATAATCCTTACATTCCACATAGCCCCCTGTCACGTTTTCGTGGCGTCTCGAATGCTGTTTTCTCCAGAGTCCTCATAGAAACAGGGAATAGTTACTGCATCAGAGTCACAGCACTCAGCCCACTTTCAATCTCCGCCGCTGCCGTGAAATTGCTCCCGTTCCCTCCCTCCCTCCCTCCCTCCCACCACCTCCACCACCACTAGAACAATCCAGTATAAATTCCATTCCCCTCGCTGACTTCCCCCACACGCCCCCCCCCCCCCCCCACCCCCCCTTTTAATACTACTTTTCTTCCGGTAATTACCCAAATCATTTTAAAATGTCACTGTGTGCGCAGTTTGAATTCTCCGCGATGTAATTGGTGGTATTTCTAAAGAATTCTCCTCTTCGCTTCCCTTCACCCCGCCCCCCCCCCCCACCACCACCACCACCCAATCGGGAGGTTTCCATAACCTCAATAAGGAATGCTTTGAATTAGACCCTCGTGAGTGAAAGGATTGCTTCTAACCTCCCGACACTTTAGTTACAGCGTTAATAAAAGCATTCAAGAGGAAACCCGGTCCACAATTGGAGGGAGAAGAGAATAGAGAGAAGAGAATAAGGGAGGGGATAGAAGCTCTTTCCACTTAGCAGGATTCAGTCTGCTCCACATCCCCCACCCAGCCCGTCCCACCCACCATCAGTGGTCGAGCCTTCAGCTTCCCTGCCCCAAACCTTTGGAATTAATCATAATAATAATAATCCTTGCATTTGATACAGCGCTTTTCACATCTTATCGATGTCTCAAAGCGCTTCACAAGATATATTGTAAAGAGAATTGACTATATATTTTGTGGGTCAAACGCGGCAGCCTATTTGCGCACAGCAGTGTCCCGGAAATAGTCGTGGGTTGAAAATGACCAATTTTTCTTATTGCGGGGTTTTTTTTTTGGAGCGTGTGTGGAGTAAGGAAACTTGCCCAAGGTTTCGCCCTGATCTGCTTGGATTCGAACACAGGTCTCACTTTTGTAAGGCTAGTGCTCTAACCACTGAGCTACAGGAGCTCTATAATTCTTTTCCCTCAGACCCTTCAAATCGCCTCCTCCCTTGGCTCCTTCAA